>JAVXUP010001273.1:67500-253911 GCA_033070095.1 Escallonia herrerae
TGTGCTCGTGTTTAGAAGTGAGGCAGCTTTGCCGCTTGAAGTTCAAATACCCCCATTACGTGTAGCTATCCAAGAATCATTCATAGTTGAAGAAAGTGTTCAGATCAGGTTGGCCGAACTAGAAAGCCTCGATGAGAAAAGGCTTATTGCTCAGCAGAGTCTCGAGATGTACCCACAACGGATGGAAAGTGCCTTTAACAAAGGAGCAAGATTGCGGTCATTTAAGAAAGGGGACCTTGTTTTCATGGTTCTGATCATTGTCACTGGAAGGGCCAAAAGGAAACTGGAGTCTAAATGGGAAGGGCCTTACATCATCGAAAAGTTCTATTCTAATGAAACATACCTGTTAGTCACCATGGACGGGGATCGGATAATCCTTCCCACGAATGCAAGGTTCTTGAAGAAAAATAACCTGTGAAGGAAATAACTGTTGGGCTAAAAACCCTGAAAAGGGTGGTCTAGGCCAAATTTAGGGAGTAAAAAAAAAAACCCCCCCGCTAGGCCGAAAACACTAAAAAAGACAGTCTAGGCAAAAGTTAGGGCACAAACAAAAAAAAATTTGCCCGCTAGGCTAAAAATCTTGAAAGGGGTGGTCTAGGCAAAAATTAGAACGGAAACATATTAACTAAATATAGCCCGCTAGGCGGAAACCCTAAAAGGAGCAGTCTAAGCAAAAGTTAAGGCGCGAATTTTTTTTGATGTTGAACGACATAATGACTTGATCCTTCAGGTATATAGGCAACTTGGGGCATATTCCTCAGGTTCAGTAGCAATAATCAAAAGAAAATTTATTTCTCATAAATAAATGAAAAAAATAAAAAATTCTTGGACTATGTCATGACTTGATCCTTGGGTATGTAGACAACTTGGGGCATACTCCCTAGGCTTAGTTGCAGCAATAAAAAAAAATCTTTTCAGAGAAAAAAAGAAAAAAAGGAAAAGAAGAGAATTGTTCTTCCAACAAAAGTTGTTGAGTTATATAATGATTTGATCTTTCAGGTACGTAGGCAGCTTAGCGTATATTTCTCAAGTTCAGCCACAGCATTCCAAAAAAATTCTTCTAGCAAAAATTATTGAACTATGTGATGGCTTGATCCTTCAGGCAGTTTGGGACGTACTTTCAAGTGCAGCTCCATGAAAAAAGAAGTGTTTCAAAGGAAAAAAAAAATCTTCACAAAAGAAATTTTCAAGTTGATCTACATGACTTCGTCCTTCGAGTAACATAGACATCTTGTATCCAATATCCAAACTACGACATGTATCAAATATTCAAGACACATCTTGTATCAAATATCCAAGACACGTACTTCTAAGGTAACAACGGGGACCTTAGCGGCTTCCTCAAAAGTATTGCAATGCCCTCAAGCTTTTAGCAAAGAAAGACTGAATGGATATATGAGTTGCTCAAGAGTGACATTCGCTTGCAGGAAGAAGGAATAATGTGTTGCACGAGAACAAGCTCATGGGCACTCGAGTAAATACAACTGAAATGCAAGTTTTCTGACCTACTTCAAGATGGTTTGCCGTTCAAAGCGTCTGGAGCTAAAGAGAGAATGACAAAAGCTGGGTTGCCAAATTAGTCGTTATCCATTCTTTTAGCAAATCCAAAAGGTCCGAATCACGAGAGCCATTTGTTGGTATCAAATTTTGGCCAAAAATAGAAAAAGAATATCCTTGCTAGAAATGTCATGGGCAAACATAAGCCCATATAAGAATAAAGAAGCTTGATGAGTTTGAAGTGTTAAACACATGTATAGAATTCCAAGTTGACTTTAAATGGGCTGATTCCCAAGTGATAAGATAAAACTTTTCACAACAAACTGAAGTATTGTGCAAGGCTTGGATTCCTAAGCAATTTTGGAGGATAAAAGGGAAGCTGGTACGTAAAGGACAAGAGGGAAAAGTGAGAAAAATAGGAGAGGAGTCAGCAAAAGGAACCAAAGAAAGACTCAGCAAACGCAAAGGAAAAAAAGGACAGAAGAGACACTGTTCCTGCAGAAAGAAAGAAAGGAGAAAAAACAGGGAAGATGAATCCCATTACCTTATTTTCATTTGGGGTTTTTTTTTTCATGTAAAATTTTGTTCCCAACCTATTCTGGTCGCACTCAAAAGTCCACTTGGAGTCCCATTGTGCATGACACATCCGCACAAACAACAGTCATTTTTCAACGCTCACAACCGATCAAAGCATGCACGCTCAAGTCACGTGCACTTCTTACTTCTTCTTCATGACTTCATCACCAAGAAACTCATCCTTGCGCGATGCCTCATGACGTCGCGACCATCGCACGTCGCCCGTCAACGTACCATGGCACTTGCCCAAGGAGGTTGGCCTTGGCCTTGGCCTCCCCCTTGGCCTCGGCCCCTTGGGGTCGGCCTCGGCCTTGGCCTTCCCTTGGGGTCGGCCTCGGCCTCCCCTTGAGGTTGGCCTTAGCCTTCCCCCAAGGGTTGGCCCTTGACTTCCATACTTAGCATTTTCACTTCTCTTCAAGGGACCATGCATCAACCTCGCGACATCCGTCGTGCATCACTTTACGGACGTTCGTCCATCAACCTCGCGATGTCCGTCGTGCATCACCTTATGGACGTTCGTCCATCAACCTCGCGACGTCCGTCGTGCATCAACCTCGCGACGTCCGTCGTACGACGACCGCATACCATCATTTCCAACTTTGTCATTACTACATATTGCATTCATCATCTTTTTATGACAGGTACACTCAATTCAAATCCCATCTTCGGGACACCCGACGCGTGCCCGTGCACCGTCTCCGCGACATTCGTCGCCGCGCCCATGCGTCATTCTTATGACCTGTGCCTCGGCACCAAGTATATGCTTCGCGACCTTCGTCGCCGCGCCCATGCGCCATTCTTATGATGTGTGCCTCGGCACCAACTATAGCTCCTCGACGTTCGTCGCCGCGCCCGTGCGCCATCTTCATGATACGTGCCCCCGGCACCAAGTATATGCTTCGCGACCTTCGTCGCCGCGCCCGTGCGCCATTCTCATCATGCGTGCCCCCGGCACCAACTATAGCTCCGCGACGTTCGTCGCCGCGCCCGTGCGCCATCTTCATGATACGTGCCCCCGGCACCAACTATAGCTCCGCGACGTTCGTCGCTGCGCCCGTGCGCCATTCTCATCATGCGTGCCCCCGGCACCAACTATAGCTTCGCGACCTTCGTCGCCGCGCCCGTGCGCCATCTTCATGATACGTGCCCCCGGCACCAAGTATAGCTCCGCGACGTTCGTCGCCGCGCCCGTGCGCCATTCTCATCATGCGTGCCCCCGGCACCAATATAGCTCCGCGACGTTCGTCGCCGCGCCCGTGCGCCATCTTCATGAGTGCCCCGGCACCAAGTATAGCTCCGCAACGTTCGTCGCCGCGCCCGTGCGCCATTCTCATCATGCGTGCCCCCGGCACCAACTATAGCTTCATGACCTTCGTCGCCGCGCCCGTGCGCCATTCTCATCATGCGCGCCCCCAGCACCAAGTATTGCTTCGTGACGTTCGTCGCCGCATCACTCTCATGACATGTGCTCCGGCACTGGGGGCTTGCGTTGGCACCCCTATGGACTATGACCCCCGGGTCACTCCAAGACGGGAGCAGGTCTTCGGAGGGCATCGCGCCTAATCTGCCTGGCAGTTGGGTGTCGGGTCTTCACCACCACTGCCAGGCCTGTGGGACTCTACAAGGGCTTGGATTGGAGGCTAGATCAAGGGGTTTCTCTAGCCACACCGACGCTGTGGGAGCCAGTCTTTCCAGACAGACAGAGCGACGCTATGCATGGCAGGCGGGGTGAATATTGATTCTACAGTTCGTGGAGCACCGACAGCTGTGGACCCCTCGGCGACGTGTCACTTTCGGGGAGCGCCACGTGTCGCGTGATGACATCATCATCTCAACCTCTATAAATAGAGGTCTTGAGAATTCATTTGGAGTGGTGGACATTTTCAGAACACTTTCACTTTCTCACTCTAGAATCCTAGAGAGAGAAACATACAGGACCCTGACTTCGGACATAAGCATCAGACTGTGACTGTCGTCGTGTATTCACTCTGCGCCATCGCCCTCGTAGCACTGCCACCCTCAAGCTCTGTCTGGGAAGCCCTTGGTCTCTGCCCTTGCTCCGCCCTTGCTGTGTCTCACATCATCACACTTGGCATCCGAGTCGGACTGCATTCCTTGTGGCACCTCCACGTCGACTGCGAACCCACTTTCCTTGGCATCAAATTTCAAGCACTTTTCATGATGTATTAGGATTTGCGAAGAAATAAAACTTTTCGTTTATATACTTTATGTTTGTTATTTGTGTTGAATTCATTATTTGTGTTTATTTAATTGGAGGTTATCGTGAACGTAATTAACAGTTGACTTTTTACCCATCCGAAAATATGAATCAACTTTACAAAATAATAAACATCATTATATATACACGACGTAATTTAGTGACACAAGATTCGATGCTAATCAATAGCACAAAAAATGTGTCATCACTCCCATTTCCCATAGTTACAGTTCCTGTGCCTAATTCCTAATAATAAAAAGAAAAATTATTATTATCGGCGCACACATTAACATTAGCACCCGAGTTAATAAACCAATCTATTGAGTTAATAATGTTTAACTCTTTGTTGATGCGGAAAGGGGTTCGATGCTACGTGGAGGTGCCACAAAGGATGCAGTCTGAGTCAGCTTCCAGGTAGACAAAGCGAGAGACAGCAAGGACGGGGTAAGGGCTGAGAGCAAGGCTCCCCAGACAGGTCGCGAGGGCTGGCAGCGCCGCGCAGGCAGGGCGACGACGAACAGGGCCGACAGTCGACAGTCCGTGTCAAGGATGCAGCGTCGAGGGTCCGAAGACGGGAGTCCAAGTGTGTTTCTCTCACTAGAATTCCAGAGAGAGTGTCTTTTTAGAGAGAGAAAGTGAAAAGTCCAAATGAGAGAAAGATCTTTGCAAAAGCTTCAAAGTCCACTATTTATAGGCAAAAATGTGCATGTGTCATAAGTTGACATGTGTCACCCCCTGGGAACGACACGTCGCCAGGGGGGCCAAAGCACTGATTCTCCGTTGGGACTGCCGGTCCCTAAGTCCGTGCTGCCCTGCCCTTGCAACATCTCTCTGCCTGTCTGAGGAGACTGATCATGCCGCGGTAGCATGGTCAGAGTAGCCCGTTGCCCCAGCCTCCAGTCCAAGCCCTTACGGAATCCCATGAGGTGCGTCAAGAGACGTACATAGAACCTGACAGCGGTGAGGGTTGCCCCTGTAGCCAACTGCCAGGTGGACTAGGCGCGATGCCCTCCAAGGACCTGCTCCCGTCCCGGAGTGACCCGTGGGTCATTGCCCTGGTGGTGTCAACGATCAACAGCAACATGAGTAACATGAGTGACCATGGTCGTCGCTTGGTGCTTAGGGTCCGTTGCGGTGAAGTCTTCCCGTCGGAGCTCCCTGCAAGTATGATGTCAGTGGCTTCAAGGTTGTGCCGACGATGGCTCCAGGGTTGCGAGCCCATCTTGCTGCGAGGGCCAGAGCCCCCGGTGATTGAGCCGGCTACGGCACGAAGCCCGTCCAGCAGTTTGATTGAGCCGGCGATGGAGCTAAGCCCATGCCGCAGTGAGGGGTCCTCGTGCCGGAGCACTACCAGCGGAGCCCCCGGAATGCCGCACACTCCAGAGAGTGGGTCGAAGCATGTTCCACGTCCATGGTGGGGGCGCATGGTGTGGTGAATAAGTGTGATGCCCAGAGGCCTGTGACATGATTATGGCGCATGGGCGCGGTGACAACCGTCGCGGAACAATACTTGGTGCCGGGGCACATGTCATGGAAGTGGCGCATGGGCGAGGCGACGAAGGTCGCGGCGAAGGTGTGCGGGTGACGAGAGTCGCGGAGCTGTCGTGCGGACGCGGGCGACGAAGGTCTCGGAGATGGCACGCGAGCGACGAGAGTCGCGGAGTTGGAGCGGGGGCAACGAGAGTTGCAAAGTTGGAGCGCGGACGCGGGCGATGAAGGTCGCTGCGACTACAGCGCGCGACCATGGGCGACGGACGTCAATCGTCAAGGTAGGTGGCAGACCCCCTAGGGTGGCCGACTCCCGCGGGTGGCCGACCCCCTCGGGGCCGGGGGGGGAGGCATACCAAGGTTGCTTCTCAACGGGAAAAAGCACGTGACTTGATTATGTGATGCTTTGACCGGCCTGTGAGCGTTGAATAACTGACCGTCGACTGGGTGATGTGTCGTGCAAAGTGGGTCCTCTAGCGGGCCCTGCTGGTCTGACCAGAATAGGGTATGAACACCCTTGATAACTAACAAAATACCTATTAGCATGGCTTGAGGAGCTGGCCCCCACAATCACCACATTCGCTTGTGGTACAGGGGCAACCAGAGAATCCTTGGGATTAAGAACTTGACCCTTCTTATAGCGACAATCCTTGGTCTTATGATTCGTCCTCCACACATCAAGCAAGGAAAAACCTTTCTATGTCCAATACCATTACCATTGGCTTATTGTTATTGTGGCCATTTTGTTAACTCTTATTATTCTTGTTCTTATTGTTGTTGTTCTTATTCCAACCATGATTCTTAAAATTAAATGAGCTAAGCTTGTGAAGACTTTCAACAAAGTAAACCTTAGCTTGACTCAGAATTTAAAAATTCTTTTTTGTTTTTCACATTGTTTTTCCTCAATAATTAGAGACATTAACAACTCATCTAAAGAAAAAAAACATCCGGTTTTTATTTCAACATCTTAACAAAATCAGATCAAGAAGGTGACAACTTTTTAATCAGGGAAGCAACGACAAAAGAATCACTCAACTCCATTACTTTTCATTTTAGATGATAAAGAATATTTTCGAAAATATGATTCTGATCTTGTATAGATTTTCCATTAACCATTTGAAAATCTAAAATTGCTCAGCAAAGTATCTATTTACATCAGTATCTTTAAACCCATATTTCAATTGTAATGCTTTCCACAATTCAACAACAGTTTTAATAGTACAAAAAATACTATAAATAACATAAGATTATGCATTTAAAATTCTATGATGACATAAGTAATCTTTTACATTAATGTCACAACAAATTCATGCACATTCGTATGGCTTTAGTGTTTACCGCAATTGGGGAACCAAGTGGAAACAGCGGCTCATAAGGTGGCCTTCATTGTGTTTGGCAGGAGCGTTAGGTTTGATTTTGGTGGGGTTGGGGTCATTGGACGCAAGGAGCTTTGTGGTTTGGGGTGAGGCTTGGGCGGTTGAGAAGAAGTGGCGGCAGCAGCCAGGCCAGGGGCCGATTTTGGTGGCATTTGGATCACCTCAAAAAATAAAGAGGAAAAAACAGACATTTCATCATATATGTTGAAATTTTTAACTGATGCAACGGACCGCTTGCGACGAATAAATAAAACTAAAGATGACCTTTACAACACAATAAGCACCACAGGGGCCGTTTGCAATAAATAAAACTAAAGATGACTTTTACAGCCAAGGCCAACCACAGGTGTGTTCTTGCACTTTTTTCCTAAAAAATAAAATGGCAGCCTACGTCAAACCACGAAAAGTCTCTAAGCAACTCCAATAAACAAACACTGTTCGAGGTGCCAACTGCACCAACGATCCTAAAGACATGTCATCAACATCCTTCATATGTGCCTTTTCAACCTCAATAGTGATTTGAGACTATTTCTAAGACTACGTGATGACAGCAGCTGAACGATAAAGAAGGCTTTTGACTTTGTGGAGAAGGGGAGAGATATCACAGAAGGGGGGAGGGATATCACAGAAGGCTGACTAGAAATGGGACAAAACATGTTCCAACTCAATTAAGTAACCAGAAGTCCAAACCGACCAACTAGTACATAAATCAGACAAGGATCCTCTACTATAATAACCTTTTTAGTGACTACGGATTGCCGCTAAATATGAGTAAATCGCTACGGCATTATAGTGACACTCCTCTCTCTCTAAAATCCCTTTAGCGAGAAATGTAGATCAGGTGCATGAGACACTTCCACGACCAAAGGGTACAGAGTAGGTGAACAATAGAGAAGGCTTCTGGGGTTGTGGATAAGCATGCTGACATCAAATAATGCTTGTCTAGGAATCGGTCCAACACATCTAGAAGTGTTCTGAGTAGATAAGATCAAGCTCTCAGGGGTATAAACTGAACTTACCAAAACAAAAAGAAGGCTAAGCCATGACCTCGGCTTCACATCATACAAGGTGGTAGAGACTCGGTCTCACAATGTTTCAAGGAATATGCGTGCACATCTCTAAGTACAATCAGTTCAGATCAGACAAGGCAAGGGACATGAGTACGAGTTCGAGCGAAGAAATCGTTTCACTAGCATGATTTCGATGGCCTCGTCGTAAAAGCACCAGAAAGAAGCAACGAGTTGCAATTTTCAAACTAAAGATGAAAGATGCCACTATAAGCTCAAGTATTAGATGACAATGACACATGACCAAACTAGGAATGATAACCATGCTTTAACTAAAGAGAGAAGTTGCTAACTCGATACCATCTTGTGACACTCGTTTTCAGAATGATAGCAATCAGTAGCGTGAGTTGTTAGGCATACACAGATTACGAATCTGAGGATGGAAATTTAAATGTAAAAGAGAAATGAGAAAAATAGAACAGCAAATGCACACACATCGAACAGGAAACTTCTCTCAACACATAAACCTGCTGCTCGCAAATCAGACCTCATATTACTTCCAAGTATAATTCAAAACTAACACCCAAATCCAAGTTATATGTAACGATCACAAATCTAGCCCCTCCATCTAGAAAGAGGAAAGTGTATATCCCATAAACCAGCACCAGAGAATAGACATGAACCCTTAAACAAAAAGTTAAGTTCCCAAGCCCAGATAAGAAATGCCCATCCACTCACAGCAATCCATGATGTATCTCCAACCACAAGTCAAAATTCACAATGCCCCTTTTTTCCATAATTTACCCTGAAAGCCATCTATCTTTAATCACATAAAGGTTTCACCTTGAACCTGTAAAGCAGCTTTTTCTTCTTCGCTGTAGGGTTATCAACAGTGAGCAGTATCTTACCAAGCTCACTGATTTTGAAGCTATTAGACACCACTGGTTCATCATTTGCAGTGAACTTCCTTGCCTTATGGATGATTATGGTGTACCCACCTGCAGTATTGGGCACGTATTCAGCACCATAGCTCACTTCCCACCCAACAACGCGTAGCTCCCAAACAATAATGCATTTCTGCAAAATTGAAGTTACCCAATCACTTACAAGAACATGGGATCTTTCCATCATAAAAACGAAAAATTGAACATAAAGCGGAAATTTCAGATTGCGAAATGTATCAACTAGAATAAGTCAGGAAGCTTGAACTCATTCCAAGTTTGCAACTGCACCTCATTAACAATGATTTCCACTGTTTGCTTGGTGGAGGGTTTCACGGTAACCTCTGATGCAGGATCATCATCTGTGAATTCCGGATTGCACTCGCAGGAATCTACACTCAAGCCACCATATCGAATTGGTACCTGCTCTGGAGTTATGTATCTGTTTAACCATTGCAAGCATGAATTATTTTTTTTTTAATTTCAACAAAGAATACTATTTCAAGCCAAATTCTCAATGAACAAAACACCAATTCTCACTCACTTGAAAAGGGTTTCAGCCGTTTTTGCTGGGCTGGCAAATACAAACTTGCTTTTGGTCCTTTGGGTCATGAAAGGACTAATCATTGTGTAGAATGCCAGATACCACCATGGAACATTGATGAACACCTAAAGTAATCCGATTTCAATTAACATCAAATTAAGTGCTACCATTAGCCTCCAGATAAAGGAAGCTTATTTGATTAGAGAAGCAGCAACAAAATACCTGTTTAGCAACGAATTCGGGGTAATTGTCCTGGAGCAACATCAAAGCTTGTCTGGTGGCAAGCCGAAGCTCCCTCTTTGCTGGTCCGGGGGAGTTCTTTAGATCACTAACCTGAAAAATAGTGCAGATACCGCCAGGACTAAAGTCAAGCTTCCTAATACTCCTCTCCAGGAACTGAATTCGCCACCGCAGGAACTTCATCCTCTTCTCCTCATCAGCAAAAGTCTTCTGGTACAACTCCTTGTTCTGAAACTCCCCATACACATTATAGCACACCGGATGCCCCTCTTTGTCAAAACCATGCATGAAAACAACCTTCTCCAAATCATCCCCAAGGTCCTCGTCGACCAGCGCATCGATGCTGAACGTTTTGCGCCAGCGGATCGTGTTATTTAGCATTGCGAACGCGTCCTTCGGCTTGAAGTCACGCGCTCTGAGAAACTTCAGCAGGATCACGTCGCTCCTCTCGTCGGCGAGCAGAGGCACCCCCCAGATAGAGACCTCATCGGGCGAAGCCGAAGCCGCAATTTTGATTTCAGTCTCTTGGGTCGATGTTTGCGGTTCATCTGCTTTGGGCTGGGGCGCCGAAGGGAAATTGAATTCGTGGTTACTAATGGCGGCTTGAACCAGCTGCTTCAGCTCATCGAGAGCCGCCCTTTCGGAATCTGAGAGATCTGCAACTCTGTTGCTCTCTTCTTTGAAAGACACTAGAGACCTGGGGACCTTCTTGGGTTCGGGGGTTGGGTTTGGGATTTCGGGTTCAATGAGCTCTTGTTTGGACTCGTGGGAGAGTGGTGGTGGATGTGGAGTTTCTTTTTCGGTAACGGGAAGGAACGCCGGGGATTCTGAGGGCGGTGGAGGTGGAGGTGGGTCTTTGTCGGGTACTGACGGAGGAACTTCGGTGGGTGTTTGGAGGGTATCAATAGCAGGGGGAGGTGGGTTGGGAGATTCGTCGGCCATGTCTGAGTTTAGGATAGAGAAATGGAGGTGAAGGGGACTTCGGTGGAGAGAACTGTTTGAACTTACAAGAGATACTGGGGAAAGTTGAGAAAGTGATGAGGGGATGCGGAAAGAGGTATTTCTTGGAGAGAGCGAGCGAGCTAGCGAGAAGGGAAGTGAAGGTGTCGAGAGTTTACAGCAGTCGGGTTGAGAATCTCGAGTACGTGTTTGGTTGTTGACGTGTCGCGGTTAGGCTCGAGAGGTCACGCTCCTTTCAACTCTATGGGATAAATTACACACGATTTTGTCCCAAACTATATACGACTCTTATCATATTTTTTTATTACACTCTGCTCTTTGAAGCTTGTACCTACATTTCATAGAACTACACAAATCAGACGGGAAGCCTAATTCCGTTTGGAAATTCCCTGACACACTATTTTTTACTTTTTTTTAATCCTCAAACTACTTTTCCTTTCTTGAATAAAAATCCTCTTTGCCCTTTAGGGTTTTTCTTCTTCTTCTTCTTCTTCTTCTTTTTTCTCTTCCTTTTTGCTTTTGCAGACCTTTCTTCTTCATTATCGTATTCTTCCCCTTCCAACACACTACACAAACTCACAAGTGCAATTAAAGTGCACAAATAGTGTTCAAACTCAGTACACAAACACAGTGCCCTACAACTCATAACTTACTCAAACCAATTGTTCTAACGCACTGCACAAATGATGATGTAACACACAAATGCACAACCTCTGCCAAACTCACAAATGCACAACATGTTTGTCAAACACACTAATACCTTGCTAAGTACTGAAACTCAATACACACGGGGACAAACATAATTAAAGCGTTAACATTGTGCAAATGCTTTAAGTTTATATCATCCAAATGTTTACAAACATGATAAAAGTATTAATGTTGATTGAAACTTAAAGTTTACAAATTTTTAACTTATAGTCAACATGACTGTGACCTACAATTAACCTATTGTCACTGTGACTTTAACTTTAAAAACTTGTCTTCAGTCACGTCAATCCACACCCTTTACGAAGTCCTCAATCAGCTTCACAAAAATGAATTTGCGTAGTATCTTGGAATCTTCGCAGAATCTTCACAAAATAAATCTGCAGTTACAGCAATATGCACAATAGTCTATCATATATGCACACAAAATGCTGCACACAGACAGCTTCCATTGAGGTTGCGAAACACTCTTGAAACACTTGTTTCTTTCACCAGTTATGAGCCTTTCCAGTGTTTTCAGCATGCATAGTATTTCACAAACTCCATTTAAGTTGTGAAAAACGTGTGTTTTTCTTCAGTGTTTTGCATTGTTTTAGCATTTTTTTTCAAGACTTGCCACTACAACTTTTCAGCGTTTTTGTGAAAAAATGATAATCCACTCGCCAATAACAGTATTTTAGTGTTTTTTGTCACACAATTATTTCTTGAACAAGAATCCATTCACATACTAATTTTAACATTTTCAGTAAAAAAAATTTCTTCATACAAGTGTTTTTTTAAGTTTATTTTTATTTTTTGCACACAAGTGATTTGTAGTTGATTACTTCAATGCTTTTCAACAAGTGTTTTCAGTATTTTTATCATTTTTTCAAGAATGTCAATTTAGTGGATTTCTTCGTACAGTACTTAACTAACTGAATAAATCTCCAAGCTCCAATTCCAAATGTCCAACAGTCCAAGTTTTATGAACATCACAGGTAATAGGAATCAATTCAACAATCCAAGAGTTTAAGGAGTGACTCACCTTCCTATAGAAATCCGTGAGGAACAGCGATGAACAGGGGTCGTGGCGGAGATGATTACGACGATAGAGATGGACTTGAAAATTTGCGGCGGTAGGCGGTCGATTTGTAAGAGGAGACTGTGATTGAGGGATAGAGAGAAAGGAGGACAGCAGCAAGCACAAAAGGAAGGTGGTGGTTGGAGGTGGACTTCAAGAATGAGGGGGGCTGACGACTTCGTGGATAAATATATGGCGGCGATCAACCGTCAGTTGTGAGAAAGAGAGTGCGACTAAGTAAAGGATAGAGAGAGGTGCAGCACAGTCAGAGAATGTAGGTGGCGGTCGACGGCAGTAAAGAAGGAGTAAGCAGCGGTGAGATTGAGATTTGAGAGGACTGAGAAACCTAAATGAAAAACAAAATGGGCCAAGGTAAAATCCAAGACAATACTGTGTAGTTAATATGCGAGGATAAAAATGTCTTTTTGCGTCCCACCGTTAACACCATAAAAGAAAATCGAGATTCAAGGAGCGGAGTGTAATAAAAAAAGATGGCAGGAGCCGTGTGTAGTTTAGGGTAAACCTCAGGGGTGCCGTGTGTAATTTATCCTAATATATTTGATATTTCATTTCGAAGAAATATTTTTAAAATTATTTTTAAAAAAATAGACGACTATCTACATGAAACGATAAATACATTAATAATGGTAATTTTTTTCTCCATCCTCTTGATGTAAGCTTTCTTTCTAGGCACCTACCTTAACCGCCACCAAAACTACCACACCTCCACCACCACAACTTCAACTCCATAAAGACTGTCACAACCTCCACAAGTAAGACGCATCATTGTCTCACTGAATGATGCAAAATTTATGAGTTATTTGAAAATATGGCCTTGGGGTTAATTATATCATATGTTATAAATATGGCCTTGGATAAATTACCTTTTAAGGACAATATGTTATAAAGTAAAAACCCGCATCCATTTTTAAGGGATTGTTGATAACATGTTTTTTTTCCCTTAATGCCACTGTATCAAACCGCCTCGGACAAAATAATATGGAGCTGCTATCTTATTTAATTGAACACAATTTTTTGAAAATGACTCTAAAAAATTCAAAAGACTAGCTAGTCTATTGAAAATAGAGAAATGGATTCGGGGACTAAGTTACAACAGACCGGTGTTAGGCATTTGCCATTCCCTTTCAGTCTCTACTTCTTTTCTATTAGTTTTTGGCCTTTTTTCACACAAACATGCAATAACATAAACACTAACTTTATTTCTATATTACTGGTTCTACTCGACATCAGGGGTCTAATGGCTTACGTATCTGGTTGGACAAACCAGAATCAAAACCATAATAGTTCGACTTTGATCCTACGGGAAGCGACCTACACTTTGGTGTTAGACTTAAACTAAGAAATGAAAACTCTTTTTTATGATTTTTGTATTGAAAATAACATGTGATCATGAGAAAGGAAAATTATTCTAGACCCCTATACTAGACTAGCCTCAAAAGTAATAAAATGTGCCTCGTGAGTTTGCTTGCTTAAAAGACTCAGGAACACTTTGTGAAGAATTTATAATGCAAGAGACTTAAAAGTCTTTAAAAGTGAATTATGAAGTGTTAAGAAATGATATATCACTTCTAGAAGAAATGGTATAGTAAAAGCTTTGGGAAAAAAATTGATCCCTTAAACTGTAGGCCAAGGCCCTGTTTATAGAGGTCTGACGCCAGAAATGACAAAAATGATCATATCAATCTTTCATCTGATGATAATACAGAATATTCGCAAACTGAGAAAAGTCAACTAGTCGACTGGTGTATCTAAAAACTCTAAACCTAATTCGGTAATTATCTGTATTTTATTAGATGGAATGTACCGGATTCAAAAATTATCTTTATATTTCATGTAAATCAAGGATTTACTCACTTGCATCAGGATAAATCACAAATAACTCTAAAATCTCCTAACCAAATCAAACTCTTTATATGGATAGACCTACTCACTAACTGGACTGAATCCAATTATTGACTGGACTGCATGGACTGGAATACTAGACTGGACTGTTAGACTAAATTGGACTAATTAATGGACTACATTAAATTAATCAAGTTATATTATCAGGCCTAACCCTAATAATAAACTCTAATTAATCAAGCCTAATTGGAATTTAATTAAAAATCATTACTCAAATGATGTGTCTATAAAACCCCTTTGTGAGGGAGCTCATGCGAGGGCGAACATCACCGAAAAATAGCACATTTTAAAATTAAAACACGGAACATACCACGAGACCCTAAACAGACTTGTGGACAATTATATAGACACGAGATCAACATAATTCGGATAAAGTGAGGGTATTGTTCGAAACCGGAGCCAACGGTAACGATTGGTCATCAAACAAGGTCACAAGAAAAAGTGAAGTCGAACCTCATCTAGAACAGAGTCAATAGTAACAATGATTGGTCAGCGGACAAGGAGCCCATCCTTAGAAGCTTGACCAACGGTAACAAGAATTGATCGTCAAAGAAAATTGAAAAAGGCTATGTCTAAGAGCCAGAGCCAACAACTTGTGGAAGCCATTGGTTGCTTGGACATAAAAGGTGCATCACCTCGACAACTAGGAAGAGACTAGTGCCATCCGACTCCAAGCCCAACAAGAAACCACCACACCTGATATGTAACTTATTGTTGATGTAACCGTTCAACAGCTCATTCAAACTATCCTTGGTCTGCAGGACCACATTCCTCCCTCATGGCCCCATTATGGAGCTACAAAAATCCATACAAGCTTTAGCTTCTCGATAAGCTACTTCTCAAATCTAGCTCTCTGGGCCTTGGCCAGCCCTAAACACCCCTAGGCCCCAGTGTCACGACCGCCGCCGCCTTGATCATCTAGACCCTTGGCGGTGAGATTTCGTGACATCTTTGTTGCCTATTGTTGACATGCCTCCATCTGTGATACCACCTCACAGACCTCAGACAGACCTTGGACCGGTGCTCCCATATCGTCCCATGCCAGCATGCAGCTATTCAGAAACACATGACTCCATTGAGATGGAGCCCACCCGCTATCTAGCTGACCAATACCAAATAACTACTCAGGTGGTTGACATGTCTTATCAGGCTGCCCATGCCTTTGTGTAAGTGCTATTGACAGCCCCTGTCACACATCAGCAACCCTCACCTACCCCCGTACTCCAAGTTATCCTATTTGGGGGATTAGGGGTTCACGGTGCCCCTACCGTCTACCACATCCCTATAAGTCCTGAGGAGCTCTCTCTTAACTACATCAGCAATTCTGACTCGGAAGCCATTATCCACCACCTTTCGAAGAACTCTGGGCCCGACCCTCTACTCAGCTGTCTGGCCATGCCCCCTATGCCAGTGACATCTCTATCACGTTTTACCCACACAAATACAAACAATCAACCTTTGTGTTCTTTAATGGTCGTGAGGGAAATGCCCGTGAGAACTTGACCAGATTTCCAGGCTCCTTGGAGCAATATGGATCAAGCTACACTTTGAAACTCAAAAAAATTCACAAGTCCTTAACAAGCCTCGCCTACATTTGGTACGATCCCCAAGGGGACTGTACATTCGTAGAGTGACATGGTGCGACTCTTCTTGGACAAATTTCACTAAGAGGCTAAAAGAGTCACCATCGTTGACATTGCTAACATCCACCAGAACCTAAGGAAGACTTGACTAAATACGTGCATTGCTTCCACCTCAAATGCCTTAAGGGCAAAAAATTTAGCAAGGACGAGACACTGGTCCCCATATGTATAAAGAACATGAGTGATGTCTACCGTGTTCATATTGAAAATCTATAGTTGAAGTCTTGGAGCCACCTTAAAGAGACCGCCCACCGCACTAAAGAGTCAGTTGGCTCTGCCAAACAGTGGAAACCTCACCCCTAAAATGTTCTCCTTGCCACAATAGACCCGTCAGAGACTCGGCCCAATTGCAATAGTAAGAATAATTACAATGACCGTAAGTGTCAGTCCTAGGAGGGGGACTGATGCCTTGACAAGAGAAGACAATGAGAGCCTGCCCTGGAGTACCTGGGTAACCTTAAGACTGTAAGGGAGCTATTAAAAGAATGGGTTGAACATGATACCAACTTCCATCTCCTGCCAACTAGAACACCTCCCACCTAAGTAGACAAGGCCAGACCCAACTACCTCCCTTATCACCACGCTGTTGTGCATTACTTGAAAGATTATAATGGACTGAGAGGCATCTTTGTAAGGAAAGTCAATTTGGGTGACCTCAGGCTATAAAAAATAATGATGTGTGTGGGTGCTCCTACTCCCCTCATGGTGACAACAATAGGCAACTTCAGGTCCTCATGGTTGCATTGACCATGTTGAACCCCCCACTACCAAAGTCTTGATAGAGGCTATTCTCAGGTCGCACCTAGGTGCCTTCAGTCCATCGATCAGTCGATCAGGTGGCCAAGGGTCAGACAAGAGCTTACTTGTCTGACTCCCTTCTATGCTTTGTTACTCAGGCCAAGCTCTGCCACCTCTCTTCAGCATCGCTGCTGGGTCCACCCTTATCAAAATAGCACCTGCAGACCTTCTAACCCGAGCTTTAATTAAAGATCAATCATGAGATTGAACGCCTCCTACAAGTCAGCTTCATCAAACCTATCACTCACCCTATCTGCTGGCCAATGTTGTCCCTACATAGAAGAAAAATGGCCAAGTTCATATTTGTAATGACAGTCAAGACTTGAAAGCATGCCCTAAAGATGAATTTCCTCTATCGAACATTGATATGCTTATGGAAGATGTTTCCGGGCATGAAACCTTTTGTTTTATGGATAGTTTTGCTGGCTATAAACAAATGTGCATGAATCCTGACGACTCTGCCATGACCACTTTCCAAACTCTTATAGGCAACTTCTATTGGAAAGTCATGCCCTTTGGCCTAAAAATGCTGGTGTTACTTATCAAAGAGCCATGATAGTTATCTTCCATGACATGATACACTGAACAGTGGAAGACTATGTCGACAATCTCATCATCAAGTCCAAGAAGGAGAGTAATCACCTCTACGACCTTCGAGCAGTCTTTGAATGATGCCAACAGTACAACATACAACTGGCTCAAACAACAAAAATAAAAGTATGACCAGAAAAGAAAAAGCAATCGTCGCTTTGGTCTTTATTTGTAGCAAGAGCTGCTAAATTTTTGGGGAAAGATCTTCCTTTCCTTTTAATAAGTTCGATAATATATCCGTGAATTGGAAGATTATTTGACGCGGATCTTCTAGAGAGCAATCCTTTCACTTATAGTGAACTTTTATATCTTGCTGCAATCGTGATGGATTGGACAGCAATGGTTTCGAACATCAAATATGATAATTGAAAGGAGCTGAGCTCTCCTTCAAGTTCTATAGTTTGAGTTAACTGTGAAATGTAGCTATTGAGTTTGAGTTAACTTAACTATGAAATGGCACTTCGCCTCTTGGCCTTGGGAGAGTTAAGTAACTTCAGGGTTCCCAATATGGCTGGCAGCTAAAAAGCTTATTAAAAAAAACGTGGCGTCGTCTAAGCCACTATGGTAGGCAAGAGTTTCATGAGGACAGGAGGATTGGTCTCTTTCGGCGCTTTGAAAAGGCAATCTCTCCACTTACTTAAAAATTGAGTTCTTTCTTCATCCCTGAATAAGTGGAAATGCTTAGCCCCAAGAAGATGTTGTTAATGGCTTTTTTAAGGTAGTCGTCTATTGTATAAGGGTTATAGGGATACTCTTCATCAAAAGAAGGGAAAGCAAGTTTCAAGTGAGGGATCACTGGGTGGTTTGGTAGTTATAAGTTGGGAGGATATGGTTGTGATGGTTGGTGGTGGTTGAGGAAGCTTGGTAGTGGCAGATTGGGATTTGATTTTGGTTATATGGTGGTGGCTTGGTAGTTATGAGATGGTGGGTGATGATTCTGATAGTTTGGCGGTGGTTGTTCGTGGAGGCTAAGCGATGGTGGGAAGTGATGTGGTGGTTCTTCGATGGTGGTGGGTGGTTTTGAAGTGGTCGATGGTGTTGGCATGGATTGGAGTGTGAGGCGAAAAAGGGCATAAAGAGTTGAGTTCTCTCTTCCTCTACCATGAGTTGAAGGCTTGAAGCCTTGTCTCCTTAAAACACTCTTTTGTTAGTCGGAGAACATGTGATCATCATCGTCATGAGAATATTAATTTTGAAAACAGGAGGACTAGTCTAACACTGAGAAATATACAAAATTCGTCTTGAGGTGTTTCCTCAAATGGGCAGAGCTCATTGCCTTTTTCGAACAGTTGTCAGAAACATAAAATAGGATAGCGATGTCAAACATGTTTATTTGATAGTTTTTTCATTCCATAAACAAAACATGAAACCGAAAACAGATGCCAAGCAGGGTCCTGGTTTTGTACATGATTTTTCTGAATAAATTAAAGGGTTAAATAGCTAATGACTCCCTGTATTATACACGCTGTGCGATTTGTCCCCCTCTACTTCAAATTTAAGTACTAAACCCCCCCCCCCCCCCACAGTTACGAAAATTGAGCACAGTTAACGGAAAACATCCAAACTAGCTGTGTTTTTTGGAGGGAATCATATGGCGCCCAAAACCTATTTTTTAGGACCAAAATGCACTTCTAGCCACTTTATGACACATAAATCCCCTCCCTTGCTACGACAAGGTCGACAAGGACTCGATCAAGTCCTTCAAAGGCTACGACAAGGTCGACCTGCTGGAGGAGCATGCGTTCTGGCGGAAGACCCGCAGACGCCTCACCATCCTCGTTGTCTCCACCATCGTGCTCGTCACCATCATCATTAGCGCCGTCGTCGGAACCGTCATCCACAAGAAAAATGGATTGGGGCGAGGTCCCTTCGACTCAGACCTCCCCGGAGGCATCCCTCAAAGCAATGTACAAATCGACTCAGCACCCCGATTAGTTTTTCACCAGCATATCCTAGCTGGAATCGTCCAACACCACCGATTCCGAAGAGCTATTCAAGCTGTCATTGCATGTCGTGAAGAACTTGCTGACCCAATTGGCATCATTACCGAATAAACTAATTAAATCAACTAATGATAAGGTAACAAAGAAGGCGTTGGCAGTGTGCGAAATGTCCTGATTTTTTAGAACTGAGACCAATGAGCAATTCCCAGATTATCTGTTCTTGGTTCTTTCTTTATCTTCTCTGTTTTGGGTTTGATTCATTTCTTTTTTTTTCTTTGTAACCAGTGATGCTGGATTCTTTAAGTTTTTTTTTTTTTTTTTTGGGTTTTGAGTTGTTTAGGTGGTTTGATTCTATCTAATTGTGGGCTGCTCAGTAATGTAGCTATTCTTTTCAGATAATCAAAATGGTTGGATCAAATAAGAATTATCCCAGTCTAATCATGCCCCCAACTGCTCAAGATTATGAGCTATTCTTTGTTGCTTGATTTTTGAAGATAAACCCTAGCTTAAGGAAAGAAATTATGGACATAAACCCTAGTTTAATAAATTGTATCTTGTCGTGTAAATAGGGGGAGATGTGGTTGGAGAACCTAAATGTAGTAGGGAGGTTGGATAAGAGGGCTACTGGAGGTTGTTAGGGTAAAAATGAGAGCAAGGGAGGGGATTTATGTGTTATAAAGTGGCTAGAAGGGTTTTTGGTCCTAAAAAATAGGTTGTGGGTGCCATATGGTTCCCTCCAAAAAACACAGCTAGTTTGAATGTTTTTCGTTAACTGTGCCCAATTTTTGTAACTGTGGGAGGGGGGATAGTACTTAAATTTGAAGTGGAGGGGAGCAAATCGTACAACATGTATAGTACAGAGGATCATTAGCTATTTAACCCTAAATTAAATAATAGGGTTTTGGTTTGCCTCCCTTGAGGTACAAAACTACAAAAGACTTTGATCTCAATTTGTCTTAATAGGTACATACTACATAGGTCAGTCATTTGTTGAATTCCTCATTTCAGGTTGATAAGGAAAAAATATGACCCAACTATAAAGAAAAAGAGTGGAGACCTTTAATTAGGGCCAGATGGGATATCTAATATCTTTCTACAATATAAATTAGTCACTGAATCTGAATTTGTTGATATGTATACGAGTGTGGTGTAACCAATTGAGCTTTGCTCTAGCTTCTTTAGGGGTTATTACTATTCAATACCCCTACGAAAAATTGGTCATACAGTAGTATGAGAATCAAATTTTGGATGTTCTAAATTTCCTTGCAATTAGTTTTTTTTTTCGTGAAAGGTCCAAAATATTACGAAAATAAAATCATTCTCTAAGTACGTCATCATTTAACAGAGAAAATTTAAAGCTAAACCTCCCTTAACATAGATACTGTACAAATAGGGATAAAATATGGGCTGTAATGCCTTAGGCCATTTTTCCTTCATGAATTCCCCAGGTTGTGCAAAGGCTTCTATTCTTCCTGGTGTTAGGCACCTTATTCCAACTTCTCACACGCCATTGAATCAACTGATTTATCAACTGAAAATTCTGATCCACATTCTTGCTTTGCTGTTCAAAAATTCTGAAAATTTCTCTCCATCCAAACCATATAAACCATGACTGTTGTGCCTAGCTTCTTATGTTTGGCATGAAAACTCTTTCCTCTAGATTGACCACTGATGTAAGTCAAACACTGCGTCCATGTAGTGCATTTGGCAGAGATCAGCAGGGAACCATAGACCTTCTTGCATAGCTCTGCAGTGTACCTACAACTCCAAAACAAATGATTTTTATCTTCTCCGTAAAATAGACTGTTGGAGTATTTTAATAAAAAAGGAGATTAATAGTCAACCATAATTTATTATTTTTATCCCTCATTATTTGGCAGTTACATATTTGAAATATAATAGTGTACTTATTTATCTTTATTAGTCAATAAGTGTAAATGATTTAATGTGTTTTGAAAATTTTATTTTGTACCATAATGTCTCATCATTATAATTTAAATGTGCCATATTTTTGCACCTTTATTGAGTTTAAATGATTTTTAAAACCTTCTTTAATCTCTACCAATCAATGGCACATCAGTTACATTTTCCATTACACTACTTATATTCAAAAACAAGATGGAAAGCCTCGCATGGGTTATCCAGGCTACAATGGAAAATGGTTCTCTTTGTTAAGCTTTGCCTTTGTTTGGGACTTCCTCACCACACACCATTCAGATAGCTTTATACTAGTATACACTAGTATGATGATTCTCAAGCATAGATATATTTCCTTGATGGTCGATGTGGTGTCTTTGATTTTGGTCATATACTTCTAGTAATGTTTTGGATAAAGAAAGGTGTTGTGTTAAGCTTCCGCTTCTCTAGTTGTGCAAGCTAAGAGAAGCTACAACAAGTGTAGAAAAGCTGGGCTGTTGTATCCTGGAGACGGCGTTCTGAAGCCTACTGCACCGGTTATATACCGTAGGGGCGTGAACCGTCTTAAAGAGAGCGACCTAGTCTGCGCCTCAACCTAGCTAGCTAGAAAAATACTTCTTTTGTATGGCTCAAGCGGGATGTTTCGTACTAAGAATGGTTTCCGTTTGGTCGGTAAGAATATCATCGCAATATCAAAGAGACCTCGAGGTAAATACACTCTTCACATCTCTTGGTAAGGGATGCAATGGTACACATAAATTTTTGAAGTTTCATTGTTTATGAGCTTACTAACAAGAAAAGTTGTTTTCTTTAAATTATTTCCAACAATTTTAAGACGGTACGCTCATTCGATAAATATTTTTTTTGTCATTCATGTCAAACATTGCATTACGATGAACTTCAGAAAGTTGAGTGATCGACGAGCGGAAACTCATCAGTGTGAGCATGAATATTTGAAGTGGTGACAAACAGGTATGAACTAATAGCAAGATGTAATGGAAAAAAGAGATTCACTCAGCATATGATTTCAGGTACCTTCTCAATTTTGCTCATGTGTTTTAGAAATGGGTGAAAATAGTGGGGGTGCAATATTTTTTGCTTGTTTGTTCAAAAACAATAAATGGGGGTTGTTACCTAGAGAAGTATTTTAATGGTAGCACACCATATAGACCAGAATAGTGGGGGTTTAATCTTGTTTGCCTATTTAATTTGCACTTTCTTGTATGCTCAGATGTGGCCTCACGGTTTAGTTGATGCTTATCTGTGTGTGTCAAGTTATGCAGCTTTTTACCAAATTGCATCTATGCATGATAATTGATTTATCTAACTGAGTATGGTACATACAATAAAGAGTGTTGCATGTCTCTTTGAGATAAATTCATGTATTGTTCATGAGTGTGTGGTTAAGGTTGATTGGTGTTTAAGGCTAGCAGGTGATAGTTAGTTTGTAATTTACTTGGAACATATTTAATTTGGAGTGCCTCAATGTAATATAAAAATATCACCATTTACATTATTTGGTTTACGCCGCATTCCTCTAACCTCACAATTCTTCCCATACAAAGAAGTGTAGAGAAACATTTAACCCGCCAGTCCGCAGAAAGATGAATGGATCTTAGATTTGGGTGGCAGATATGAATGGCAGATATGGGTTGGTTGGCCACGAGAGTCGTGGGAGAGGCAAGCTAAGTAAAATAGTATACTGGTTTTGCACAACAAAACTCGTTATGTATTCGAGCGGAACCTATGCTTACAAGATAAGACACTCGAACTTTTCTCCACATATTTTTAATGCAAATGAAACTCATGCAAGTAAATAACGTTCATTAATCGAATGTCATACTATAATTGTTATTTCATTAAAAGTGCAGGTTTTTCTAGGGAACTTCAACATAACCATTTTCTAGTATATGGTTTTCGGTAAAAAAAAAAAGGGGGGGGGGGGGGGGGGGGGGGCAGTTGCCGTTAAATTAATGTTGCATACCTGAAATGAGATATGTAGACTTGCAACCAAAGAAGAGGGAGCGCTTCCGGCTTATATTTGTAAAGAAAGCTACATATGCTGCATAAAGTTTGCTTGTAGCGTGTAAGCTCGCCCTTATACTAAATTGGCTAGTGTAACTTTAAGAGCAAAGCATTAAGGCAAGAATGCTGCTATAGCTCAGTGCACTTATGATGATCACAAGGAGATTGTTTTGGTTGACATTGGTGTTAAGTTGTATTACAAGTCTTGATAGCATGCAAAGTAATTTTTTGACCAATGCTTAAGGTTGCATAAACCAATTGGTGCAATGGTCATCATAAGCTTCAACTTGCATTTGAATACACCTCCGTTTGTGATGTTTTTGAGTTTGGATTTTTTGGTTCATGTTAAGGTAAGCCGGTCAATGGAGGTAGGCCTGGTGTTTTCCTTAAGGCATGGTCCATGTAGATCTAGTCAAAATTTTGAATGTTTTTTTTCTAGAATCTACCGGCTACAAATGGTAATGTAGAATGTACATGCATATATGTGTACAATTTTTATCTTACCCCTTTGAGGTGCATTAACCTGTGGAAGACACTGGTATATACATATGCATATGTTCATTATGTAGATGTTTTTATTAAGGCCAGGATTCTAGTAAATCCTATTTTAGCTGGCATGAATCTCATGCAAATGTTGAAACAAAAAGTATTCCTTGCATGTATGAAACATATTTTATCTAAAGTGTACAAGGATTTTCTATTTCTCTTGATTTTGGTGGTTCCAAAAATCAACTGCATATTATCCTCCAAAATTGATTGTTTGAATTCATTTGTATTTTTATGAGTTTGCAAAAGCATCATTTGGAGAATTTCTTTTGATGCGATATAATCTTTTTTGAGTTTTGAAAAATGAGATTATTTATCGTTACATAAGCAAAATTTAAAATTCTATGTATAAAGTAATGCTTTTGTGAATTCCTTATAGTTAAAATTTGTGTTAGTACGTTCGTACTCTGTCCATCTCCCAAAAGGCCAATTGCCCTAGTACTTAGAAGGAGAATTGCTTTGAAGAGAATGTGTTTATTTTGATGTCACTAAGAGCTGAAGAGATGGAAACGAATATTAGACGAACTATCCTTCCTTTATGGTTCCTATACAATAAAAAATAGAATAGAAGGATAGGCATGATTATGACTTTGGTTTATTACTTAAAGATATTGGCTATATTTCTATGGCCTCCACCAAGTTGAAGTTTCGTGCAATATCAGATGGTGGTAGTGAGATCACAAGAAATTCCATTACCTCCGTTATACGAGATAAGCTGGATTATACCCGTGATTAGTGAACTATCTGCACGTGGTCCTGAATTGCGTAGTTGTTTTCTACCAAATGCTAACCATATTTCAGCTATGATATTGATTTCTTTTCAAGCCAAATTTCGTAACTGCGGATGTACTTAAATCAGCAAGCTGTTGGATGGGCTTTTACCATTCATATCAGGTTTGTTTATGTAAGGTTATGTGATTCTCAGCTTTGAAAACTTCACTTTGAATTGTATATTTGAATAAGCGATTTTTCCTATTCGCTTAAATATGTGAGGTTAGCTGTTAAATTAGCACAACTACTTTGAGTGTGACACTTCCTATATAGAATGATTTGTTTTGCATGGGATTAGATGCTTGCTTTATCTCCTGTGGTGCTGGAAATCCTGGTTGTCTATCAAAGCACATTGCAGCCTTGGTGCTTTGAAAAAAATAAACAAAATGAAAATGGAAGGGGTTTAGTACATGACTGTTTTCTAAAGCTTGAGGCTAGCTAAAACTTTTAGAGCATTGAGCCCCTTTACATGTTGAAAGTTTTATCTCATTGAAGTATGTGTCACTCTTATTGAAAAACTCAAAAAAAAAAATTGAGGAGTTATGATTTCACATCGAAAATTTTATATATCTATTGCAAAAGTGGTTCCTACTGAATAGAGAAACCACTAGCAATAAAATGTCAAATGTAGTTCCTAGTAGTAGACTACTGGTCACGTAATTGTGATTCCTAGTAGTAAGGCTGCTGACTACTAAGGTAACATGACCAATTGTCCAAAATTACTTGTTTGGCCCCTTATCTATGTGATATGGTGCCTCAAGATGTTTCCCAGTATAATTTATATGATGAAATGATGAGGGATTATATTTGAATTCATTTCAATAAATTATGGGATCTAATCCTAGAAAGGCAAGCATTGCCTTCAAAGTAAAAACAGGTTGGGGTCATTACATGACATGAAAGTGAAATATCACATGTTTTGCAAAGCACGACCATGTGGGGTAAAGTGTAGATACCAGACCTTGATCATGTATCAATTGTATTATGATAAGTTGGCCAACATTGAAGGTCTGATGTACATCGAGGGGGATGGGATGTAAGCCCAAATTTGTATAAAGTCTCCTATAAGGATACAACCTCCTAGGGACTGGAGATCCCAAGAACTAGGTAGGGGACCAACGAATTATAGAGTGACTTGTTTTCATGCATGTACTATTTTGTCTTGTGACATAATGTCCCTCCCTACGGTGTAAGTACATGTTTCTCGTAACATTGATGGAGGTTGAGATTTTTTTTTGATCTCTTAATGAGTTCTATAGCTCATACAGGGGGGATGTGTTAGTTACGAGAGCATCCTTGATAGACTCACCTATATGAGTGTGGAAGTGTGGCCGCTTCCTATGAGATTTGGGCTAAATCTCTAGAGCACTCACGAAAGCTGAGATAAAGCACAAGGCCATAATGTGCTGGCTTTGAGAAGCTTGGTTTAGAACACCTGGAATATCATGTGTGTGATGCGATTCTACGTGCCCTCAAGTAGTCATCATTTCAAGGCTGAGCCACTTTGACTCTAGTACGAGAATTGCTGAAACACTAAGTGAAGGTTTCAAGGCAGAGCCACTTTCATGATGCATGATATTCTATCTTTGTCCAAAAATTTTGCTTCTTTACTTTTTATGTCTCTATTTTTATTAAAATAAGTGAGAGATTGTTGGAGTATTTTAATAAAAAAAAAGGAGATTAATAGTCAACCATAATTTATTAATTTTATCCCTCATTATTTGGCAGTTACATATTTGAAATATAATAGTGTACTTATTTATCTTTATTAGTCAATAAGTGTAAATGATTTAATGTGTTTTGAAAAGTTTATTTTGTACCGTAATGTCTCATCATTATAATTTAAATGTGCCACATTTTTGCACCTTTATTGAGTTTAAATGATTTTTAAAACCTTCTTTAATCTCTACCAATCAATGGCACATCAGTTTCATTTTTCATTACACTACTTATATAGACAAAGACTTGGTTGAGTTCCCAATCATCTTTTTCAAAAACAAGATGGAAAGCCTCGCGTGGGTTATCCAGGCTACAATGGAAAATGTTCTCTTTGCTAATCTTTGCCTTTGTTTGGGACTTCCTCACCACACACCATTCAGATAGCTTTATACTAGTATACACTAGTATGATGATTCTCAAGCATAGATATATTTCCTTGATGGTCGATGTGGTGTCTTTGATTTTGGTCATATACTTCTAGTAATGTTTTGGACAAAGAAAGGTGTTATGTGAAGCTTCTGCTTTTCTAGTTGTGTAAGTTAAGAGAAGTTACAGCAAGTGTAGAAAAGCTGGGCTGTTGTATCCTGGAGGCGGCGTGTTGAAACCTATTGAACTAGTTATATACCGTAGGGGCACGAACCGTCTTAAGGAGAGCGATCTAGTCCGCGCCTCAACCTAGCTAGCTGGAAAAATACTTCTTTTGTATGGCTCAAGCGGGATGTTTCGTACTAAGAATGGTTTCCGTTTGATCGGTAAGAATATCATCGCAATATCAAAGAGACCTCGAGGTAAATACACTCTTCACATCTCTTGGTAAGGGATGCAATGGTACACATAAATTTTTGAAGTTTCATTGTTCATGAGCTTACTAACAAGAAAAGTTGTTTTCTTTAAATTATATCCAACATAGACATAGCGCGCAGGTATCCTCAGTGACATAGTTCCATGCCTTAAGCTTGCTCTTGGTTCTCAGACTTCCATGACAAATCATCAATAAGATAACAGCGCATTTAGGTATATTGCCATGAAACCGTACCAACCGTGGCCTTCCTAGTTGTCAGTACATTCAAGGCAGAATTCATAGAGAGTTTACCATTCTTGTTCAATTTGGTTTTGATCCTATTGATGGTGATCTACTAAAATAAACTGAAAAGAAAAAAACACACACTCGCGCGCTATCCAATTACCTACGGGTTGTTTTGTATACATAGACACATAATAAACCTGTAAATCTGCTTGCTTCTGCAGATCTCTTGTTAATGGTGATGGCGGTGGTGGTGGTGAAGAATCAGAATACGAAGACAAGAAAAGAGAAAAAGAAATGAAGTGTAAGGGGGAGAGAGGAAAGTCAAACAAAGTGTGTTACTTCACATTATTTGTTATCTGTTTAGCGTAGGGACATACTTAATATTTCAGATACACAGGGGTAATTATCTCCTAACGTCAAGGAGTTTAAACATGTTATCCCGTAAGAAGTTGTAACGCGAAGGGTGTTATCTTTTTTGTAAGTTATTTGCTCTTGCATGCTTCACTTTCAAAAATGTTAAGAAATTGGATGGACTAACCCCAATGCCAAAGCATATAAACTTTTGTCACATGTGTACAATGTAGAAAGTATATGGTACAATAATCCCAAATCATACATTGTTTTGGTAATGGCCAAATTGCTTTGATCATAGGGCCAGCCAACTAGGTAGTTCCAATAATTTTTCAATTTCTAAAGCAATCTACAACGCTCAAATATCAGTACCATTTTAGTTATGCGATTTGAGCAAATATTGCACGGCCATAGACCATTAATGTCCGTCCTGTGTTCACTCTATTATCTGAGCAAATATTGTATAATTCCAACCACTAATCCCGACCACTAAGAACCTTTGGATCAGTAGGACTTGTGTGATCGAAGTAGAGACAGATAGGCTAATGGTTACTTTGTAACATTTTTGTGATCCTCGATTATTGAAATTATTGATCCCAAACGACCCAATACGTTTCTACTACAACTTGCTTGACGCAACAAGAGATAGCTTTGTAGATGTGAGCCACCAACTTTTGAACAGGTAAGCATTTGATGATGAGTCCGGGCACATGTCAGCCTGTCTGATAATTACAACAGTTAGGCATCACCCTCCGTGGGTTTATGATAAGGAGTTGGTTGAGCTAGCAATTCTCAGTTGTGTGGGATTTGTTTGGTGGTAGCATTACCTGGTTACCCATGTGCTTCTACTTGCTGCACATGCTTGATTTGATTGGCTTCCTAAATTGGCTTAAATTATGACTACCACCTTAATTATTATGTTAGAGATGCTTTGCTCCGGACCAGACCAACATTCTCTTGATAAGTGTAATGTTGTTTTTGCACATAATAATTCCAGATGTTATGCCGTCACTCGAACCCTTCCCAACTCATTACTTTTGGGTTCCTTAATTTTCTTTCTCCCCATAAGGGAAATAGGGTAATTCGTTGCTTGGATGGCGGCTCAAGACCCTGATCGTTGAATATACAATACAATTCCTAAAATTCTCAGATACGAAGCGACGTAAAATAAACCAAATTTGATCTCTTTTTTTGATTGACCTCCTCCTGGCTTAAATAATAATGTTACACAAAGCAAAGTCGTAGTCCATCGGTTTGGCACCACCTTATATCTTTTGGATGATTAATATTAATATTAGTCTCTAAGAGGCAGTTTGGGATTGATTCTTAATAGTATATTTTGATTAAATCAAAATCAGTTTATAAAATCAGCTTTAATCCATTTTAAGAATAATAGATTAAAAATTGTTGAAGGTGTTTGGGTAAAAAGAGATTAAAGTAGGTTTAGGGTAGCAAAATTACTATATAGTGTGTTCAAACTGAAACTGAGCATTTAATATCTTTTTAAAAGTAATGATATTTTGGTAAATCTCTTGGTCAAACCCGATTCTTCAAAACTGATTAAATCTTAATCTAAGAAAATGAGGATTATGGATTTAATCAGTTTTGAGCACATTGGAGCAGATTTAATCAGTTTAATTTTTTTTTGCCAAACACTTCAAAACTGATCTAATCAATTTTGATCAATCTAGAATCAATTCCAAACACCCTCTAAGAGTGTGTTTGCCCACTGCCACCTCTAGCGTTCCTCACCGACATCAAACTCCTCGAAGCAAAACTCCCATGGGCTGACGAATTAGACGACGAGCCTGAACTCAAACCCTCCACCTTCGACGAAAACCTCAATATTCAATCCCTAACCATCAACGACTCCAAATCCTCAATCATCAAATTCCCCGACAATTCTAATATCCAAGTTGTATGCTCAAATTCTAGGGTTTAAAATTACTAGGGTTGTTCATTTTCAAAATTTGGCTGAACTCTAGGTTTTTTTTGTTCTCTCACGTGACATTAGGGACAACGACGTTGGGGGAAAGGGGCGGTAGCCGCGTGTTTGGGGGAAGGGTGCAATAGCTAGAATATACAAGAACATTTGCGCTTAAAAAAGCTAGACCTATTCATACGCTCAACCCAGAACAATTCAAAGCTAGGCTACGAGTCTACGAAATGAGAAAACCAAGCTCTGGTAGCAACTTGTCATGCTCCCAATGTTGAATCCTATGACTAATACCAAAGTCCTCAAATGAGATAATATTCCATTATATTCCAAGTTACGCCAGATATAGAATGGAGCGCCACATCAATTAATGATAAAATGTCTCGATAAGATAATAATACAAGAATCCGTTCTCTTAACATTCCATTCAAAAGATGTTAGTAAATGCATCGGTACAAATGACAGAATTTTAACTCAAATAGCCTTACCCAAATTCGAGAAAAGTTTTCAAAGTGAAACATAGTTCAATTATTTTAGTTAAGGAAATGCTCAAAACTTCCAAAGCTTGTTAGGGCCTATAATCACCTCTGTCCCATATGGCAAGAGAGAAGGTAGAAGAATGGGTAGGGATGGCAATTAGATCGTTACTCGGCAGATATTAGCCCCGTCCCGCCCATTAGGAGCGGGTTATTTTGACTTTGACCTCGTTATGGGGAGGGTATGGTATTTTTAAAAAAAAATCTGCTACGGGTTAGGACAGGGTATGGTATTTTGTCCAACCCGACCCGATATCGAACCCGTTCCTTGACCCGTACCAGCGCCATAATCCCTTACCCTATACACCAGCCAATCTCAGCCATCCATCTGTAGATATATATAGTCTCAAGCCTTAAATTTTCTATTTTATCTTCCGTCTACCGTCCTAGTCGCTGCTACCTCCTTCTTTTCTCCCTCTCTCCCACCCTATCGGCGTCCACCTCCACCTCGACCACTACCGTCCACCTATCTACCACACCATCGGTATCCACTTCACCTCTCGCCGCACCATCGATGTCCACCCCTACCTCGGCTACCACTGCCCACCACTCCTTCTTATAAGAGTAAGGAAAAGTCTAAGGGGGTGGCAGATATACGAATAGCCTTGGAGATTAGAGCTTCTATTCGAGGCTTATTTACCATCAACATGAGAGAATGACTTAGAAGAGCCTTCTTATGGACATGAATTTCCAGCTACATTGTTTTCTACAAGTGTAAGTGGAAGGTGCCCCTATATTATAATTCTCTTTTGGGGGTAGGGGCTGGTGTTAGCAGGGATCGAGGTGGACAATCCCGTTGCTGCCTAAGTTTTGTTTCCTCCCATTCTGAGGAGCCAATATAGATTCGTTTTCAAAGGATTAAGTTCATCTTCTTAGCTCATCTAAACTATTTTTGTATCTGCCTTAATCGTTTCCTTTTGGTTGATAAAACTAGTTCATTTTTGTGGAACCATTTGTCTTGACTAAAATGAGTTCTTTCTCTTTTTTTTTCTTTCCAAACTTGCATCTATCTTGCCTTGGAGAGTTCTGTGTGTTTCACAGACTAACACTCTTTCTCTTCTTCTTATTTTTTTTTTGTCTTTCATAATCTAAATTCTTTGAATGCTATTCGGGGAGGATTTCATCTCCGAAAAAAAATTTAGTTCCTTATGGATTATAGAGCCTTCATTACATGGTGCCTGTTCCTTCAAGATTAACAGACACCATATGATTTTTGCTCTTTCACATGATGTATTGCCATTACTGAAAACACTGAAATTATAGCAATTAGTGTCCAGATTTTAGTCATTTACTTGCATATAAATTACTAGCTATGTAGCAAAGGTTTTGCCTTGTGCAACACAAGAAGCACAAAGTCACTACAACAAAGAAGCTCTCAAATCTTCTTTCTTCTTATATATGAATTCTTTGAATCTTCTTCCTTTCTCTTCTTCTTATTCTTTTTTTTTCTTTCATAATCTGAATTCTTTGAATGCTATCCGGGGAGGATTTCATCTCCAAAAACAAATTTAGTTCTTTTTAGATATTGTATGTAAAACATATTTGTTTGTATCATAGGTTATAGAGCCTTCATTGCATGGTATCTGTTCCTTCAAGATTAACAGACACCTTATGATTTTTGCTCTTTCACGTGATGTATTGCCATTAGAGAATGCAGGGTGGGAACTGGACTTGCGAGGCCCATTCTTATATATAAGAAGGAAGAAGATTTGAGAGCTTCTCTATTGTGGTGACTTTGTGCTTCTTGTGTTGCATAAAGCAAAACCTTCGCTACACATCTAGTAATTTGTATGCAAGTAAAATGACTAAAATCTGGACACTAATTGAAATAATTTCTGTGTTTTCAGTAATTTTAGTGATTTCATTCATCTATAATCTGGAAGTTATTTTAGCAACCATGATTTTGGACATTAATTTGAATTTTGTTTTATTATTTTTTTGTAATAAATTTTTATAGATTGCACAGTAACAATTTCTCAAAACGGGGCGTATCTATGTGGGCTTTTACGAACAAAAAATATCAAGGCAGATCAGGGTGGGGTCGGATTTTTCAAGAGTCTACCGCCATCCCTTGACCTGATGGCGGGGCGGGGCGATGTAGAAGGACTACAGAGGTGGGTTCAGATTTCATAAAATCCGCATCCGACCCGCTCCATTACCATCCCTTGAATAAGGTGAGCTCACGAATAGTCCAATAAGTTACCAAGATATTAGGGGTATCAAAGCAGAGCTGAACCAATCAATTAACAATAACCAAAGCTCTCAAATAAGCAAATGATATTGTTATGTCGAATAGCGAAACAAATGTTACTATACATATTAACCCTATACATAAACTAAATATGCTCGGATGCTAAAAATAATTTAGTGACTATTTTTGCCATAAAGACCAAAACGGCAAACCAACTGTGCGCTTACCGATCGCTAACATATTGATGCCAAACCAACTCTTTCACGTGATGTATTGCCATTAGAGAATGCAGGGTGGGAACTGGACTTGCGAGGCCCATTCTTATATATAAGAAGGAAGAAGATTTGAGAGCTTCTATATTGTAGTGACTTTGTGCTTCTTGTGTTGCATAAAGCGAAACCTTCGCTACACATCTAGTAATTTGTATGCAAGTAAAATGACTAAAATCTGGACACTAATTGCAATAATTTCTGTGTTTTTAGTAATTTTAGTGATTTCATTCATCTATAATCTAGAAGTTATTTTAGTTATTTTAGCAACCATGATTTTGGACATTAATTTGAATTTTGTTTTATTATTTTTTTGTAATAAATTTTTGTAGATTGCACAGTAACAATTTCTCAAAACGGGGCGTATCTATGTGGGCTTTTACGAACAAAAAATATCAAGGCAGATCAGGGTGGGGTCAGATTTTTCAAGAGTCTACCGCCATCCCTTAACCCGATGGCGGGGCGAGGCGATGTAGAAGGACTACAGAGGCGGGTTCAGATTTCATAAAATCCGCATCCGACCTGCTCCATTACCATCCCTTGAATAAGGTGAGCTCACGAATAGTCCAATAAGTTACCAAGATATTAGGGGTATCAAAGCAGAGCTGAACCAATCAATTAACAATAACCAAAGCTCTCAAATAAGCAAATGATATTGTTATGTCGAATAGCGAAACAAATGTTACTATACATATTAACGCTATACATAAACTTAATATGCTTGGATGCTAAAAATAATTTAGTGACTATTTTTGCCATAAAGACCAAAACGGCAAACCAACTGTACGAAGATCAGACGTGTGCATACCGATCGCTAACATGTTGACTCCAAGAAGAGTGGGTTCACAGTTAACGTAGAGGTGCCACAAGGAATACAGTCTGAGTCAGATGCCAAGTATTCTGATGTGGGATGCAGTAAGGATGGAACAAGGGCAGAGACCAAGGGCTTCCCAGACAGAGCCTGAGGATGGCAGTGCTACGAGGACGATAGCGTAGGGTGAATACACGACGACGGACATAGTCTGATACTTAGGTCCAGAGTCAAGGTTCTGTATGTTTCTCTCTGTAGAATTTTAGAGTGAGAAAGTAAATAATGTGAGATTGAAAGTCTCCAAAATGTGAAGTCCTGAAAATGAATTCTCAAACCCCTTATTCATAGAGGTTGAGATGATGATGTTATCAACTGGCACGTGGCACTCCCGAGAGTGACATGTCACCGAGAGGTCCACAGGTGCTGGTGCTCTACGGACAGTAAGATTGTATATTCACCCGGCCTGCCCGTACAGTGTCGCTTTGTTCGTCTGGAAAGATTGGCCCACAGAATGCCGATGTGGCCAAAGAACCCCCTTCATCTAGCCACCAGTCCAAAAACCTTATAGAATCCCATTGGTTTTCGAGAGACGTCGAGGACCTGGCAGCGGCAAGAAGACCCGATGCCCAACTGTCAGGCAAACTAGGTGAGATGTCCTCCGGAAACATGCTCCCGTCTCGAAGTGACATGGGGTTATAGTCCCTAGGGGTGCCAATGAAAGCCCCCAATGCCAGAGCACGTAGGCTAGTTACACAGGCACCCTAGTGGAGATAGTATCTTAAAGGAATCGCCTATCCTGAGGGTGAGTCTTTATGCCGGAGCACTCGAAGCGTGCTAAGGTAGTGTCCTGGAGGAGTCGCCTACCTAACGGGCCGAGGTAGCATCCCAGAGGTGCCGTCTACCTGTAGAAGCGGAGTCTTCATGCGGGAGAACTTAGAGTTCCCTGGCAGGATAGTGTCCTAGATGAGTCACTTATCCCTATCAGTGAGTCCTTGTGCTGGAACACTTGGAGCACGCCAAGGTAGTGTCCCGGAGGAGTCGCCTACCTAACAGGCCGAGATATCATCTTAGAGGAGCGGTCTACCTGGTGGAAGGGGAGTCTTCATGCCATAGAACTTAGAGATCCCTAGCGAGATAGTGTCTCGGAGGAGTTGCCTATCCTCGAGGGTGAGTCCTTGTGTCGCAGTACTCAGAACGCGCCAAGGTAGTGTCTCGAAGGATTCGCCTACCTGACGGGCCGATGTAGCATCTCAAAAGAGCCGTCTACCTAGTGGAAAGAGAGTCTTCCTGTCGGAGCACTTAGAGTTCCCTGGCGGAAATAATGTCCCAGAGGAGTTGTGTCACACCCTCCGGTAGAGGTAAAATGCTAGACAAGCTGGTTAACATATATACCTCAAGGGTAAACAGAGCTTTGCTACAAACCTCAAAATAAATGGTGGAAGTATGGCTTAATAGTCGTCCATAAGTGAAAAGAATGAACACAACATTATATGATAGACTACATCTCTCCTATAAAAGTGCTACACTCCAAAACAAAAGAAAAACAACTAAAACTCTGCTCACCGAGCATAATACTCTTGATTCTCCTCAAGGTAATCCTCTTCGTCCCCTGGCAAATATTCCGACTTCGAAACTAGGAAAAAAAGGTAACAAGAATGGGTCAGCCTGATGGTTCAGTAAGGTATCCAGTGATTCTAAGTCCAAAAATGAATTGATTATATTATGAATGGTTAGTAGAAACATGCAAGTTCACCTGAACAGATGAGACATATGTACTTAAGGATAATTTAACATCTCGAGTATCACTTACAAATATTTTCTAACACTTGCCTTCAAAAAGAAAAAAGCATAACATATCAAGCAAGATCTGAGATCTTATAAAACATATACGAGAATGGCAAGTAAGACCTAAATATTAACTTGATTTCAATATATATATATAAAATAGTGTAAATGTAATATATCGAACTTCGGGAGGCTGTTAAAAATACCATTTGGGCTCCGAAAAAAATAAACGGGCATTAATTTAAGTAATACTCGAGTATTAGTAGTGCATAGGAGCTTTAAAATATTTTGGGACAAAAATGTAATTTTCGGGATTTTGAGGGCATTTTCGTAATTTTAGAAAAACTTTGGGGGGGCATTTGTGTAGTTTTATAGAAGTAATTTAGGAACCTTTGTTTTTGTGCCACCTTCTACTAGCTTAATGACTAAGCTAGGAAAAAAAGAAAAAAATAATTTAAGAAGGGAAGGATAAGTCTAAAGAGAAAAAAAAAACAAACGAAAACCAAAAAGGGAAACCTTTCCCTTTCGGGAAAGAAAAAGGAACTGAGACAGAGAATCAGAAACAGGGGAGAAAAGAATTAAAAAAAAAGGAGAAAACAAGAAGAAGATCAAACAGAGAGCTTCGGGAAGAAATTGGGAGAGAGATTGTGGAATCTCCTCAATGTATTTTCTTGTAGAATGCGAGTTTATTATGCCATATATTCAGTTGGGTGTTTCAAGAATTGTGTGTTGCCCACTGTATATGCTTCGGGTATGTGTGTTTACAGTGAAGGGTTGTGAGTTTTGGTGAATTGTGAGTGTTAGAGGGTAGGTGTAATGTGTGGGAGTGGTTTAGTGTGTCTGTGTGCGTTCCTTGTGTGTGCGCAGGTGAAGTAGGGAGAAGGGAACAACTGTGGGTGCTCATGTGTGTGAAATTGTGGGTATAGATTTGTTTTATTGCGTAAATTATGGTGTTAAATGAATTTAGATTAAGTGTGGATGTTAGGAAGTTGTTCTTGTGCGCGTTTGTGAGTTGTGTGTGTGTGTGTGTGTGTGTGTGTGTGTGTGTGTGTGTGAGTGTGTAACTGTGTGGGTTCTTAAGTTTGTGAGCTACGGGTGAGATTTGTGTGTGTGAATTAAGTGTTAAAATGTGTGTTTAAGGGTGTGTTAAAGTGTAATTAAGGTGGTTTAATGCATTTATAATAACTTGGAATGGATTGGAGGTGAATTAATTGGTGGTTGTGAAGAGGGTGTGGGATGAACATCACGGCTGTAGGAAGAAGAAAGTGTGTGTGGAAAAGGTGCACTAGTGTGTGCCTTTGATTTCAACAGTACTTGTAATGGTCACTAAAGATAGGATTATTTTAGGCAGTTTTCTCATGAATTTTTATAAATGATTTGAGCCATAATTGGACAAAACACAAAACTGTAATCCCCAATATTTTTTTGGGACATACGCTCTGGAAAATTTTGGGAATTTTTGGAGTCTGTAAAGGGCGCTAAATGAGGGTATCGGGTAACTACGATTATCGATTTATTTAGCATAGCAAACCAAGTTATTTTAACCTGAAAATTTTATGGAAGCCCCATTTTATAGATATAATTCATTATCTAAAATTTTGGGCCATTCCAAGGCCGATAGGTATTTTTCGCGAAACTGACCTTTTAGCGCTCGGTCTGGACACCGATTCAAGATTTTCGGGCAAAAATTCTTTAAAATACTTTTTGGACCGAAAATGATATCAGGATGCTTAAATCGCATTTTAAGATATTTTTAAGATTTTTTCGGTGCCGGAAATCTCCAGGGGTGTTTTGGTAATTTACCACCCCGAAGGGGTATTTTGATAATTTATCACCCCGAAGGGGTATTTTGGTAATTTTTCCTATAAGAGGTACTTTGAAGAAATTTACATACAGTAAGATTATTTTAGTGACTTTGCTTATGGAAAAGTCATTTTGAGAATTAAAGTGTAACAGGGTATTTTGGTAATTTGCCACCCCAAAGGGGTATTTTGATAATTTGACTTAAGAAAGGTATTTTTACATAAATTTATATATGGGAAGTTTATATCAGTGATTCTACTTATGGGAAGACCATTTTGGTAATTTAAGTCCAAGAGGGGCATTTTGGTAATTTTACACCCTAGGGGCGTTTTAGTAATTTTACATACCCGGTGAGGGGAAGTTCATTTTGGGAGCATGTGTGAGTTCGTATTAAGTTATACTTTTGTTCTGTAGGCTATACTCTAATGGTTCAATTATTCCGTTTAGGTTAAAGCTAAAGACTTCCGATTAGGATAATTTAGCTGCGGATCCAGGTAAAGGATTATATCTGAACCTTGTGTAAGGACTTCCGTCCGAACCCTTATTTTGATAACTCATACTTGTAAGTACTCTTTTAAATTACTTATGACTAATGTCGAACTCTGAAGTATGCATTGATATCAGTATGTTCTTGTCCAGAAAACCCTAATATTGAACCTGGATCGATTATTTGGAAATCTTGTAATGCTCGCTTGTTATTGTGTGCTGAGCAGATTTGACAATTGTCTGTATCCATTCTTTCGGATTGTTGTGCTTAAGACTCGATAATTATTCATAATCATTTTTGTTGTTATCTGTGATTTTTCTTCTGAAAATTCTGATTTCCTCTGAAAATTTTCGAATGCTGACTTGTGTAAGTGTGATTATTGTTATTGGAATCTGAATTGATTTCGGTGATTGAGCTTATGTTAATGCTCATTGATATTGTTGATTTTTCTGTGTTGACCTGGGTTTCTGTTCTGTGGGAGGGCGTAATAAGACTGGTCTGAATCCTGCATGAAAAGCAGGCTAGTACTCAAGTGAACTAGTATTTTAGTACAGCATGCATGTGTACACTCTGTTAGCGTGCCGGAATGGCATTGCAATCGCCCAGGATCAACATTGATTTTTTATTTCTCTGTTCTGTATAGTGCCGTGACCACTACGGTAATGACTAGAAAGTATTCTCTGAAATAATTTGTGCTTGGGTTGAAATCCCTTGAGAAATTCACTGTATTTTGAAAAGAACTGTCTCAGATGATCTGTGTACGTTTGAAATATGTCGAGAAAACTCTGTTGTATTTTTTTAAGATGATCTTTTATTAATCGTTCTAGAACCCATTATGGGTATTATTGTTTATTTTGGTATCTGTTTCTGTGAATTCCGATCATTTTGAGAATCATTGAGTTTTTTTGACCGTTTGAAGTATTCTGGAAATCTTGTCAATTGGATTCCTGGAATCGTTTTGTAATCATGTTGGTAGTCCTTGTGCCACCTTACTGAGCTCTCAAAAGCTCACCCTCCGTTTGGCTCCCTTCTGCAGGTAATGATAAGCTGTAGCAAGTTCGGGAATGGGTTAGAGTCTGCGTGAGGTTCCGGTGAGCCCATCAATATTAGGTAATGAGGCCCCTGCGCGGGTCAGTACTGTTGATTCATTCATAAGGACTCGAGTTGTAAAGAACTTAGATTTTAACAGTTTGAGTCGAGCAGCCTTGTAAGCTTGCATTTGAAGAATGTTGAGATAGTATCGGATTAGATGGTTAAAGTATGTGTTAATGAACAGATCTGACAGGTTTGAGGTGATCCGGTAGGTTAACGACCAAGGAGTTCGGGGCGGCGGAGCTCTGGATTTTCGGGGGCGTTACAGTAAACAAGTTCAAGACAAATATGAGACAAGTACAGGAATATCATTATGCAAATATGCCCCTCATACATAAGCCAACCTTCCCTGAGTGCGAGAGACTTTTCGTATCGTAACCAACTGATATAGTGAGTTCGATAAAAGAAGTTCAATGTCATAAAATGCATGCCAATGATTCTTTTTGGGAAGTAGTATGCATAGCTAGTATGTACCATCGGGATGTGAACGAGTACAAAAACCCTAGTCGGATAACTCCCAACCCCTACAAATAACACCCTGAACTCACTTTTTCCTCCTCATTTGCATGGCATACATAATCATATATAATATCAACAAAAATATCATCAAGTATATCACAAGATATTTAGTCCTTCTCAAGTCATACTTTTCATAGTATCAATAAAACATAATTCCATGTAACATGCGAAACATGTAGGCTAAACTTTAAATACACAAACTAATTTGGTAACCAAGCAAAAAGTAATTTGATGTTCTTCTTTAAGTACTCTACATATGTATAATTTTATTAGCATGTAGATATTTAAGTATCACTTTAAGACTCACAAGTTACCTGGTTATCCACCATTAGCCCAACACAAGGAGCTACTAGTTTAAGTAACATAATCTGTCCAGTATTTCAGTTGGAAGCAGGAATAGTCTGTACGCGAAAAATCATAACAATTTAATTATAAGGTCTCTATAGTCAAACTATATATTTCTGAAAACTAGACTTAAATATCTACATCTCAATATTTTAGTTGATCAAAAATATCATTTTAAAGTCATGTTAAGCCCTTCCAAAAACATATTTTAGAATCTGTATGACAACAGTTTCACAGGACAGGTTTCAAGACATGAATTCTAAATCATAGTAATAATACTTGAAATAATCTAAAATTTGACGTGTATACTCTATAGATGTATTAATATAACATATAAAATAATCGAGTCCATATCTCAACTACAAGTATATATTTCTAAGTACCAAAATTACTTCAATTTCACGATTGTTCTGCAGATTAACAACATACATGAATACACTTCACTTAAAATTATTCTAAGAAAATATATAAGTTTTTTACTACTCATAATACTTCTCATACATGTTTCAAAAACCTAAAAACACAAGATAATATACCTCCAAGCAAATCAAGCCTAAGCCAATTCAAGCAAACATAAAAACACAAGATGCAAATCTCTCTCTCCTTTTTTTTTCTTCTCTTCCTTCCTTTCTCTCTTTTATTTTCTTTTATTTCTCCTCCTTTCTTATCTTTTTTTTTCTCTTCCTAGCTATTTCGGCAGACCCTCCACCTTCTCTTCTCTTCTCTTCTCTCATACTTGGTTTTTTACTCTTTCCTTTCTAATTTCTTCACCAACATTTCCTTTCTTTATTCACCATATACTCTAGTTTAGGTTAGTCACCACTTAAAAGTAGGTGGCAAGTATTCCCAATACACACCCCACACATCACACGTGAACATGCCACTAATCTCTTTAATAGAAATTTAAGATTAACCCTAACATTTTGCATACTTACTTTTTAGCCCCAAAGTTTTACATAATTACATTTTGGCGCATAGCTGAATTCCAACATTTATTTTATGTAGAAAACTAATGAACACTATTATATAATTTCAATCAAATTTAAATGTGTTTAAACTTAATAAAATGATTAAAAAAATAAATTAAGATCGGGGTCTCACAAGTTGCCTATCCCCGCGGGTGAATTCCTTGTGCCAGAGCACTCGGAGAGCACCAAGGTAATGCCTAGGAGGAGTCGCCTAGGAGGAGTCACCTATCCCTACGGGATGCTGCACATTCCGGAGAGTGAGTCGAAGCATGTTTCAAGACCAAGGCATGGTGTACACGATGTGGTGAAAGGATAGACCAATGCAAGGGGTAAGGTAGTATGACAGGATACTAGAGGGCACGACTCTATAAGCAGCGCGACGCATGGGTGCGATGGAGTGGGTGCAGTGCCGAGGGGCACAGTAGTATGACAGAGAGCCGCGGGCCACGACTGGATAAGCGACACGGTGCATGGTAGAGGTGTCAAATGGGCCGGGCTTGGGCCGACCCAGCCCAAGCCCAACGGGTCTCCAGCAAAACGGGTCGGGGCTGGGCCAGTGGGGTTGCCAAACAGACCTGGCCGGGCCAGATTAGGGGGAAATCTGGGCCCAGTCCAAGCCCTGGCCTTAGGCCCAACATCTAGGGCTGGGCCCGGGCCCATTTTTTTTGGTTACATTTTTTTGTTATTCAAAATAAAGGCTTTAACTACAGTAATTTTTGTTATTATTTAAGCAAATTGTAACGTAGTACTATGACTAAGATTCTTGTTATTATGTAAGCAAATTGCTCTCTCTCTCTCTCTCATTTACATCTCTCAATTTTAAATTTCTTCTTTCATATACTCTAGGCATGTTCAATATTCATAATTTAACGACCTAATTTTTATCCTTTTATTTCATTATAAGTCATATACATTGAAGATAAATGTGTTCATAGGCCCTCCTCCTTTTATCCGGGCTTGGGACCGGCTGCTTGTAAACAAACAGGCGAAGTTACCTATTTTTTTATATATATACGAAAAAATATATATCTTGCTTGTAAAAATTTATTATATATATATGAAAAAAACTATATTTTGTGAAAAATTTTATTCTTAAAACTTAAGAGAAGGAAAATAAAAAGAAATTACCTAATCATCCGGAAGTACTTCAACATCCGAGTCACTGCTCTTCCTATCATCAATCGGTTTATCTTGCTCGCGGTATTTCGCATCAAGATAATCCTTCCAACATACACATAGCTCGAGCGACTCGGGGTTAAGACGACTCCTCCTGTCATCCAAAACCCTCCCGCTCGCTGAAAATGCCGACTCTGAAGCAACCGTGGAGGCTTGCACATCCCGTGCAATTTGGGATAAAGTTTTATACATGTTTTGATTTTGTTTCCAAAAATTTAACAAATTAAAATTAACCTGTTCTTGCATTGATAAATCAGAATAATGATCAGTATTTGAATATACACCAATCTCATTAAAAGAGGAAAAAGTAGACGAACCTGCCGAATTAGAAGTACCTTCACCTGGTAGTTGTCTTGCTACTAGATGTTCAAAGCCCTTAAGGTATGGCGCATAATACCTCTCAGCAGTCGATGATGAAGCTCGCCCGCGCACGTCAGCAGAATTACGATAGAGGTTGAACAGTTCCTCAAATGTCTTGCTCACTTTCGCTGTGAGTGCGGTTGTGTCCTCTAGTGGGTAGCACATTAATTTCGATATCTCTTGTATCGAGACGTTCACGCCATGCAACTTTAACCTAGGATCTAAACAAGTAGCCACAGCAAAAATAACAGGCAGTTCACTCCAATATTTATTAAACTTTTTATCCATCACTTTTACTATTTCCTTAAAGGGTCCTATATATCTCCATTTTGTTAACATTGTAGCCATCTTGAGAATTTCTATTACAGCGAGAGGAGAGGTGGGATAGTACGTACCAGACAATAAATTGGTAGACGTGTAAAATACCTCCAAAAATTCAGCTAGGTATGTGGCCATCTGCCATTCCTCTTGAGTTGGCAAGCCGGCTGGGAACAAGGTTAGTAGAAAATGCGTATAGACTTCTCTGTATGCCAGAATGTGTAAAAGCATATGGTATGTAGAGTTCCACCTGTGGACCACATCTGTAACTGCTCTCCTGCGAGGCATATTATATTCAACACACAACGTTTTAAATTGTTGTGTTCTCGGACTCGAACTATTAACATACGCTGTCATACCCCTCATTTTGACAAGAATATCTCCTGCAGCAGCTAAACCATCTTGAACAATTAAATTAATTATATGACAAACACAACGAACATGAAATAATTTACCAGAAAGTACAGGTTTGAGGCTCTCCTTTAAAGCATCAACAGCAGCTGTATTGTTAGAAGCATTATCAAAACTAATACTCATAATCTTATCCTTTAATTTAAATGTGGTACATGCTTTTAATATAATACTAGCAATGTTCATTCCATCATGCGGAAAAGGAAAGAGCTCGAAAGCGATGATTCTCTTGTGCATAATCCAATCTGCATCAATCCAATGGGCCGTCACACAAGTATAACTAACAAAAGTAAACGGAGATTGCCAAATATCAGAAGTAAGACTAACTTTACCGTCAAATTTATCGAAATAATCGATCAGGCGTGCTTTAGCAGCATTATACTGTCGGAGTGCATCGGATCTAGTTGTGTTTCTATGAACCTTTTTGTACAAAGGTTGAACGTATGTGTTCATATATCTAGAGTGCTTAGCATTATCGGCAAAAGAAAAGGCTTGTTCATCGTGAATAACAAATTCAGCGAGACCGTCTCTTTGCTCTCGCTGATTATAAACAAATAACTTACCGTCAAAAGATAACTGCGTTTGGGTAGGTTCGACGTGGCCTTGTCGAGGTGCACACTGAGGGTAATGCCTGTTAAGATGTCCATTACCACTACCAGACGAAAATAATTTAGCACAGTACTTACATCGAGCTTTTCGGATGCCGTCCACCATAACTTCATCAAAATGATTCCAACACTCGGCTTTCTTTTTTTCCCCTTTTGGACTTCTGGCTCATTACCGGAGGCATTGCTCGGCCCTTCTTCATCATGACCAGGCATAGGGTTAAGATTATGCCACGGAGTAGTAGCTTCGCCAACCGAGCTGCGTCCTTGACTATAATGCGGGGGGTCTTGATCAGGCGTGTATTCAAGATCTGGAATGTTTTGATTGAACTCCCAATTGGCTTGGGTATCTATCATACAGCCTGTACTCATTCGTCCAGGAACGAATGGTTGTGGTGGTGCTTGGATTGGTGTTTGTGATGGCCGTGGTGCTGGCGCTTGTGCTGGTGGTGGTGCTTGTGATGATGATGATGTTTTTCGTGATGATGATCCACGCTTCAGTTTCTTCAGTAATCCAGCCATATTTGACGCTAAACTTTTTTACTAGATTAGAAAATAAAATTAGTAAGAGTAACTAAATACACAAGTATAAGAGCAGTAATTAGTAATTAGAAATAACAATTAAAAGAATTAAAGAGTAACAAATGAATCACTAAATTGGAGAGAATTAGTAATTAAAAAGAATTTAGTAATAGTAATTGATAAATATAAATTCACTAATTACTAATTACTAGACAAAAGAATTAGAGAGTAACAAATTAATAAGAGGAGTGGTTAGTAATTAGAATTTAGCAAGAGTAGTAATTAGTAAACAAAAGTAATAATTAGCAATAGTACTAATTAGTAAATAAGAGTAGTAATTAGCAAGAGTAGTAATTGGAGAGGGAAATAGTAGCAAAGCTTGTAGAAATATAGAATGTTTATATAAGAGAGAGTAAGAAGATTGGTGTGAAAAATTAGAGAGAAATGGTGTGAATTTATAGATTTTTGAAACTTCACAAAAGACCAAAATACCCCTAAAAACTATCCGTTTATAGTTGTTGGGGAGGGTAAGAGTGTAAAAACCTTAAAAGAGTTGAAAAATTAAGTTGGACCAAAATACCTCCCAAACTAGCCGTTATTTTACTGTTGGGGGGGGGGGGGTAAAAGTGGAATTTAGGGGAATAAAACCATTGGGGGGAAAGGGGGGAAAGCTGATTTTGAAAAGGGTAGGATTGGGCCAGATCCGAGCCAGATCCTGACCTGACCGGGCCAATTCCGAGCTTCGGTTCGGGCCTGGCTTTTTTCTTGGATTTTTTGGCCTGGTCCAAGCCCAGGCCTTAAGCCCTAATATTGCGGGCCGCTGCTGTTCATTCACGGGGCCGGGCCAGAAATGGGAAGGGTAGGGCCAACCCGCAGGCCGCCCGGCACTTTTGACAACTCTAGTGCATGGGCACGCCTGATTAGTGTGCAGTGTCGGGGGAACATAGTGTGATAGAGAGCCGGGGGGCACAACTAATTAATGGTGCGGCCCATAGGGTGCGACGGACTGTGTGCAGTGTCACGGGTAGATGACATGGAAAACGGTGCATGGGCACAGCCAAGGATGTCACGACGTCAGGCGTAGTACCGGGGCCACGTGACATGGAGACCGCGTTTGAGCACGGTAGTCCAAATGTGCACAGTTGCCTGAGGCATGACAGCCGACCGAGATAGCAGATCGACTGAGGCCAGTTAGCAGGGCAACCAACTGACCGGGGCCAGCCAAGGTAACGGTCGACCATGCCCGGCCGATTTATGCAGCCATCCGACTGGGCCATGCTGGCTGGGGTAGCCAGATAAGATATTAGAGGTCCAAGTGTGCATAGTGAGCAAGGGTTAGCAACACATATAAACAAGTACATGTTCAGAGGACCCTCCCAAAGTTGAGATTTGTTCAAATATAGTCAATATTAGTCTTAGATTGACGATAAAAAAAATACAGAGTCAATGAAATTGAGATTACTTACAATTTCAAAATATAAAAAGTGGAACAAAAGTACATGCATAGACATATATACTCCCAAGAAACACGAAGATGCAAAGAATATAAATGCAAACAGCTATGACTTTGTTAATATTGAACGAAGGTCGAAGGGATTCTGAAAAACTTTGGCAGCTGGTTACACCTGATCTTTTAACAACTTGTTGGCACAAATATTTTCCTGAAAAATAATACACAGACAAGTGGCATGATGATAATTGCAAAAAGTGCCTTGATGAGGAAACTGGAAAGAGGCATGTCTATCACGGCTATCATCAGTTACCGAATGTGAAATTAAAGATAAGTTAATAAAAGAGAATACGTGGGAAGCAAAAAAAATTGAACTACTCGTACAAGGAAGAAAATTGCTAAAAGTTACAACAAAAATTGGCAACAGCGGACACTGTAAAGACATGATGGACAAATCGATAGCAACGGTTGATAGACGATTTCTGGAATGGACGATTGTCAACATTACTGAGAAGACTTTGGACTGGAATGGACGATTGTCAGCATTACTGAGAAGACTTTGGACATAAATTGCCGATCGTGGAGCTTAAGCAGTTATCTTTGAAATGGCCGATCGTGGAGCCTAAGCAGTTATCTTTGATAAAGATAAGGATGGGCAGTTACAGAGGAGACGGTTACAAATGATGCAAGTATAAAACAAAGACATAACAACAGGAAAAGGGGTCGTCAATCCAAAAACAAAAATTAGATATTAAGAAGATAGTTTGCTATGTTTTAGGTTTCTCTCTGAGATCATTTCCTAGATGATTCGTCTTGTATCGATAAGAAGTAGAGTACGCTCCGTAATTGTGTTCGTTGTATTGTAAAGATTGTCTTCATCATTTCAGTGGGAGCATCAGTCGTAGATTTGTTCAGTATTCTGTCTTCAGTTAGTTTTCATTTTTAGCCAAGTCCTCAGGCTCGAGAGGCAAAAAGAAATCACATTGTTCATCGGTTATGTCGCAGGCGCACAATCAATAGTGAGTTTGTCCAGCAATGCAAACATTGGCACGCCTAGTGGGACACTGGTAGCTAACAAAGAAAACTATGCCAAGCACACATAGTAATGCTGTAAGGTTGCACGGCACCTGTAATGGTACTGAGACCCCAAATTCCAACAATGGTAAAAATTTGGGAGAAGTAGGAAATGTTCAAGCCACTCATGGCATGAACAGAAGCGATAGTGTGAACACCAATGTTCAAAACTCAAGAAATGCCTATGGAGGAAGTTCCAGTAATGGTGTGAGTCCTAATATGGAGATGCTAGATACTTGCAGTAATGGCCTGACTTTGATGCAAGCGATGAAACAGGTTAGTTCATCAACTCAGGAATTTAAGAATATGGTGTCTCAATTTATGACCTTCATGTAAAACCAAAACTTGATTTTGAACAAAATGGTCGGTGATCAAAATCAGTTCAGTTCTAAGATAGTAGATAAAGTTAGACGAGTGTCAGAGGAGAGAGATGCCTCTGGAAGAGAAATGATTAAAGGTCTATCTGGAGAAATCCAAAAACAGACCTACTCTATCGCTAGAGTAGTGAATTTAAACATGCAAAAGAGGAAAGCCCCTATTAGCAGTCAAAGTGATCCACTAGAAGTAGATTCTTCCCCCATAAGGATCGAAAACACTCTGAAATAGCCAAATGGGATGAGTTCAAATCAACCATATGAGTCTGGCTGGTACATCCCTACACCTGTCGATGGGGGGGAACCAGGGCTGAGTAAAATAGAGATAGGCGAGAATGGTCTAAAAGCCTTGCCACATGGCTTAATAATATTAGAGTTTCGAGAAATGAGAATGGCCAGTATCACAGAGGTCAGGGATTTGAGGGTCATACCCCCCCCCCCCTCATAGAAGAAATTTAGAAAGAATCAATTTATTCGAGAACCCCATGTTTGAGGAAACGACCGATACAGTTTAAATAAACGATAGGGAGCGGTTGGGTGGTAGGTTTGGGCCACAACTTCCTTATGATTTTTACCAAGTTGGAATAGGTCAAGGATATAGGCCTACCGATAGGCCTTTATACCAAAAATCTTACCCTGATGAGATTGATCAGAAGGAAATACCTAGAGGGCTAAAAGTTCCAGAGTTCAGCATGTTTCATAGCGAAGGAAATCAATCGATAATTGAACACATTGCTAGGTTTACCTTCCAATGTGGAGATTTAGGTCAACATGAATGGGTCAAGTTAAAATGGTTTCAATATTCACTAACTAAGGTGGCCTTTTCATGGTTTGCAAACTTATCACCAAATTCAGTGTTTTCTTGAAGAAACATGGAAGAATTATTCCATGCCCAGTTTTTCAAGATGGAACCTGAAATTTCTATGGCTGATTTGGCCAGGCTAAAATAGTTTTCAGGAGAAAGCGCAGAACAATTATTAGAAAGATTTAAAGCCTCCAAAAATAAATGCCATTTTCAAATTCTAGAATCTAAGTTGGAAAATTTGGCTCTCAATGGCTTAGATGTGGAAATTGGGAAGAAGTTTGAGGGAATGGACCTCAGAAATGTGTTCGAATTATCTTCTAGGGTGGCCCGATATGAGACTCTACTCAGGGAAGAGCATATCAGGAAGAACTCATCGATGGGAACTTATTATAAAGATCCTATCGATTTGGAAATAGACACTGCGGAAATGATTGGAAAGAAACCAGTTACTTGCGAGCCCTTGGTTAAAGTTAGAAGTCCTATCAACCTACTTGCGAGATAGCCTAATAAGCTAAATCCCTCACCCCTAATGAGGAAATATTCATTCAATATTAACCAAGCAGATCAAATTTTTGATCATCTCTTGAAGATAAAATTTACCCAGCTTCAGGTCCCCCAGGGCCCCTAAGGATAAGAAAGCTAAATTCTGCAAATGGCGTAATACTATAAGTCACGTTACTAACAATTGTGTTATCTTTTGCAATGCTGTGTGCGATCTGATTGAAGCTGAGTTTCTCAGGTTTGTTGATGAAGATAAAGAAGTGATGGAGGTGGATGGTGATCCTTTTGGATGGCGCTCGACATTAACATGGTGTCAATAGATTATGACCCAATCGACTGTTCGAGTGATAAGAAAAGTTCAGAAGGAGATAATTTCAAGGCAAGGAAACCTTTGGAGAGAGATTGTAATAGAGGAAGAACCATAGAAAAAGTACGCTTTGATTGTGATATATCCATGGTAGTTTTGGTTGTAGTAACAAGAAGAAAGAAAATTTTATATGGACTGATGAAAACAGTTCCAATAAAGGGAGCTTGCTGTTAAAGCTAGGCACATATGCGTCTAAGATTGGGCCGATTGGAGAACCAGTATGTTAGAGTTGTGGTTCTTCTAAATAATGGTCAAAGAGAATGTGGCAGAAAGAACGAGCAATAGAAAACAAAACACTAAGAAAATGATACGAAAAGGGTATAAATAAATGAGTTAAGGAGGTCAGAATAATCATAATCAGTGGGGAATGAGCTTTAAGCAGCCAAATATGGCAACCAAGTCATTTACCAGAATAATGTAGGGCCAGGACATTTTGGCTTAAAAATGGTACGATCAAGGTTTAGACCGTTTGATCCAGCATACGCGTCAAAAAATTACAAAGGCAAAATCCCATAACGGCTGGACAAAGGGATGAATTCAGAATGATGAGAGAATACCGAGGGGAGCCAAGAATGTTAAAGCCAAAGGTACCGCTTGATGACCATTGGTACACAGTTGGTCAAGAGAAGGTTTCATTTTTAGAGACTTATCAGGATTTAAGCACGACGTAAAAAAAGGGTGCAAAGGAAATTTGCAGCCATAATGCGAAAAGAGTTGAAAATCAAAAAAGCCCAACTCAAGAGAAAAAATGGATTTGGACTATGGAGTCAGGGTGAGAAAATACAGTTGGAATCTTGCAGAAAGAACAAGCAGAAGAGGCAATTCTCCAGGAAATGATTGCGAATAGGAGATTCCAGTAGCTTGAGAAATTATCGGTTGGTAAAGAAGCAAAGATAAATATCCCTGATAAAAAAGAAGACAAAAAGAAAAGCATATTGGTTTTTGAAGACAAAAAGATGGAAGCAAAAAGGAAGTTATTCTTCAGAGAACATGAGGTAAATATCGATTGTAACATGATGTTCATTCTCCCTCTTACGTTCAAGGCAAAGGAAGAGCAATCATTTCTAACCGAGGAAGAAGATGTAGATGATGATATAACATCAACACCAAATGGTTTTGCACTCAAAGAGAAAGACAATACATTAGGTGAGGTAAGCCAGAATCATTCTAATGAAGTTATTATAATCGATCATGGAAATCGGGTCATATTGACTAGACAGAACCCTCAAAGAACAAAGTATTTGAAACCTTTGTTTATTTTCACATTAATGGATGGCCACCTAGTGGCTAGAGTCTTGGTCGATAATGGTGTTATAGTAAACATTCTACCTACTAGAATGTTGAAAAAGTTATGTAAAGATGAAAGGAATTTGATCCCATCTGAAGTTATGGTATGAAACTTTACAGGAGGTGTTTCAAAACCGAAGGAAGTAATCCCAATAGAACATACAGTCAGAAAAAAGACAAAAATGTCTCCATTCTTTGTAACTGATTCTTCTTCGGGCTTTAATGCTTTGCTCAGAAGAGATTGGATACATGTCAATGGTTGCATTCTATCTCTTCGCTCGAAAAACATTGGATACATGTCAATGGCTACATTTCATCTTCCCTTCATCAGGTTTTGATATTCTGGAGAGAGTTTAGGATAGTAAGAAAGTGGCTGAGGTTTGGGCTAATGATAAGACATTCTTAGCAGATTCAAACTGTATTGAAGCAAAGTTCTATCATTAGGATATATAGCCGATAGTATTGGACGAAGACAGAATATTGGTATGTGTCGAGGTATCGATTCCATGGTTGGACTTGGCATTAGAACGTCCTTACCAAATAAATGTGAAAGTATTTGTTGATGGATAAGCACGCATGAAAAGGAAATGATGCATAATGGAAGCTGAAAGACACTTTTACAGTCGAAAGTTAGAAAAATAAAGAGATGATTGCCGAAGATTCAGATAAGGCAAAAGCAGAACAAGAAGAGGTTAAAAAAAAAGACTCTCAAAAGGTTGATTATTTATGCCATGGAAAAGCGATTGGCAAAATTATCTCATATCGATTGGCAAAATGTATAGAGGGCGATGAAAGAGATCAATGGGATGGAGCCCGATTGTAGGATCTCAAATTGGATCCAGCCAAGTTAGACGATTTGAAGATAGAAACATAGGATCCGTTGATAGAAGTGAACTTGGGAACAGAGGCTAATCCACGGCCTATTTATGTTAGTGCTCAGTTATCGAATGGGATAAGAGAATAAATTATCAAGTTGGTCAAGAGTTACAATACTGCTTTGCTTGGAATTATGAGGAGATGCCCGATTTAGAAAGAAAATTGGTAAAACTTAGGTTTCCAATCAAGCAAGGGTTTAAGCCATTTATACAGGCTCTTAGAAAGATGTCAAGTGAGGTAACACTGCTGGTTAAAGAGGAAATCGAGCGACTAATCAAGGCAAAGTTCATTCACCAGCCAAGTATGTTGAATGAATGTCTAATATTGTTTCAGTACTAAAGAAAAATGGTAAGTTAAGAGTATGCATTGATTTTAGAAACTTGAATTCTGCTACTTCTAAAGACCAATATATCATGCCTATCGTAGACATGTAAGTTGATTCAGCATCTAAACATATTACCATGTCATTCATGGATGGAAATGCTGGATATAATCAAATGTTTATCAAAGATGAAGATTTCCATAAAACAGCATTTAGATGTCCTGGTGCAATTGGAACATTTAAATGAATAGTAATGCCTTTTGGGGCAACGTATCAACGAGCAATGAATTTGATCTTCCATGACATGATTGGTAAATTTTTAGAAGTATATATTGGTGATGTGGTCGTTAAATCAGATGATAATCAAGAACATATCCAATATTTGGAAAATGCCTAAATGAGAATGAGAAAACACAATTTAGAAATGAACCCGTTGAAGTATGCTTTTGGAGTTTTTGCAGGAAATTTTTTAGGATTTTTGGTTCACCATAAAGAAATCAAAATTGATAAAAACAAAACAAAAGCCATTATAAATGCCAAACCTTCTTCGAATAAGAAAAAACTCTTGTGTTTTTTAGGGTAGGTTAATTTCTTATGTCGATTCATTAGCAAGAAAAACAAAAGCTTTTTCAGGTTTATTTAGGGTTAAAAGGAGATATCGAATATCGGTAAGAAGCGGAACATCAGCAAGCTTTTTAGTTGATAAAAGAGTATCTGCCAAACCTCTTGTACTAATGCCATCGAGAATCGGGAGGCCACTAAAGCTGTATATAACTGCCGTGGAGTCATCGCTCAGCACTTTGCTAGCCCAAGAAAATAGTAGTCAAGGCTCTGAACAGGCTATCTACTATTTTAGTCGAGGCTTAAATGTAACCGAACAAAAATACTCTATTGTAGAAAAGTTATGTTTATCTTTGTATTCTACTACAGTTAAGCTTTGACACTATATGTTACCTTTTGATGTAGTAGTGATTGCACAGACTGATCTAGTAAAATACATGCTATCAAGACCAATTTTAAAGGAAAAATGGAAAAATAGGTCCTTGCAATAATAGAGTACAGCTTAACTTGTATCCCTCAGAAAGCCTTGATGGGCCAAGCTTTGGCCGATTTCTTGGCAAACCATCCAAGTGATGATAATGAAAAAAGGAATAATCTATGTTGGCATCACTCCTTGGAAAATGATGTTTGAGGGATCAAAAACTAATCAAGGAACTCGTGCATGAATAGTATTAATTTCTCTCACTAAGAATATCCATCAATTTTCTTTTCAATTTGAAAATGAATGTTCAAATAATCAAACAGAATATGAAGCTTTGATTATCGGTCTAGAAATATTGTTAGACATGCATATAACAACAATACAGATATTCAGAGGTTCTCAGTTGGTTATAAAACAAGTAAATGGATAATTTAAATGTAGTGCTTCTAGTTTGGAGATGTATTTTAGCATTACATCATACTTGCTAAAAAAAATTAATGATGTAACAATAACCCACGTCCTTAGGATAGAAAATGGGAGTGCAAATGTAACGGCTCAATTGACCCCGATGGAGTTAATGAATAATGGGTGAAAGTGTCCAAACAATTGCCACTGATCGGAGATCGATATGGGCAACTAGAAATGGTTAACCCAGTCGATACAATTCAAGACGACTGGAGAACACCCATCATTCAATATTTTCAAAACCCTCAATTAATGGTAGACACAAAAATAGAATTACAAGCAATTAAATACTTCCTTTTAGATGGCGATCTGTTCAAACGAACGCCAGAAGGACTTGCATTAAGGTGTCTAAAACAGCAAGAACTATGCAAGTAGTGGCTGAGGTGCATGAGGGTGTTTGTGGTGCCCATCAAGCAGGTATCAAAATGAGATTGTTGATGAGACGATATGGCCACTATTGGCCTACCATAATTGAAGATTGCGTCTGATATGCAAAGGGATGCCAGGCTTGCCAAAAACATGGTGTCGTTCATCGCGTACCATGCATAGAGTTACAATCGATAGTGAAACCATGACCTTTTCGAGGATGGACCATTGACTTAATAGGCCAAATACATCCTTCTTCATCCAAGAAACATGGATTTATAATTGTAGTGACTGATTACTTTACAAAATGGACAGAAGCCAGGCCGATGAAGAGAGTTACTCAAGAAAGTTTCATCACATTCAGTAAAGCGAATATAATCCATCGATTTGGATTATCTCAAATGATCACGGCTAATAGAGGCACTGTTTTCACAAGGAGGGGGGAGAGAATTCATGAGTTTGCTAAACAATATAAGTTTGAAATAATAAACTCTACCCCTTATTATGCGTAAGAAAATGGCCAAGCTGAAGCAACGAACAAGTCTATTAAGAACATTATGGAAAGGGCTATTGAAGATATTCCTAATGATTGGCACCGATTATTGTCCAAAGTTCTTTGGGCATTTTGAACCTCTCCAAAGTCTAGCACAAGGATAACTCCATATACTTTGACATACGGGCATGATCCTATGTTACACACGGAAATAACGGTAAAGTCTTTCCGAGTAGCTTTGCAAAATAATGTTCTTGTGACATAATACAATGAGACCATGACAATTGAGTTAGAAGATCTAGACGACCATCGATTGGATGCTTTGGACATGCTTCATGCTCAGAAATTAAAGGTAAGTAGATCTTACAATATAAGAGTTTTGCCAAAAATATTTCAAGAAAAAGAATTAGTTTGGAAAAACATCCAATAGGATCAAAAGATCCAAATTTTGAAAAATGGTTTCCAAACTGGGAAGGATCTTTTTTAGGAGGTGGGGCATATTGGTTAAAGTCTTTAGAAGGACAATTGCATGCTAAGCCTAACAATGGTCATTATATAAAGAAATATGTTCCTTCTATGTGGGAAGGAGTCAAACTAGTTGACCGAGCGAGATAGTTTGCATTAGCTTGATAAAGGCTAAAGAGCCCAAAATAAATAGAAATGCAAATGACAATCTAAAAGAAATAGTCTGATTAAAAGAAAAGAGTGTCTACATGAATAAAAGATCAGACACCAAAAGCAGTTTGAATGTCATTCTAGTGGTTTTTCGCTCTCGAGATAATCTGGTCTGCGAAGACGAGTTAGGAATGAGTTATAGCTCGTTTCTTCAGAGGTTCTTCCATAGCTGTAGCTAAATTAACAGCCTCTTGATAAACTGCACTCTGTCGTTCAAACAAACCTTGCTTCTTCTGATTTAGGGCAGTTATTCTCATCTCCATTTCTTTCTTCTCGGCTGCGATTTCTTTAACTTCCTTAGAAATTTGCAGGCTGACTTGATGCTTTTCTTGAATTCTTGCATTCAGATCATCAATGTCTTTGTCCACCACTTGAGCAATCCATTTGATGCCCATACCTTGCCTTCAAGAAGCAGATATGAGCAAAATCTGGAATTTTAAAGTAGAAATTAATCCTGATTGGACATCGTTCAGAGCGGATGCATTATCAGCAAGGGTATCAACCAAGTTGTTTATCTTCGACAAAGCATCCTCATTGGCCAAGACATCAGAAAGACAATTGCTAAGTAAACTTTTGAAAACATCAAGGATTGTAGCCACGTCAACATTTGAAGGTGAAGTCGATGTTCCCATTGAAGGCTAAGAGAAGGCATTGATCGCCTTTTGAAGTTGCTGAAACTTCTGATTGATATCATAAAAAATAGGCACGAAAGAGCTTGCTTGATGAGCAGCTAGTTGATGATTTGGGCATTGAAGAAACAACAGTGGTCTGAAGAGATGGTGTAGGATTGGTTTTTGGACTAACTGGACTTGCAATAGCAAGAAAATGAATTTCAGTTGGAAGACAAGTTTCAGTAGTAGGAGAAACAAGTGGTGAAATGTTGCTCGATTGATTAGAATGATGGTTGCTAGAATCTTCCTCACCTTGGATGTCCCGCAATCCACTACCTTGTTATATAAACAAAAACAGGGTATGAGTTGTCTATAATAACAAAAAACAAAAGCATTTAAGAACCACAAACCTGCTGAGGTGAGAACACCGATTGAGGGGTGGCAGCAATTTGAGGACCCTCACCATTGATAGCCTCTGTGTCAGTTGGTTCATCAACAAGATTGCTAGAAGAAACATTGTCGTTGGAAGGGCTGCCCTCCTTACTGGCACTTTCCTGAGTCAAATGGATGGTGATATACCACCCAAATCCTGATAAGAGGGTAAGGAAATAGAATAGGGCGGATAGCATAGAAAATCGATAAAAAAAAAAGTTTACCTTTAGTGACATGGTCCTTGCACTAAAATGAGTCTTGCGCGTTATACTTTTTCTCTGAGTGGCTTTAGGCTTAGTCGTAATTGTGCCAACCTGAGTAGTTAAATAAGCCTCGTGCTGATCAATCGGCACGATAAAGGTTTCCTTATCTTTCTCAGGTAATCCACTTGGAGCAGTAGAGGCTCCTACCTCAGTAGCCAACCTTTTGGCCGGCCTAACACTTTCATCAGCTAGATGAAACAAATTCATAATCAGAACCTTTCGAGAGCCTGTTATCAGCATGATCTACAATAACAAAAGGCTTTTACCTGGATCCAAGGATGACAGAAAACTGATGAGAGTTGAAGTAGTCTGAGCAGTAGGAATAATGTTCAAAGGTGCGACCGATATCGGTTCATTTAATTGAAAAGTAGGGGGAAGTCATCGGAGACTTACTCTGACCGCTTTTTTCTCTCAGGAATTTATTTTTTCTTCAGAATAAGAGGAACATCATCCTCTTCGTCATCCTCTTCCATTTATTCATATGTACAAACTGCCCAACAACAAAGGTGCGAGTGCATATTCCCTACCGTGAGCTAAGCTAATAGCTAAGTTCATGTATTCTTTGGTTAAAGAAAGACTTGAGACACAAAAAACATGGCAAGAAAGCCACATCCAAAGAAAAATATCTAGCTCTTTCAAATTGGGCGAAGTATCAACATTTTTGGATCCCGATTTGATGAAATATCTCTTGAAAGTTTCAGAATACTTTGAAGAAGAGAGATCAAGGGATAAACCAGTAGGGTTATGATCAGTCAAAGCATTGGCGTGATTGCCAAATGGCAAAAGGCCCATTATGACCATACGTAAAAAATGGTAGGGGCCATCATCTTAGTCCTCGACATAAAGGCATTAGTAGTAATCGACCAGAAACAAAAAGAGGAAGACAAAAGCCATCGATCTACCTTAGGGGGATCTTTGGACATGTGGATTAGTTCATAGATACCTTGCTGCCTCCATTGATCGGAAAAAGAATTTGATAAACAATCAATCCATGAAGCCCAATCAGCATAAATTAGGGTTGGCTAAGATCTAATCGGCAAACCAGATTCATGCCAACCTTTCCAATTCAAAAAGTATGAACTGAGTAGCAAATCTTATGAGTCATAAACCAAATATCCTTTTAAAGGTTGAGGCCTAACCCTAAAAGACAGACCAAAAATATGAGGGCTGATAGGTTTCGAGCATTTCTTGTAAGGAATCAGAACGCGAGCATCGATGGGGTCAACATGGGCGATAGGGCAATAACGCCCCATCGAGGGTTAGGAGGCCAATCGACCCTTCACCCTCATCTCCTTGTGGAATGACTCTTTTCTTCACCATGATTCTTGAAGGGTGTAAGGAAGGAGTGAGCAAAGATTCTAGCGTTTGGCGTAATTAAGAAATATAAAGATATGCTGATAAAACGGCTTGAAAATGAGTAAATAGAGTTAAATTTAAACTCAACCTCATTTTAACTGTTGAAAGCTGGAGTGTTAGAAGGTGAGCTGAAGACGGTAATTAACTCGCACGACTATACACGTCATGCAAGTTAAGGAGGCAATGTTGGCACAAATATTTTCCTGTAATATAATACAAGACATGTGGCATGATGATAACCGCAAAAAGTGCCTTGATGAGGGAAGTGAAAAGAGGCATGTCTGTCACGGTTATCATCAGTTACCGAATGTGAAATTAAAGATAAGTGAATAAATGAGAATACGTGGGAAGCAAAAAAAATTGAACAGCCTGTACAAGGAAGAAAACTGCTAAAAGGTACAACGAAATTGGAAACACTGAACAACGTGAAGATAGGACGGACAAACCAATAGTAGCGATTGATAGACAGTTTCTGGAATGGACCAATTTCAGCACTACAGAGAAGAATTTGGATGGAAATGGCCTATCGTGGAGCCTATGGGTGATCTTTGAAACGGCCAATCGAGAGTCTAAGCAGTTATCTTTGATAAAGGTAAGGATATGCAGTTACAGAGAAGACAATTACGAATGATGGAAGTATAAAAGGAAGGCATAACAACAGGAAAATGGGTCGTCAATCCACAAACAAAAATTAGATATTAGGAAGATAGTCTACTATGTTTTAGTTTTCTCTGTTAGATAGTTTCCGAGATGATTTGTCATGTATCGATAGGAAGTAGAGTACGTTGTCGTAATTGTGTTCGTTGTATTGTAAATATTGTCTTCATCATTTCAGTGGGCATATCAGTTTAGATTCGTTCAGTATTCTGTCTTCAGTTAGTTTTAATTTTTAGCGAAGTCCTCAGGCCCGAGAGGTAAAAAGATCCCACACTGTTCATTGGTTGTGTCGCAAGAGCACGATCGATAGTGAGTTTGCCCAGCAGTGCAAACACAAATATTCTAGCTATTCTTATTTTTTATGGGGGTTTTTGGAGATAAACTTGTTTGGGGTATATAAGTTCTTGGACTTGTTCCATTTGATTGATCTATTACCACTTCCTTCACGAGTCAAAAGAGAACAAAGTCATGGGAGATTCCCTTGAGCACGTCCCACCACTCTTTTCATTCAGTGCGGTACCTGGTAGCAACTGAGGAAGCTACAGGTTCCAAAACTATTGGCCTTTCTTTGCAAGCTTATTTAGAGAGGAAATCAAAAATATCTTCATTTCCATCGGTGCAGTTTTAGATCGTTAAAAGTATCTTTTTACTTAGCGTTTGACAACTATTTCTCGTTAATAAACATATTATGATATTTTTCTATTATAATAGAGGTACTCTATAACAGAGGATTATAGTTTATTTTTTCAAAAATAATTATATGTTAATATTTGTTCTTGTATATTTACAAATACGTGTAATGAATTCTAATAGTTTATTTGAAAGGTGAATATCAATAATTTGGATATATATACTTTTTATTAAATTTTGAAAATGGTGATAAAACAAGATAAAAACATGAAAATGGAAGCAGACAGTCGTAACCACTTGAGCAACCATATCATCTTACGAGAGGTCACAACAAGGTAGGTTTAACAGTGATATTGGCGAAGTTATGACCAAGTGAGTTTGATAGTACCGTAGATTTGGATGTCTTGTGCTAAAGAATAATTTCTTTAATAAATGAAGGATATGTGAGTCCGATCCAAAAGTTTTCTCTTAGTCATGAGGAAATTATTAGACATATTATTTGCGCTTGATATCAAACTGTAATAAATATGGTGTTTTTTTTTTTTTTTTGAAGACTTCTTGGAAACATATAATGAAAAGAGAATAACTAAAACTGGAAACTTTGACTAATTGAATAATCAAGTTACAGCCCAAGACAAATGGTAACCTGTATCAACAAGTCAATTAACCTAAACAAACTAAGAGTCTCTATCAATAGGAGATTGCATTCACAGAATGTCTAAAAGAAAGAAAAAGAGATAGAGTCTGAAAGAAAGATCAATGATTCATAAAAATTACTTAGTCAGAAATGCCCCGAGAAAAATTCAACGAGTGACAAATAATCCTGTTATACATAAAAAAAATAATAAAATGTAGCTATCATACTCTCTTATGACGAATTGCATTTAACTTTGAACGACAAAAGGGTGCTGAGTTAGGAAAAATGGTGTTGATTTAGCCTCATCCACAAAGTATAAGATCCTGCCTTCACGTTGAACATGAGATTAAGAGATGACCAAGAACATTGAGAAACCCACTTCGAGTTACGGCATGAAGATGAGAATAATGAACCTCGATCTAGATTAAGGGATATTGGATTACCGCATGAGAATGAGAATAGAAATTGGTAGTGCGCATGCAGCTGATATAGTGCGAAAACCTAGTGTTTGACCCAAAAGTATGTCCAAAAAGAGGATAAGTGCACCATGTATAAGAAGCAACTCACCACTTATTTCTAGTCAATGTGGTATAATCTTAATGTCCGCATCCATGTAAAACGTGAGATTAAATGATGACTAAGAATATGAAGAACCTCTCGATATGAACTATAGCATGAGAATGAGAGTAAGAAGTCGCGATACGAACTACAACATCAAGATAGGAATAAAATAAGTAGTGTGCCTGACTCTGATAAAATATTAAAGTTGGAGTCCAACCCAAAAGCATCATAAATTGTTGGTCGAATACTCTTAACTTTGTATCGAAGCTCAACCGGAGTCCAACCCAAAAGCAGCATAAATTGTTGGTCGAATACTCTAACTTTATATTGAAGCTCTCATTACACATGGTCTTCGACTCGTTCTTTCAATTTGCATGTTTTGTCCCCCATTAGAATAATGTTATTCACACTATGCTTAATTATGTACTTGCTTGCAATGCACCTTCTTTTATTTCTTAACACTAGCTTGTTTCTTTACGTACAGTTAGGACTTGCACGTAGAAAAACTATGAGAATATTGTTAGGGTCAATCTCTAACAACAGTTTAAACTTTTAAAATAAATGATAATTAGATAAGATTCAATAGTCGAGGGAAGTTACCGTTATTATTTCGTTTTCCATTTATTTATGCTCGTACCATTTAGTCCCATTTCTTTCTTTTTGCAAAATCAATCTGATCGGGGGCAAAAAAAAGCTTCTCTTTTTTGTATCAGCCATAATAAGTTTATCCAGTAAAGGAGAGCCGGCGCCGAAGTGGAGAAGAGCATGATTGATGACGAATTAAGAACAACATAACCAATCAATTTCTTATGCTAAGAACGTGGAGAGAATGATTAGGAAGAGAGCTTTTAGTATTCAAATCCTAAAACATAAACGCATTCCTAAAAGGATCTCAAAACGGTAACAATTTTACTATTTAAAAAGAGACAAGAACCACCAAAAAGCAGCAGCTCCCCTTCCTCTCTTCTCCCTCCGCATGGTGTTTGACAGACTACTCCGCAGCTTTTGACCAGATTTATAGGCAAGGTAGGAACTGGTTTTGCTTTCTACAGCTCACAACACAGTGCTCGACAGATATGGTTACTTTTATAAAGACTGAAGACTTGAATCATCACTGCTACTGTTGTACCAAAGCCTTTTTCTAATTTGTCCCGGTGTGATCCACAGCCAACAGTTGCGGCTGAATTCCAGGTTTCGTAACATTTGACAACTGGGAAAGGAGAAAACTGAACTTGCTTTTCTTTTTTCCTTACTGGTTGGGTACAAGACAAGAGAGGTTCAGGTAAGAGAGAAATTTGACCGTAAATTTATTTAAAGGGAGGGAAAAGGGGAGGGTCTATATATTCCCAACTCTGGAACACCAGAGCCCCACACCCATTGCCCTTCCAAGCTTTGTTTATAACCAGTCAAGTTCAATGCTACTTTGCCAAGCCAAAAAGAGAGAGAAAGGAAAAGGAACACAAAGACCAAACGACAAGAAGGACGTTCAAACTGCACTTAATAACAAAACAAGGTACTACTGGGGCAGCTAGTACACACAGTGTGTGTGTGTGTGTGTGTATAGCAATCACATGGGATGGACCCCACCCTCCAACGGATATGTTTCCTTCATCTCGGAAGAGGATCCATCCGACAGAAAGTAAATGAAAAATTCAAGCGTCAGAATATGAGAATACCCAAATGAATTGAAAATACCATCCGCAGAAAGAAACAAAACTTGAGGTAGATACAAATTTACATATGACTTACAGGCAAAATAACCGAGGTATCAACAGAGTAACATGTTTCTATCGACATTCCACCAGATTGTAAATATTTCAAAAAAGTTTACTCCATCCAAGCATACCAAACTTACTGCTCCAGTAATTAAATACAATCAGACACCAAAACCTAAAAATCCCACAAATATAAATAGAATCCCCAAGAAAATATTAGTTCAAAAATAGAACCAATGTAAAAAAGAAGAGACCTTTAAAGTAACAAAAGAACCCCCTTATTCTGCATTTCAATGTCTTCCAACTGAAAGAATGATTCAAGCACAGTCGGAGGGTTTGGTAGAGGACCTGTACAGGAGCTTCTTCTTCTTAGAGCTTTGATTATCAAAAGTGAGCACAACCTTTCCTGGCTCTCCGATTTTGAAGTTGTTGGAGATCACTGGTTCTTCAGCTGGTCCTATCTTCCTCGACTTTTGTACGATTACGGTGTATCCGTCCTCGGCAGTGGGCACAAATTCAGCTCCATAGGTCACATCCCACCCAACCACTCTGGCCTCCCAAACCAGTTGGCATGCCTACAAATCGATCATAGTCCCAATATTAGGGTTTAACACATTTGCCTACATTCATTGATGAAATCATTGTCGGGTAAGAAAATAAAAATTCTAGCCCACCTCAGAAATTGGGAATTCAACGGTGTGTTTTGTTGCTGGCTTTATAATCTCCTCGGTTGAAGGGTCAGCAGTCGTGAATTCTTGTTCGCCCTCCCTGCTAAGTCCACCATACTGAACTGGTACTAGCTCAGGTGCTATATATCTGATTTTATATACATGTTAGAAACCGCATAAACCATAAGATGGTATGTCACAGAGAAAAAGAGCACCACGGATTTACTAACTTGAAGAGGGTTTCAGCAGATTTGGAGGGGCCGGCAAATACGAACTTGCTCTTTGTCCTTTGCGTAAAGAAGGGGTTGATCATCCTATAGAAGGCCAAGTACCACCATGGCACATTGATAAACACCTTTGGACCACAAACCATCTCAGATTAATACCAAAAGCAACAACAAAGTCTAATTGTAGACAACACTTGCATGCATAATCAGATTCATACTATGTACATATTGATAACATTCCTTCCGCCCCTCAAAAAAATGTATACTTCATACATTTCCTAAAAGGAGATCACTACGTCTAGGCAAATTATAAGGACCAAGAAAACATTCAACGACAATCTGAATAATATCTTTACGCGAAGGAAGTAAATGCCGACTGTCTCATAGCAAGGTGCATATGTTAAACAACCTCGGCATAAAGGTGCATATGTTAAACAAACTTGGCACCAAAATGGTGTTGTCGGTTCGACGTGATTGACTAAACCACTAAGATGCAAGTTCTGCAACCGTGTAATCATGTTACAACGTTGTATATGTGCACCATGACATACAGGCTTCAAAAGACACATTTCATTGTAAAATTTTTAGCTTTCAAACGTGAACTGCTTCTTTTAGAGGACCTAAGGATCATTATTAATCAACAAACGACACAAACCTACACAAAATTACTGCCAGAATTAACAAGAAGAATTTACAAATTACAAACAAAAGTTAAAACTCAAAATCCTTTGTAACTGAAAAAGATCAAATTAATTCATAATTCGACATTAATTTGCAACATCTCACAAAGTATTATCAGAATTAACTACGCATGTATACAAAAAAAAAACAACTGAAAGAGTTTGCAAACAAATAATAGTATTCAAAATTGTAATTGGGGGTATAAGGTATACCTGTTTGGCAACAAATTCTGGGTAGTTGTCCTGGAGCAATTGAAAAGCCTTGTTGGTAGCCTGACGAAGCTCGGTCTTAAAGGGTCCAGGCGAGTTCTTGAGATCATTGACCTGAACGATGGTGCAGATACCATCAGGGCTAAAATCCAGCTTTCTGATGCTCTTCTCCAAGAACTGAATCCTCCACCGCAGGAACTTGGTCCGCTTCTCCTCGTCCGCAAAGGTGTTGGCGTACAACTCCTTATTTTGAAACTCCCCATACGCGTTGTAACAAACCGGATGCCCTTCCTTGTCAACCCCATTCATGAAGACCACCTTCTCCTGTTCACTTCCGAGATCTTCTTCTAGCAAGGCCTCGATCCCGAACTCCTTTCGCCAGGCCACGACGCTTTTGAGCATCGCCAAGGCCTCCTTCACTTTGAAATCCCTCGCCCTGAGGAACTTCAGGAGCACGACGTCGCTCCGCTCGTCAGCGAGGAGGGGAATCCCCCAGATTGACACCTCCTCCGGCGGAGGAGGCGGCTCGGACGGGGCGGCTTCGGGCTCCTCCTTCGGCTCAGCAGGTGGCGCTTCCTCCGATGGGGTGGGCTCCGCCGGAGCAGCAACGGCAACGATGGTCTCTTCGATTGCTTCCACCGTCTTGGCGCCGTCCTCATCGACCACTTCCACTTTCTCAATCACCTCCGCCACGACGACGGGCTCAGATGGCTCCGCCACCGGCGCCGCCTCGGGTTCGGGTTTTGCAGGCTCTTCTGTTTTCGGTTCCTCCGCGGGTGGGACCTCCGGCTTCGATTCTTCTTCGGTGACGGTAGCGGCAGCCGGAGTTGCCTCTTCCGCGGCCGCCGGTGCAGCCTCTAAGGGCTTCTCTTCCTCCTTGGCCGGTTGTGGCGGAGGAGGGGCGGTGAACTCGTGCTTGTTGAGGGCCTCCTGGACCAGCTGCTTGAGTTCGTCCAAGGCCTTCTTCTGTGGGTCGGGGAGCTCACCGACGACGTTGGTCTCCTCCTTGAACGACGCGGACTCGGTGATCTTCTCTTCCTCCGTCGCCGCCGGCTCCTTCACAGGCTCCGGCGTTGCCTCTTTCTCTGCGATGGCGGCGGTGGGTTTCTCGGCCTCCGGCACATCGGAGACCGCCACGACTTCTGCAGCCGCGGCCGCTGGTGCCTCTGCAGCCGATTTCTGGGTTTCTTCGGCCATGATATCAGTCAGCCCTAGGATGCTCTGGTGTAGAGAGAGAGAGGGGGGGGGTAAGTGGGAGAAACGGAATGGGAGACGAGGGGGTTTTAAAATGTGAAGGGGGGGGGGGATGCTGCGGTGTTCTCGTGAGAGAAGTACAGACTGTCAACAAGACTTGGGGGTGGGTTTGCCAGCTGGCTACCACTCTCGTCGTGGGCCCCACTCCACCTCAACCCCCCGTCTCCCTTATTAGCTTTGTTGTTGCGAATGTAATCATTGCTGCTGATCCTGCGGAATCTTTTTTAATACGATAATATATATATATATATATATATATATATATTTCCCGGTTTTGAATTGGTCTTCAACTCTTAACGCTGCAGCTTTTCTGCTAATTTATGTGTAACCCGCTGGATTAGCAGAAGCAACGTTACAAACACAATTATACGGGGGTGTCTGTGTCACCACTCCTACCATTATTCTCGCCCTGCCCACACTTTTATTTATTTATTTATTTATAAATTTTAAACCCTGCGTCTTCTTTACTCCTTTATCCCCCTTTTATTTGAAAGGCCTCTCGGTGGTTGGTCTTGAACTAAAGCGTGCGTCCCGTTGAGGACCGCCGGTTCGCACCGCTGTGGCAGATTCATCGAATCAGTGTTTTTTATTAGCTCAGATGTAGAAAATCTGAGTTGGATTGTTCGAGTGCAACTGGACTGGAATGGAATGGACCCTGCTGACGCCATTTCTTTGAGATTAACGAGATTCATCCACCAAAAACTTCTTAGAAACATATATCTACATACGTCGCTAAATAGCTAAAATAAAAACACTAAGAACCCTAAATGTGAGGGGGGTTTGGAAGGGTGTTGAGTGAGTGCGAGTGTGTGGACGCGTGTGTGTGCGCCTGTGTATCTCCGTTTATTAGACAAATATCGATACTTAATGATTAAACTTTTCTCTCTTTATTATCATAATTTTATATTATTATAGAAAGTATCTTTATGAGCAATTTTGATTAAGAGAGAGCATTTTTAAGTCATCAATTATCTCATCTCTTTGTTTATTAAAACTTTAATTGTACACATCATCTCTACAGAGAGAGCTTGAACTATACGAAAACTATTATTGTTTGTCTAAACAAATATTTGCCGAACAGACATTACGTCCTAGCATAGCATAATTGCCTACACAGACATTATGTCTGAGTACAATTGCCCGTGAAGGCAATCCCTTCTAAGAATCCCAAAACTTATTTTTATTGCAAAAACTCTGCCCAAGCAGAGTGTTGTCAAAATCTCATCGGAAAAAAAAATGTGGAAATGTCCTTGCCCGAGCAGCAAAGATGCCCGCATATATGTTCTACCCGAGCAGAGTTTCTCGCCCTGAAGCCAGGGCCACATTTACTTTTCAAAATGCATGAGCTGAGTTTCTGTAGTCTTTGGTAGCGTTTCAAATCACTTACTGTTTTGATTTTCTATTTTCAAGAAAATATAAACAAAAATCAATTAATTTTTTTTAATAAAAAAAATAGGTGTTTGATTAACCAATTTTTGTTGTAAGTCTTTTCTTTGGTTGTAGTTTGCAGTGGCGGTGGCCGACAACGGTGGCCAGCTAGTGGTGGCTGTCGGCATGCCGGCGGTGGTCGCCGACAGCCTGGGTGTCTGGCAGTCGTCGGCGGCAGTGGGCGATGGTTGTGGTGATGGGAGGTGATGGTGGTCTCAAAATAAAAACCAAAACTCAAAACTCCTAAATGAGAGTTTTCAAAAATAATCCTGCTTTAAAAACTGGTTTTCAAAACTGAAGGAAAAAGAAAAACGAAAATTGTGTGCCAAATACGTTTTTTTTTTCAATTTACAAAACTGGAAAAAAACTGAAAAAATAAACGTTACCAAATAGACCCTTGTCTCGTTTGTGGGATTGTTTTTTTTTTTTTTTGGTTACTTATCTAGGTTAGTGCTTAATGTTAGTCTGTGTTAGTTTATTGTATGTTTGAAAGTCAGTTAACTTTTACATAATGTTATATTGTGAGGCCCACAAGATGGGAATGACATCCGTGTATGTGAGTTTAGATTTTTTTATTTTTTATAAAGTGAGTATAACTTAACTGTTTTACGGTCTTTTATTAGTAAATATTTCTATTATTCTCACACAAAAAAAAGAGCTCAAGTTGAGCAAAGTTGAGCTTTTGTGCGGGCAAATTGGCTCAGGTAGGACATGCAATTATTTATGGCTCCTTTTTTTTTTAACCCTTTTTTGAACCTCAAATACTTCGCTTTGAACAATGAAAAGTAGGGACATTATGGTATTGATAAAAGTCTAGACCTATAATACTCTAACACGTATTGAAATGATGAAACACAATCAACCATAGTCAAACTCACCCATGAGCCTTTCACTCGTCTTCAAAGTATTTACCATATTTTTTAACAAAAGAAGAAATCCCGTCAAGAAAGATTAAATCGACCACCTACACTCAATAGGGAGGACACAAAACAATGCTATTGAGTTCAAGGGCACAAGCACATGAAATGCACGTCGGCTTCCTTGACAAATGAAGTCTCAGGCAAAAGAAAGAAAGGTCGAACGGACTTCTAGTTTCTCAACTGGTTGTTAAGAACAAAGTCCAAGGCAAAAAAAGAAATATGGAACAAGCTTCTTGTTTCTCGACTTGAATAGACTTTAGTTGTCCGTTTCTTGCCAATTGAGGCACCGTCTTTGACTCCACTTGCCTTTACTTTTCATATTAGTTATATTAAAAGTAGAGTTTAGGCATTTAATCTTTATCTATTTTTTTAATTCATAATTGTCTTGTTGTAGTTAGGTTTTCTTTTGTTTATAGTTGATAATGTGTTTGTTTGTACTTAGTACTCCCTATTATAAAGAAAAGAAAAAAAAAGAAATAAGGTAAAAATAGTTTATTTTTATTTTGTTTTACTTTTGGTTGCTCATTTAGATGGGGATGTAATTCATCTAGTGTGTCTTTTATCTTTTAGTTACTCTATGTATATTCGGTCTTAAAATTATCCTAAAATATATTTCTGACTTCTCTAAATAAAAAAAAAAAAGAAGGTCGATTATGATCTAAGATTGCTTGCCTCTCCAAGATGTAATGTGCATGCCCATTATGCTCTAGCCTGTAGTGTATATAAAGGGAACCTCAAGACATGCTGAACACATTCAATAACAAACGTGGTCTTCCTTCCATGCTTTCTTTGATATACTAATTTCGGTATCAAAGATTAAACCTCACTGCGGTCGATTTGTTTCACTTTTGCAAGACTAATCTGGTTCGGATCTTCTTCCTAGCAGCAATATAAGGCTTTGAATGTTTTGCCCCAACAAATAAATATCATGATTCGTTTGGATGTGGGCCGCACGAGGGGAAAACGGTTTTCTTCTTGGAGAGCCGATGCTAGAGTTTTGGGAGTCTCCGACAGAAATTTTTTTTTTTTTTTAGTTTTATAAACTGAAAAAAATAATCGCGTTTGGCATACAATTTTTTTTATTTTAAAAAATCAGTTTTTAAATCAAGACTGTTTTTTGAAAACTCCAAAAGTGAGTTTTGGTTTTTATTTTGAGACCACTGCCACCACCCCCTCCCACCGCCACTGTCCACTGACAGCGGCAGACAACCACCACCACGGCCTGCAGTCACTGCCAGCAGGCGGCCACCACCACCGTCGACTGCCGCCACTCCCCACCACCACCACCGTCACCGCAAACCACCACCAAAGAAAAAATTCAAAATAAAAACTGGGTAATCAAATACCAAAAAAAATTTTGGGTTATCAAGCACCCACTTAAAAAAAATTAAATTGGTTTTGATTTTTGTTTTTTTGAAAACAGAAAACCAAAATTGAAAGTGTTGTCAAACGGAACTTAAGTTTCAATTGCATGTTTTCTTCTACACACATATACATTTACATGTAGAGAAATAGTTATTTCTCCACCAGTGATCTGACCGTCCACTAGAAATTGTAGACGACTCAGATTGAATATTTTGTGTACTAACTACTACACTTAGCAGTGGTTAGAGGCCACTCGAGCCGAAAGTATCTTAAATAGCAAAATGATCCAAGGAAATAGGAGAGTGGGCTAACCGTTACTAAGAATAGCAGTTAGACGCGGAGTTGGAGATCTCCATCGATAGATGTTAATCATCTCTCTCTCTCTCTCTCTCTCTCTCTCACACACACACACGCGCGCGCGCGCGCGCGTATAGGACACGTAGTATATATTTTGCGTTGGTCATTATTGTAATTTATATATAGTCTGTTGTACGACAATTTGAATCCGAAACCTTGAAGTTATTTCTCAATGCTTATGTCACTTTATTCACCTTTTAGAATTTAACGTTGATAAATACATGAGCAAATGCCAAATATTGTATACATATCTAATTTTAGCATTTACACTTCTAAATATGACGTTTCTAATTTTAGCGTCAGCGATACATGAAATGTGGAAAGAGAGAAACAATGGTTTTATTTTCATTGTTATAAGATTACATAAAGGTTTATCTTCTCTCACTCGTTATTATAAGATTATATAGTATATTATATTATATTAGAGGATAAGATTAAGGTGGAGTACAAGTTATCGTGATGGACCCGCACGTGGTTACCATGGGCTAGGTCCTTTAACACAAGTCAATGACCGTTTCAAACCACAGGCGGCGATAACTGAGAAATTACGGCTCCTTTCGATCTAATAACTCAACATTTATACGTCTTTATCATTAGGGCAAATTTCATTTTGGTTCCTCCTGCTCAGTCCAGTTTTTAAAATCAAACCCTGAACCTCTAATTTCATTTTTGGTTTGTGTGTATCTGAGCATGTGAAATAATGCTTACTAAAGCATATTCATCTAAAGAATATTCATCAAGATTAAGAAGTTAGCGATAATCATAAGTTCTATTTTAAATTATTGTACTCAAATTACTATTGTGTTATCATTTCTTCTTATATAAATCCTTAGTGGTAAATGGTATTCAAGAAATAAAATCATAATTTATGTTTCTATAGTATACTATCTCCCGTCATCATTTTACTCTGACTGTTACATATTGGTTAAAACCGGGGATATTTTTTTTGGATTAAAAATGTCATTCCTCCTCTTTCTCCTCGAATTGATGATCAACACACAATCGCTCACTGCCCACCTACCACTACCGTTTGTCGCCTTCCCCATTGACATAGGCAGAGGTGATCTATCAGTGGGGTCCAAGATTGACTAATTCTTGACCATATGATTTGTCGATTGGGTTTGTGGTGTTGGCTATTGTTGGCATTGGTGGAGCGGCAGCGAGAAGGGGAGGCGGAGTACCGGCGAAGAATGGGTAGAATCTTATTGTGGCTGCGCTGGTCATGGCTCTTCATCTTCATCCCTGTATCCCATGCTCGTTGGTGATGCTTTTCTGGTTAATGAAGGTTATGAGCTTGATCGATGGGTGGCATGTTATGGTTTTGTTAATGGCATGGCGTTGGTGCAGCGGGGTGGTGGGCATTGTTACGTGATGATGGATCACAATTATCCATTGGTGCTATCAATAACTACATTCACGGATCATAATCGTCCGTCCATTTGCTCTCTCTCTCTCTCTCTCTCTCTCTCTCTCTCACTCACACACACACACTCACACTCTCATTTGTGACGTGTCACTTACGTGCCTTAGGAAAATGGAGTGACAACTATAGCTTTCAATTTAACGGAAAAAATATAAAAAGGAGAGACTAACTTTATCACGGAGCATACTACACAGTCCATTTTTAAAAAACTTAAGAGTACGTGAACTTATTTGTAAAAACAAGACAAAGTACCAAAAACAAAAAATGAAATTACCCCGTTTTAATCATCTCCTTCGTAGATTCTTTCTTCGAAGCGAAATTGTGCAGCCCTTCCACTCTTCAATCTCACCTCTGTCTCTTGTTGGTTTTACGTATGAGCTGATTTAAGCATTGAACTCCTTAGACAAATCAACGGAGGAAATGAATATGGACTGGACTGTTCTGTCTTTCATCATCATTCCATAAAAACAAATTGACATGGTTGGTTGTCACCTCACCTCACCTCTCATCACAATCACAATATTATATTATTATATACACAATACGGGAGCGAGGGAGACACGTAGTCTCATATGTAACACTTAGAGGGCTTATAGGCAGCAAGTAACAGTCTGTTTACTCATAAAATTAATTGCTACTATCACAAAATGGGTTGGAAACTCCAAACCAAGTTGTTTGTCATTTCCGGCTATGAACCCGGCTTCTCATTTCCTTTCCTTTCCCTTTTTTTTTTTAAAAAAAAATAATAATATTTAATTACTTGTAACGGGGGTGTGAGGGTCAGTTGTCTTTGGCCTTTGGAGTGGGGCCCATGCCTTCCGTCTTTCATGTGGGAAAGCGATCCCAAAGCTGTTGGCTTGTTTTTCCTGGCTGTCGCTTTCGTTTAAATATGGACATTTTCTCTTTTTCCCAACTTTAATATATTCGAATATGATGTATCCTAGAAAGACTGGAACATTAGTTTACGTTAGAGATTATTTTGTCGGGAGCCGTTGAGAAATACTAGCATCCCTCCCACGTGCTAAGCGCCTAGCGAAAGGCTTGCTTTGCATTTGTTACCGAAGATGTCAATGGGCCGGACTTCTCAAGAATATGGAGGGCTCGGCCTAGATCCAAGTCCTTGGTTCAAAATTTGCGATTGAACGTGGACTAGGTCCGGCCAATCCAAGAAAATTATTATTTTTTACTACATTTTTAACTTTACGCTAAACTTAAATATATGATAAATTTGTTCACCGACCCTCCTTCTTTAATTCGGACTTGGACCAGATACTTTTAAACAATACGCGAAGTTACTTATCTTCTTATATACATAAATATTAATTGTCCAAAAACAGTGAGAAAAAATATCTAATTTGCTTGTAAACTACACACACACGTTTATAAAACTTAAAATCAAATTAATTTGTTTGAAAAACTTGTCGATGATATAAACTATATTTTGAGAAAATAATTTATTCTAAAAAATTGAGCAAGGAAAAGAGAAAGAAATTATTTGACCATTTGCAGATGTTCAACGCACGAATTGCTACTCTTCCTATCATCAACTCTTTTATCTTGTTCCTGATATTTTGCATCAAGATAATTCACAAGTACTAACTCCTATGACTCCCGAGTAAGACGATACGTCACGTCATCCAACATCCTCCTGCTCGTTGAAAAACACGATTCTGAAGTAAACGTAGAAATTTGCACCGGTAGTACATCACGGGCAATTTGGGAGAAAATACGATAAATTTCTTCATTTTATTTCCAAAAGGCTAATAAATTAAAATTTTGTTTGCTCGTCCATTGCCAATGGAAAATAATGATCACAATATTTGCAAATAAATCAATGTCATTAAAAGAGAAAAGTGAAGATGAACATGTAGAAGTTTCTTCTAATCTTTACTTGTTTTGCCACTAAATATTCAATACCTTAAGAAATGACCCTTAATATTTTTAACCCCTCGATGATGAAACTTGCATAAAAAGTCGAAAGAAAAAGCTGCCAAGGGGAAGAAGAGCAAGAAGAGACAGGGCTTGCTCTATGCAATAATGGACGTTGCCGAAAAGACTCTTGAAGTGCTTGTGGATACTGTGGCTACCCACAATTTTACGAGTTCTCTACCCACAACTTCATGAGTCCTAAGATTGCTAACAGGCTAGGGCTAAAACCAACTAAGGCAAGGACTTGGTTCAAGGCCATGAATGTTGAGGAGTAACCGACGAAGGGGGTCGTCAAGAACGTCGACATGAGGATTGGCGGATGGACGGGCAAGGGCGACTTCAACATCATCAACTTGGATGAGCATGGGACAGTACTTGGGATGGACTCATGGAGAAGTCAAGTGCCACACTCAACTAATATTGAGGGTTATGATGATGGTAGGTGAAGAAGACCAACTTGGATGCATGATCTCATTAGCGTCCAAGGATGGAGCTATCATAAGTAAGGGGATTACTTCGTTGAAGTTGGATAAGGGATCAACATTGTGCTATGGAGAATGCCAGATAGGGCCGAGGACTTACGTAGAGATCGAGAGGACCTGTTGTGGACAGCGAGCGTGACGAGGGCATCACGCAAACAGCGGGGGGGGGGGGGAGTTTGTCACGTCTTGAGATGGTGGTAGTAGATTTTGCTATGCAGACGTCAACTAGACTGCCATGTAGGCGATGATCGGCCAGATTTTTGGCTGTATGGAGTGCTTGCGTGTCAAAAAGAGCCCAGATTTGTGTAGAAATGTGTAGAAACATGTAGACTTATGTGGAGTCATCTAGAGTGTTCTAGAGTTAGGAAGGCTTGTATAGAAACTTAGGGAGGTTTTGAGAACAGTTCGAAAGTTTAATTGTAACCACGGGATTGAGTCGATCTAGGTCGCCACTTAGGGAGGGACTAGTATAAATAAGTAATGAGTCATTTGTACATAACCATCCAAGAGAGTTCATCTTAGAAGTGGTGGAGAATCTTTGTGATCCAAGTGTGAGTGAGTGTCCTGTTGTAAAACCTTTTTGTGTTGTGAAATCCTCTTTTAAGTCAACTTTGCCTATTGTTTGGGTATGCGTGGGGGGTCACAGAGACTAGTGAGAAACACACCAAGAGGGAGGCAACGAGTGTTAGTGAGGTGCTTGCCAACAAGACCAACAAGTTTTGGGGTAAAAGGCTGACTTAGGCAACCATTGGGTTGGCTTGTCTAAGTGTTGCAAGGGTTGAGTGTAATTTTGGGCCAGGACTATCTTGGTCCGCGACAGTAAGCACCTTGAATAATCCAAGTTGGAATCGACTTTGCAAAACATATTTTATCTATAATTTTGTGCTATTAACAATTTATATACATACATTATATGCACAGAATATGTGTAGACATCTACACATGAATTTAATCTAGGACACTACCTTAGCAAGCTTCGTGTGCTTTATCATCGGCACTTACCATGGGATTGACAACTCTTCGGAGACATTGTCTTTACCAGAATCACCGCCTAATTAGTCTATGTGCTCCAATACTTGGCTCTTACTCGGTACCTCTAAGGATCATTACCCCCAGTAACCTAAGACAATAGTAGGTTTTTAGAGAGCATTGTGCGTGGTAGTTGGGCATTAGGCGTTCCCCAACACTGTAAGGTAATGGGCCTCTATCGATGCCTTTGGAAGACTTAGTAAAGGGTATTGACTAGTGGCTAGATTGAGATTGTTCACTGGCCACGCAGTCATTCTTCTCTAGACAGATAGAGTGGAGCTATGCGGGGAAACCCGAGTGAGTATGCGATCCGGCAGTCCAATAAAACACTGGCATATGGTAAGCCCTTAGCAAGGTGGCACCTCTGGAGAGTGCAATTTGTCACTTGATGACAAGGCATTTGTAGTTGCTTATAATGGTGGACTAGAGAGCTCATTTTCAGAAGACTTTGCAATGATGTTTTCACTCTCTAAGGAACTTGTGAGAGGGAAAGAACCTAAGAATTGGACCTTAACTCTGGATCTTGACATCTGGACCTCATCATTAGACTTGTGACTGTCGCTCCATACTCATTCGACACCTTTGTCTAGTAGGACTGTTACTTCTTAGGCTCTATTTAGGTCGCCTCAACTTCTACCTTTATTTATTCATATCTTTGCTATGTCCCATACTATCATACATGGTATCCGACTCGCACTATAATATCTTTGGCACCTCCACATATATTGCTAACCCATTTCTTTAGCATTACCATATGCTTCAGAATCTACTTTTCCAATTCTTTGGCCTTAAGTGATGAAAAGTAATTGAAAATTTTTGTTTGAGAAGACCAATTTATTACACCGTAACTGTTGTTGATATTACTGAATCCCTTTCAGGAATCCGTGATTGTGGATTTCTAACTTTCCTCTTCTTTCGGCATGCAGATGCATCCCTCATTCAATTACTGTGGTTGAGTTGGATCTCATGCAATTGGAGACATAACAGCACCATGTTGTAAGTCACGAAAAGGATTTGTAATAGTTGTTCGTTGCTTTTTTATACTGACATTTGTTGTGTTTTGTTGTTGTATATATTATTTGATAAAAAGTTAAAACTCATGTTTGGAGACTTACCAGTTGCTCTAGACAAACATATTTAGTTTTCTTTTGGTTGCACTTGAAGGTCCTCCTTCACTGTTAACTTTCTTCCTCTACTATTGGATGGTTTTGAATTTGTGGCATAGGAGTTGCAATGTGTGAACATGGTGGTTCTCCCCTGTATGTTGTACGTTCGCAGAATGTTGCTCTTTTCGGGTGTGCAAAAAATGTCGCTAAAGCAAAATTGCTTCGTAAATGTCATATAGCATTTTTAGAGGGAAAAAAAACCACTTCAGATGCTTTTTGCTATCGAGATATTTAGATCCGTATTTGTGGATTTTAATACTTGCATTCAGCGGCATAGTAAATTATGCAGATTTTTGTTTGTTGTATGGCACAGTAGTAAAGCATCACACACGTGAACTGGGTCTGTTCTTTTAGGCTTCTCAATTTTTGATCTTATTTCCTGTTTTTACTTGTTTCCATATTGCGTGTATTTGGTTAAAAAGGAAACACCTTATTGTTTATCTTGTTTGTTTTACACGTTTTCAAAAAGTATCAGGTTTCGCTTTTTTTGCATAATCTTATTTGTTCATACTTTTCATTGTCTTTTTTCGTAATATTATTTTTTTCTTCGTATTTTTCATAAATAGCCCTATTGTTCACGTTGTGTTTTACCAGAATGCCCTTAAAATGAATTGTTATTTTTGAGGAGGTAGATTAATGGCAGACTGGTGGCTTGCCGTTAATAGCGTCTCCCTCACCGATGGGTTGGTGAACTAATCCTGCCGGGCACACACACGAATGTGTGTACTAAGGTCATTCAGGTGGTGTTTGGTGCTCAGCGATGGGTTGGTGTGGGTCATGACTTGGTGGGCAACGACTCTTTGGGTCGATCTAGTGGTTGTTCATGTGTTGGTGACTTTTGTGGTGGGTTGCAATTCGGTGGGTAACAACTGTTGTGGGGTCGCGATTCAGTGGGCAACGACTGTTATGAGTTGTGATGGTGGCTGTTGGTATTCAGTGACGAATTTCGTGCATTGTAAACTGGTGGTGGTTGTTATTTGGAGACGATTTTTATGGCGGGTATTGGTGGTGGTGAGTGGTGGGGATGATGGCTTACTGTGGTGCCATTATGGTCTAAAAATGATAAGGAGAGAGAGGAGGAGAAAGATGACATAACAAAGTGTCTAAAAAGTCTTGGGAAAAGAGTTAATAACGCTCCTTTTTTCCTTCTTCCTTCTTTTTTGACATGGAGTTACAACTGGTAGAGGTGCTTTTAGTTCTTTCTACTGTTTTGATCATATTTTTAAAGTAAAGATCTTTATATTGTTTTGATCATATTTTTTAAAAGAAAAAGAGAAAAATTTAATCGAACACAAAAACGTAATTGTCATCATTACAAAAATGAAAAAATAGAAACCGTAAAAAAATAGACCCCTATTATTTTCCACTAAAATATCAAAGAGAGCAACGGACCACCAAGGTTCCTCCTACAATCGTTCACGTGAAAACATCAAATGGATGGATGACAAATTTAGGTTCGTTTGATAGGGTTCTTTTTTTTTTCCCAGTTTTGGAAACTGGAAAAAATAACGCGTTTGGTAACCATTTTTTTTCTTCAATTTAAAAAACCAGTTCTTAAATTAAAGCTGTTTTTAAAAACTCCAAAAATGAGTTTCAGTTTTTAGTTTTGGGGAACACCACCACCACCTCTCACCGCCGGCTGCCGGCAGCTACCCCCAGCGACCACTGTCGGCCGCCGGCCACCTCCAGTGACCACCGCAGGCAATTCGGCGGCTGGTGGCAACCTCCGACGACAACTGCCGGCAACCACTAGCCACCGGCAACCATCACCACCGCCATGCCCCACCACTATCACCACAAACCACCACAAAATAAAAACTGGATTATCAAACACCAAAAAAAAAACTCAAAATAAAAACTGGGTTATCAAACACCCACTTGTTTTTGTAAGGAAAAAAATTAAACTGCTCTTTAGTTTTGTTTTTTTGGAAACTGAAAAAAAAATTTGTTGTCAAACAGAGCCTTAAGCTACAAGCTTGTAGCACGGCTATTTTCTGTCAAACTAAGTGGCTTTTCTTAAACTTAAAGCTTGCCTGTTGCTTTTCAAAGCTTTACTCCGCAAAACACTGCTTTGGAGTGTGCCTTTCTACTTCTGAATATGTTCACTCTTTTCCTAGACTTTTAGACCATACTATGCCTCAACTCATGCAATATATAGTATAAGGTCGCATGCCTATAAAAACTTTCAAATACCTTGCAATTCTTCAATCGGTAACATAAGGATGGACTTAAAGACCACCATTCTTTCAAATACCCGAATCTTAAATGTTTGAAAGACAAAAAATTAGATCTAGCAAAGTCTCACATGCATGCGACTTTGTCATTGTTTCATGAAGCGATGTAGGAGTAGGACATTACATTTTGATATTGTTGCACGTAAGTTCTAACATATTATGGGTTTCCTTTTTTGGGTTGAGACAAATGACACTTTTAAGCTATGTACGTTGGTAGATTTGACTTTGTTAGAGGAGTTTGTACGGTAATACTATGATGTGTTGTCATGGTCAAACGAGAATCACATAAAGAATGGTTGTAGGAAACTAGAGCTGTTAATGAATTGGGTTGTTTATAAATAACTAGTTGTTCATTCTCTTTGGAACTCGTTCATGTTTGTTCATATAATAGGTGAACCAAACATGAACACAATTTTAGAACTCGTTTATTAAACAAGCCGACTTTGAACATGACGTTCTTTATTTATTCTTCGCGAACGAGAAGGCTCATTTACTGAGCGAGTTGAGCCCGAGCTGAGCTTATGAGATTATAATACACCTAATGCCAAGGAAAGTGGATTTGTACCTATGTGGAGGTGCCACAAAGACTGCAGTCCGAGTTAGCTTCCGGATGTACAAAGTGAGAGACATTGAGGGTGGAATAAGGGTAGAGAGCAAGGTTTCCTAGACAGACCGTGAGAAATGGCAGTACTGTGGAGATAAGGCTGAGACGAACAGGGCCGACAGTCGACAATCCAAGTCAAGGTCTGAGTCAGGGTCCAATGCTATGTCCAAGATTATATCCACTTATGTTTCTCTCTCTAGAATCAAGAGTTCTTGAGTTCTAGAGTGAGAAAGTGATTTTGAAAGAATGAGTAAAAGTCCCTTGAATGAATTCTAAAGTCCACTATTTATAGGCAAAGGTATGTCTATGTCATCAAATGCCACATGTTGTCCCCTAGGAGTGACACGTCATCAGGGGGTCCAAAAATATTGATTCTCCATTGGACTGCCCATGGTTTGGTGCCTTGCCCCATACAGCATCGCTCTACCTGTCTGAGAAGACTGACCATACAGCGTCTGCATGATCAGAGTAAGCCCTTTGCCCTAGCCACCGGTCCAAGCCCTTACTAAATCCCACAAGTGTGCATCAAAAGATGCGTAGAGAACCTAACAGCGGTGAGGGGAGACCCCTGTGACCAACTGGTAGGCGGACTAGGCGCGATGCCCTCCAAAGACCTGCTCTCATCCTGAAGTGACCCTGGAGTCATCATCCTAGGGGCACCGATGATCACCGGTAACGTGAGTGGACATGGTCGCAGCTTAATGCCTGGTGTCATGCAAGTCAACCTAGGTGGCAAATGCTTTGTGGTAACGAGCCTATCCCTCTGCGAAGGGTCCTCGTGTCGGAGCACTACGAGCGGAGCCCCTCATAATGCTGCACACTCCAGAGAGTTGGTGGAAGCATGTTCCACGTCCATGGCGGGGGCACATAATTTGGTGCCCGAAGGCAAATAACATGATTGTGGCACATGGGGGTGGTGCCTACAGCATGATACATGATTATGGTGCATGGGTGAGGTGCCTACAACACGAGACATCGTGATTGTGGAGCATGGGCGCAATGCCAACTGTCACAACCCAAACCCACAGATGAGCCCATGAGCTAGGCCCATGACTGGCCGCAGGCCCATCCGAACATCCATCAGGGCTCTGCGAGGCCTTACTACAACATGTACACAAGAATCTATAATCAAGTAATTTAAAACTATCTCCTTAATGATATTTCTAAAATTACACTTATAATCTCTCAAATAAATCTCCAATGGCATTCTTTATTTAACAACTAACATAGATCACTTCAAATCCGGTGGAGATCTAAGCTTCGAAAAATCTCAAATTACAAACTTAGTACTGGCATACCACCCAATGATTTATTAAATAATCTAAGAGAACTACAACTCTTCTAATAGTTGTCTACCGCAACTACATCCTCGTGGCCCTCATTAATTCCGATTCCATCTAGATAATCACCTGAAAATATTTAAAAGAGTGAGCTTGAGGCCCAGTAAATACACATACCATATCCCTAAAATAGGTTTTGGGAATCATAAAAAAATGCCATGGTTTTCTTCAATTAAAACTGGTAAATATTTTCACATGAGATATTATACATATATATACTTATGAAAGCAATTCATCCAAGATTCTCAGAACATGAGCATGACATCAAGAAGGCTTATTAACAACTATCACAATTTATCGTAACCTAGGTATGTTTCGGTCAGCATACATTCTCCCCTGACTAGGGCCCACAATCCCTACTCCACCAGAAATAAATATTATTCGGTCAGGGTATGCGCCCCCTGACTAGGGCCCATAATCTCTCCTTCCTCCAGGATACATATTATTGTGGACGTAAGGGCGAACCACAAGCAACAATACTGTGCATCAACGTATCGTCCCGTTGACCAGGACCTAACAATCTAACTTTCTCCCGTAGATATGGGGCACAACAACCAAGCCATAAATACCATTTCATTCAACATAAGCCAACTTTAAAACACTACTCTAGAAACATTCCATTGCATTTTTGATGGATTTTTCTCATCAACCAATTTACACAAAAATAGTAGCGTGTGAAAGGCTTTAAAACTTCTAATTGGAACAAATCATTTATACATATACATAGACAGAAAATAGGGTATACAGAGGAATATGACAGGAGTACTTATCTGAATAGCTAAGCCGTTCTGGTTCTTGTTTCCAAACTTTCCCTAATTCTTAGCTATTGAACCTAAACAATAAATCATACATATGTTATTTATTGCTGCTCAATCATGCCTAGGTGCTAAATTTCCCCAAGTGCGCAAACTTACCTAAATACTTCTAGACTTATGTAAAATTACCAAATACCCCCAATGCCTAACGTACCGTTACATACCCAATATAACTCAAAACATCCTTTTAAACAACTAAGTGAGTTTTTCAGACAAAAATGGCCCTTTTGAGAATTCTCAGTTCAAAACCCCAAATCGTTCCTTAAATTGAGCGCTAAGGTTCCTATTCCAAAGTATATCCAAAAGGCACCAAACTACCAAGAAATTTCATACGCTCAAGCGTCTCAATATGTTTAGATCACTGTAAAATTTCTAACTAAAAATAATTTTGTTTAGCTTATCAAATAATTCAAAAGACTATTTTCAAAGTAAGATTGTTTCAGGCCTTTTCATGCCTAGAAAAATCCCATAAATTTCTACATTGGAGTTTCACAAAAATAAGACTAGTTTTAGTTTTATACTTTGCCCAAATTTGCTTAGAAGTGGCTTAAAAAGTCTTGGGCAATGTACTAATCTGTAATTCTGAAAACAACATTTTTCAGCAAACCCTAGTTTTGTAAATTGAACATTTTGAGGAAGAAACATGATGAATCTTAAAAAAAATCAAAACTAAAAAGTTAAATTATACTTTCTAAGGTTTTCAGAAATATAAGTTTCAAAAAAATCCAATGAGTAGTGACTTCTCTACAGTAAATCGAAATGGCTGATCAAAATAGCACATATTTGTGCAGACCAGTTTTGTTCAATGATTATTTTGGAGTAGAAATACTATGAATCTCAGAAAACTCAAAACTAAAAAGTTGAAGAAAACTTTCTGAGGTTTTTATAAATATAAATTTCACAAAGATACCATGGGTAATTTATTTTCTATGACAAATCGAAGTGGCTGTCAGAAACCTAAAATTCTGGATTTCTACAGTTGCTTGTTTTTTAGATCGTTTTTCAATGTGCAAACGTGGGATTTATGAGAAAATTCAAAGCTAAAGAGTTTAAGGCAACACAATGACATTTTTAGAAAGGGTAAAATCATATCAATTGGAATTAAAATAAAGGAGATATAATAAAAACTCTAACCCCCTCTTATGCTACTCTACAACATACTTCTTCTCAAACACACCAAAAGCTATCAATTTGACACCAAACATATGTACATAAATCATTCAAATTCATGGCTAAACTAAAGAAAGATCCTAGGAATTTTATTACTTTGAATTTTTCCTTACCCTAGCTTAGTTTTTCCCTTCCTTCTCTATCTTATTTCACCTGAAATAGGGCTGACAGATCTGCTAGGACGGCTGCCCTCTTAAAACTTCCTTTATATAGGATTGTCCTAGGTTGAAATAATTCTAAAGACCCCCCACACTTAGCTAGCGTTCTCATCTCACCCACATTCCTTTTAAATCATCACCAATAATCTTATATTAAGGTTAAAATAAAAATTTCATCGACCAATGAAATATTCCAGGCATTACATTCTTCTCACCTCGTTAACTTGCAACTTAAGAGCATTATAGATTGTCGCTAAAGGTTGTCGATAAAATATCATTTATGCAAATTGACGTTAAATGTTGCGTGTAAAAAATGTCGCTAAAGAACTAAAATAACTGGGAAAAAAATACCAAGGTTCGGGGTATTACAACAACGGCATGAGACATTGATTGTGGCGATTGGGCGCGACGACCGTCGTGAGACCATACCTAGTGCCAGGGGCACATGTTATGGAAGTGGCACAGGGGCGCAACGACGACTGTTACGGAACAATACTTGGTGCCGGGAGCACATGTTATGGAACTGGCACACGGGCGCGGCGATGACCGTCGTGAGATAATACCTGGTGCCTGGGGCACATGTCATGGAAGTGGCGCGCAGGCATGGCGACGACCGTCGCAAGACAATACCTGGTGCAGGGGCACATGTTATGGAACTAGCACACAGGGTGTGGTGACGACCATCACGAAGATAGTACACGAGCGAGCGTCGAGTGTCCTAGAGACAAGGCTTGAGCCAAGTGTGCATATTATACAATAATGATGAATGAGATCTTCGGTAATGACAAAGTTGGGAATGATGGTATGCAACCGACAGTGAAGGGTCCCTCGAGGGTAGCATGCGACTTTGGGTGACGGGCATCGGGAAAGAGGTGTGCGGCCGTGGGTGATGGACATCATGAGGTCAGTGTGCGAACACTGGTGGGCATCACGAAGACGCAAGACCCCATGACGAAAAGTGCTTGTGGAAGGGGAGGCCGAAGGCCAAACTTTGGGGGAAGGCCAAGGCCAACCCCCCTTGGGGAGGCTGAGGCCGACCCTTGGGGGAAGAGCAAGGCCAAGAGACATGATTGTGGCGCAAGGGTACGGTGCCTACAACATGATACATGATTGTGGCTAATGGGCACGATGCTAACGGCATGAGAGATGATTGTGGCGCATGGGCGCGGTGCCTACAGCACGAGACATGATTGTGGAGCATGGGCACAATGCCAATGACATGAGACATTAATTGTGGCACATGGGCGCGGTGACGATTATCGCGATACCATACCTGGTGCCGGGGGCACATGTTATGGAAGTGGCGTACGGGCTCAGCGACGACCGTCATGGAATAATACCTGGTGTTAGGGGCACATGTTATGGAAGTGGTGCACAGGCACAGAGATGATGGTTTCGAGACAACATTGGTTCCTAGGGCACATGTCATGGAAGTGGCGTACAGGCGTAGTGATGACCGTCGCGAGTCAATACTTGGTGCTGGGGGCACATGTTATGGAAGTGGCGCACGGACACGGCGATGACCGTCGTGGAGATAGCGCACGAGCGCGCGTTGAGTGTCCTCGAGACGGGGCGTGAGCCAAGTGTGCATGTTGTACAATAATGATGAATGCGATCTTCATTAATGACGAAGTTAGGAATGATGGTACGAGGCCATCGGCGAAGGGTCCCTCAGGGGTAGCGCTCGACTTTGGGTGACGGGCATCGCAAAGGCGGTGTGCGACAGCGGGTGACGGATGTCGGGAGGTCGGTGTGTGAACACTAATGAGCATCATGGAGACGCAAGACCCCATGAAGAAAAGTACGTGTGGAAGGGGAGGCCGAAGGCCAAACTTTAGGGGAAGGCCAAGGCTAAACCCCTTGGGGAGGCCGAGGCCGACCCTTGGGGAAGGCCGAGTCTGACCCTTGGGGAAAGGGTAAAGCCAAAGCCCACTCTCCTTGGGTAGGCCTTAAGGCACGCCAATGGTTGATATTTTGTTGAGCAACAAGGAGTTGGGTAGTCGGGGGTCAACGAACACGTTACCGTGAGTTGCACTAACGTAAGCAACAAGGCATCAAAGTTGCATAAAAGGCACACATAGCGAAAGACGTTCGAAAATGGGCATCGCGAGGCGAGTGGACAAATTGGGGAAGGCTCAAGGCCAAACCCCAGGGGGAAGGCCAAGGCCAACCCCATGGGGAAGGCCGAGGCGGACCCCTCGAGTGAGGCCGACCCCTCGGGTGTGGCCATGGCCGACCCCAAAGGGGAGGCCAAGGCTGAACCCCTCTACCCCAGGGCATGCCGTCGATCAAAATTTTTGGGTAAAAATGTATTTGGTGGTCGTGGTGTGACGGACGTGCTTCTGCGAGTCGGGCCGTCGTACAAGAATTGGTGCCAAACTTGCGCATGAGGCTCACGAAGCGCAAAATGCACGTGACTTGGACGTACAAACTTTGACCAAAAAATTGACCGTTGACCGTGTCGACGTGTCACACAAAATGGGATCTCTAATGGGCCTTTGGGTGCGACCAGAATGGGTCGGGAACAACACCTACATAAAATACGTAAAGATCTTATGGCATGTTGTGCATTACATGTTTCTTATCTTGAAAAACCTTAATCTTCTCAATTATTTTGGACCACAAATTAATCTTCTCAATTCTTTTCTCCTCTCGCGCACACCTGCTGCCCACCCCTTTTCATCTGACAGTCAGCCCCTCTCTCGTCACATGGCTGATGGTGGCTGACGCCTCTATCTCATCACACAACTGACCGACTCACCTTTCTCATGCTGGCCACAGCAAGCAGCAGCTACTATCTCATCACAGAGCCGGCAATGCGCCTTCTCACATAGCCAACGACCACTCCTCTCTCATTAGATAGTTACCTCCCTTCACACAACTGTTGCCTCTCTAATCGTGAGCTAAGAAATATAGGAAGGATGATCCGATTCGTTGGATGTTCTGTGATCATCATCACTCGTTATCTTGCAATCTTCTCATTCTTATTAACAGACAAATTAATTAGAGCTTATGCTCTAAATTGATCAGATCCATCCATTCTTGTATGTGTCTCTTTCAATAGCATGTTTCTTTCTTTATCTCCACAGTTTGGTATTTAAGATTTTCATTTCTTTGGCTAATTTTGAAATAATCTTTATAAAATTTCTAAAGTAATAGTGTTGTTTCTTGGAAGGTTAAAAGCTAGTTTAGTTCATTCATTAGCAGTAAATAAGTTTGAATACAAACACGAAGCCTGGGCTCGGCTCATATGCTTAAACGAACGAGCCGAGTCGAGCTCAAACTTAAGATCATTTTCACGAACGGAACACAAACACACACTTATGTATGCTTCACGAACTCAAGCCGAGCTCAAATACAAGCTGAAGATAAAAAAGAACGGCCTAATGTGACAATGTTTGGTTCGAACTCGGTTCATATACAGTCTTAGACAGAACTGCAAAGAGTAAAAGGAGTTGAAGATTGTTTCCTTGTTCCTATTATAGTTTTACAGTGGAATTTCTGTCACCATAGAATGATGTACTGTTACCTCGGAGCGTTCAATCGATTGACCGATAATGTTAACCAATGGATCAAAGATTGTAGGCCGTCAACGTATCCTTATAAACAGATCGTACCGGCAATCTAAACACCGATGAAGTTAAGAAAAATTGCTGGACGAGTTAAATAAGTATAGAAAGACAAAACAAGCAGCAAAGGTGACTTTTTACTCAAATGTCAAACTACCTTTTTGTGCTTACTGTGTCCCGAAGTTTCATGGTAGTGCAAAACATTCATGTCATATATAAGAGAAGTTTTATAATAGTCGATCGATGACGCTTCTTCTACACTGTTTAATAGAATCAGGTTCATAAATTCAAGTAACATTTGAGTTAAGATACTTTCATGAGTCATAACTCCCATCATCATGGAGAGTCAGATTATTTGAGGAAAATTATGATAAAAAACTCTTATCTATTGATGAGTGCATCACTTAAGAGTTGTGTTGGACTTTCATGGGTTCTGGTCAGACATGACCAACCGAGGTTCCAAGAGAAATCCCACCAAAGAAAACGAAAAATCCAAAAGCTTCGTATGAATTTGCTTTGATTGGACGTGCAAGTTAGAAGCTCTCGAGAATTGGCCTTTCGTATTCTTTGCCATCTCCGTTTCAGACTAGTCTTCCTTTAAGATTAGAGGAAAAAAACCAAGGCGTATTATAAGAAACTTAATACTCTCCGTTTCAGACTTGTCTTCCTTTAAGATTAGAGGACATACTCAGTTAGTAGACCCACTTCAAACAAGAAACAAAACTTAAGAAGCATCCAAAGGGTATTCTAAGAAACTTAATACTCTTGACTATCTTCTTAGTCTTCGTGCAAGTCAAAATTAGGAACAGTTTGGGACGGAAGGATTCTAATTTTATTATTATTATTATTATTATTATTCTTTTTGGTAGAAAGTTCTGTCATTACATTTAGCTCAACACCAGACAATACGGAAAACCTGTACTGCTTTTCGAGCCATAAATGATGTTGTTCTCATTTACATGCTATCATTAGAACTAGCAAAATTCATCCAATGAAGCAATAATCTGGAATACCACAGGCCAGGCGCGGTTGCTTGTTCAATAAGTGGGAGGGAGACGCTTCTAGCTTTTTACTCCGAATTGGATCCACCCTGAGGTGATTCTTCAGCCGCTCAAAACCCTTGCAATTCTTTTGGTCCATACAACACAGACAACAACTACCACAAGAAAATCTACTTTAGCGATAAAAGGGGAATTTCCTCCAGCAAAAGACTTTTAGCAATATATATTCAGTCGCTGAAAATCGCTGTGTAAAAAGGCCGTCCCAAAATGATTAATAAGAAAAATTGGTGGTCTGTCGGTAAAAAAACTTCAATTTTGTTCCCAACCTATTCTGGTTAGACTCAAGGGACCACTAGGGGTCCCATTTCATGCGAACACATCGACATTGTCAACAGTCAATTCTTAAGCGCTTCGAACCGCTCAAAGTGCATGCGCCCAAGTCATGTGCATTCTTTGCTTCACACGTCTCATGTGCGACTTAGTCACCAATTATTTTAAGTCAATGTCACTGACGCTAGCGCGTTCGTCGCGCCGCGACCACTCGAGTACCTTTTCGCGAAAAATATCGACCGATGGCACAACCGGAACGACGGGGTCAAGGGGCAAAGGCCTTGGCCAACCCCATGGGGTCGGCCTCCGCCTCCCATGGGGGGTTGGCCTTGGCCTTCTCCCCCCCGGTTCTTCACTTTTCGTGCAAAGTCCCTTTCACACTTTGTTTGCTCCGTAGGCTCTTTATGTGACTTCAGCGCTTTGTTCGTCATGCGGGTAAGATTCTTGGCAACATGCTCGTCACAACGCAACTTCCGGATTCATCATCGCTTATCAAAACACCTACCGTCGGCGCGCCCGAAGTTCATCGAAAGGGGGAGTGGCCTTGGCCTCCCTTCATGGGAGTTGGCTATTGGCCTTGGCCACCCCTTAGGTAGGCCTCGGCCTCCCCAGGGGTGGTGGCCTTGGCCTTCCCCCAATCTTTGGCCTATGGCCTCCCCTCCTGCGCGTACTTGTTTTCTCGAGTCTTTGCACCTCCGTGATGTTTACAGAAGTTCGTGCATCAACCTCGCGACATCCGTTATGCATCAACCTCGCGATGTCCGTCGTTCCTCAACCTCTCGACGTCTGTCATGCATTAACCTCGTGACGTCCGTCGTCCGTGACTGCATTCAACACCCGCGATGCCCATCACCCAAAGTCGCGCACTACCACCGAAGGACCTGTCGCCGACGATCGCATACCATCACTCCTGACTTTGTCATTACTACATGTTGCATTCATCATCTTGTTATGACAGGTACACTCAGCTCACATCCCATTTTCGGGACACCCGACACGTGCCCGTGCACAGTCTCTGCGACGTTCGTCGCCTGGGCCCTTACGCCATTCTCATGATGCGTGCCCCCGGCACCAAGTATTACTCTGCGACGTTCGTCGTTGCGCCCTTGTGCCATTCTCAAGATGCGTGCCCCCGGTACCAAGTATTGCTCTGTGATGTTCGTCGCCACGCCCATACGCCACTTCCATGACACGTGCCCCCGGCACCAAGTATATCCCCACGACGTTCGTCGCCCGCACCCTTGCGCCATTCTCAGGATGCGTGCCTTAGGCACCAAGTATTACTCTGCGATGTTCATCGTCACGCCCATGTGCCACTTCCATAACATGTGCCCCGGCACCAAGTATATCCCCACGACGTTCGTCGACCGTGCCCTTGTGCCATTCTCATGATGCGTGCCCCTGGCACCAAGTATTGCTCCGCTACGTTCGTCGCCGCACCCATGCGCCACTTCCATGACATGTGCCCTGGCAACAAGTATGTCCCCGCGACGTTCGTCGCCTGTACCCTTGCGCCATTCTCATGAAGCGTGCCCCCGGCACCAAGTATTGCTCCGTGACCTTCGTCGCCGCACCCATGCGCCACTTCCATGACTTGTGCCCACGGCACCAGTATTGTCTCGAGACTGTAGTCACCGCGCCATGCGCCACAATCAACTGCGGGATGGGCTCACAACCTTAAAGCCATCGCCGACATAATCAACAGCGGGATGGGCTCACAACCTTAAAGCCATTGCCTGCACAATTGCAGCGGGATGGGCTCACAACCTTAAAGCCATCGCCGGCACAATCAACAGGGGGATGGACTCATAACCTTATAGTCATCGCATCCACGGGATGGGCTCACAACCTTAAAGTCATCGCCATCATAATCACGGGGGGCTCCAGCATAAGGACCCCTCGTAGCGGGATGGACTCACAACCTCAAAGCCATCGCCATCTTCGTTCCGGGGGCTCTGCTCATAGTGCTCCGGCACGAGGACCCCTCGTAGCGGGATAGGCTCGTTACCATAAAGCTATCACCATTTTCATTCCGGGGGCTCAATTCGTAGTGCTCTGGCATGAGGACCCTTCACAGCAGCGAGATATGCGACTCCTTAGGGACATTATCTCCATTAGGGTGTCTTCGTGACTGGCCTACGTACTCTGGCACTGTGGGCTGACGTCGGCACCCCTATGGACTATAACCCCTGGGTCACTCCAAGACGGGAACAGGTCTTTGGAGGGCATCGCGCCTAGTCTGCCTGGAAGTTGGGCGTCGGGTCTTCCCCACCACTACCAGGCCTATGGGACTCTGCAAGGGCTTGGATTGGAGGCTAGATCAAGGGGTTCTCTGGCCACATAGATGCTGTGGGAACCAGTCTTTCCAGACAGACAGAGCGACGCTGTGTGGAGCAGGCCGGGTGAATATGTGATTCGACAGTCCGTGGAGCACCGGCAGCTGTGGACCCCCTCGGTGACGTGTCATTCCCGGGGAGCACCACGTGTCGCGTGATGACATCATCATCTCAACCTCTATAAATAGAGGTCTTGAGAATTCATTTAGGGGATGGGGACATTTTCTATAGGTTGGAAATTTTTAGAACACTTTCACTTTCTCACTCTAGAATCCTAGAGAGAAACATACAGGACCCTGACTCTGGACCTAAGCATCGGGCTATAACTGTCGTCGTGTATTCACCCTACGCCATCGCCATCGCCCTCGCAGCACTACCACCCTTAGGCTCTGTTTGGGAAGCCCTTGGTCTCTGCCCTTGCTGTGTCCTACATCAGCACACTTAGCATCTGACTTGGACTGCATTCCTTGTGGCACCTCCACGTCGACTGTGAACCCACTTTCCTTGGCATCATTTTGGCGACTCCACTGGGGAGGTGAGCATCACAGTGCAGTTCGTCCCGTGTGCAACACACCCAAGCAACCATGCCTCAGCAACGTAGGGCTATCAGGACTACCAATCACAGCCTCCACCAAGCCATCCATGAAGTCGCATTTTCCAAACTTAGAAAATTTTCAAGCTACATTGCTCTTGCCCAAGTCTACTGACACCACTCTTGATACCATCACCCACTACCTTGGGGGCTTCACCCCTTCCCAACCCCTTCAGCCTCACATCCCATACCGACTTGGTGCGTGGTGCGCGGGGTGGCTCGAGCCATGTTACTAAGTCTCAACTCTATCAGTTGACACCCCCAAGTCTCGCGATCGCCCCTGCCAGGTATGCATGCAACACGCCTCACCAACCCTCCCCTACCTCCGTCGCTTAGTCGGTCATCGATGCCAGACCATCACCCTTAGTGGTCTCCCTCGCCATCCTTGACTTAGCCCAACACTTAGAAAAATTTTCATTTTTTTCGCAACCGGTCATTCATGATCACCCTCAGCTGTCTCCCTCGACACCCTTGTTCGAGCTCAACACTTAGAAAAATGTTCAACAAAATATTTTCACCCCTACATCCTATACTCTGCTTGCTCGCGGTTGGGTCACCACCCTCTCACCCTCATTCTACTCTTAGAAATTTTTTCAAAATTTTCATCTCCTCCACATACTCCCAACATTCATGCTCTTCTCACTCTCCCTCTAACATTTTTCTCTCCCCCATCGCCACACTCTCCACTTTTCGAAACTTAGAAAGAATTTCAACAAAAATTTTCATCCCCTGCCACCCCATGCATTCTCTTTCCATTACTTTGAAAAAATTTCTAACAAAATTTTTCATCTTTACCTTTCCTCCTTGGAAGGCCAAATTTTTTTTTGGGGTACCCCCCACCCACCAACCCCTACCCAGGCGACCTGGGCAGCCTCACATGGGTCTTCCACTCTTCCCCACTCTCTCTTCCCACATTTAATTCCCCCCTCTCCCTCTATCTATCTTACTTTCTTTCTCTCTCCAATCACTTTCAACTTTTTACTTTTTCTCTTCCTCCTCACATCACCCAACACACTCCTCTCTCTTTCACCCTCACGTGGGTTTCTCCCACCATCCCCTTACTTCTCTTCCTTTTCACTCATCATTACCCACATTCTCTCTCTCTCTCTCTCTCATTTAATTCTCACCTTTCACATCACTCTTTCTTCATATTTCTCTCCCCATCATTTCCAATGACCCCCTTCCCACAACCACACCCCTCGACCTCAGCCTCCCCACCCCCTTCCTCTAGGCCGACCCCCTCTCCCCTCTTCATTCACTCACCCTTCTCACTCCTCTCTCCAATCACTCTCATTAGTTGCTCTCTTTATAATGAAAGACCCAAATTCTTTCATCTCTCTCTCTCCATCCTTCTTTCAAATTAACTAATCACCACTCCCTCCCTCATTCTTCACGTGTCACCTTCCTCTCCATCCCTCAACTCTTTTTTTCACTAACCCAAGACAAGACATACTCTTACATCCCCACTATCTTCTCACCCCACTCTCTCCCTCCCATTTAATTCACATCATCATCTCATTACATTTCTCTCACCAATCCCCACTTCCTTTTTTCACAAACCCATCTCACACCCACTAAACACCCACCACCTTTGGCTCACCCCCTACTTCCCACCCCTCGGCCTCAGCCTCCCCACCCCTTCCCTCTTTCTCTTCTTCTACCTCACCCCCATTAACTCCCTTCACTACTACCCCAATTTAATACTTACATATACTTTATTTACACGACTTCACAAATACAACACCCCTCATACTCAACTTTTTTTCTTTCTCATATTCCATTATACTCACCCTACACAACACTTAACATTTTTTTTCTATCTAACCAAACCAAAAACTCACATACCAATTTTCCTACAACTAAAGCTTCATATGCTTTGGGGTAGCACTTCTTGACTCCCTTACCCATTTCTTTACTCTTTTTCCATACTTAGGATTTTTTTTGCAACATTGACCGCCTTGCATTGCCCGCGCCCCTACGCCTGTAGTGCACTGCCCCCGCATCGCGATGCCCGACCGCACCTTTGTTGCTCCCCTCATCACGACATCCCTGACATCAACGTCCTTGGTAGGTGGTGCGCGAGGTAGCTAAAACCACTTACTCCTACTCATTGTCCAAAGCTCGTTGCCAGCACCCGGACATCATCTCTGCTATTTACAAGACCCCCTCGTCTGGACGCCATCTTCGCGACCCCATGACCCCGTTGTCTGGACGTCATCTCCGCGGCCCCCATCACCATGACATCACTCTACGACCCCCGTCACTCGGACGACACTCTGAGATGCTCATCGCCAGGACATCATCTCCGTGACGCTCATCGCTTGGACATACGCTAGTCGCCCGAACGTCATCTCCGTGACCCCCGTCACCCAGACGTTATCTTCGCGATCTACGCAATCCCCTCGTTCGGACGCTATCTCCGTGCCCCCCGTCGCCTATCCCTCGAACGTAACTCTGTGACCCCCATCCCCTAAAGGTACCCTGCGACCCCCGTCACCCAGACGTCACTCCGCGACCCCCGTCCCCCGAAAGTCACTCCGCGACCCCCGTCATTCGGATGTCACTCCGACGCACCCGTGCGCAGCACCACTGATACAGTCGCGCCCCCGGTCTCACTGTCACTTTACAGTGCCCTTGGCACCTTACTCACTCCGTCGTGCCTGTCTACTTTTTCATACTTAGAATTCTTTTGCAACATTGATAGCCTTGCATTGCCTGCGATCCCTGTCGCCCTCGTCCAGACGCCATCTTTGCAACCCCCGTCGTCCATCATCCCGATGTTATCTTCGTGACCCCTGATGCCCTTATGTCATCTCTGCCGACTCCATGACTACGCTCTTGCTTATGCGTGCGATGCTGCTTGGGTTGCCCCTCAGTGCACACCACACGCAGGGGCTTATTTTCCCAACCTATTCTGGTCAAACCCAAGGGACTACTAGGGGTCCCATTTCACGCGAACACGTCGACATTGTCAACAGTCAATTCTTCAAAGCTTCGAACCGGTTAAAGTGGGTGCGCCCAAGTCACATGCACTCTTTGCTTCACACACTTCACGCGCGACTTAGTCACCAATTATTTTACATCAACGTCACTAATGCTAGCGCGTTCGTCGAGCTGCGACCACCCGAGCACCTTTTTGCCAAAAACATTGACCGATGGTGCAACCGAAACGACGGGGTCAAGGGGAAAATGCCTTGGCCAAGGCTATGGGGTAGGCCTCGGCCTCCCATGGGGGGGGGGGGTTGGCCTTGGCCTTCCCCCCCAGGCTCTTCACTTTTAGTGCAAAGTCCCTTTCACACTTTGTTCGCTCCGTACGCTCTTTATGTGACTTCGGTGCTTTGTTCATCATGTGGGTACGATTCTTGGCAACATGCTCGTCACAACGCAACTTCTGGATTTGTCATCCTTATCAAAACACCTACCGTCGGTGAGCCCAAAGTTCACCGAAAGGGGGAGTGGCCTTGGCCTCCCTTCATGGGAGTTGGTCATTGGCCTTGGCCACCCCTTAGGGTGGGCCCGGCCTCACCAAGGGGTCAGCCTCGGCCTCCCCAGGGGTGGTGGCCTTGGCCTTCCCCCAATCTTTGGCCTATGGCCTCCCCTCCAGCGCGTACTTGTTTTCGCGAGTCTTTGCACCTCCACGATGTTTACGGACGTTCATGCATCAACATCAGGATGACCTTCGTGCATCAACCTCACGACGTCCCTCATGCCTTAACCTCGGGATGTCCATCGTGCCTCAACCTCGCGACATCCGTCGTGCCTCAACCTCATGATGTCCGTCGTGCATCAACCTCGCGACATCCGTCGTGCATTAACCTCGGGACGTCTCGTGCCTCAACCTCGCGACGTCCATCGTGCGTTAACCTCGTGACGTCTATAGTCAGTGACCGCATATCGCTCCCACGATGCCTATCATCCAAAGTCGCGCACTACCACCGAATAACCCGTCGTCGACGACCACATACCATCACTCCCGACTTTGTCATTACTACATGTTGCATTCATCTTGTTATGACAGGTACACTCAGCACATCCCATCTTCGGGACACCCGACGGGTGCTCGTGCGCCGTCTCCGTGACGTTCGTCACCTACGCCCTTGCGCCATTCTCATGATGCGTGCCCCCGCCACCAAGTATTGCTTTGCGATGTTCGTCGCGCCCCCATACGCCACTTCCATGACATGTGCCCCGACACCAAGTATATCCCCGTGAAGTTCGTCGCCCGCACCCTTGCGCCATTTTCATGATGCGTGCCCCCGGCACCAAGTATTGCTCCGCGACGTTCGTCGTCGCGCCCATGCGCCACTTCCATGACATGTGCCCTAGCACCAAGTATGTCCCCGCGATGTTCGTCACCTGCGCCCTTGTGCCATTCTCATGATGCGTGCCCCCGGCACCAAGTATGTCCTCTCGACGTTCGTCGCCTGCGCCCTTCCGCCATTCTCATGATACGTGCCCCTGGCACCAAGTATTGCTCCGCAACGTTCGTCGCCGCGCCCATGCGCCACTTCCATGTCATGTGCCCACGGCACCAGGTATTGTCTCTCGACGGTAGTCACCGTGCCCATGCGCCACAATCAACTGCGGGATGGGCTCACAACCTTAAAGCCATCGCCGGCACAATCAACAGCGGGATGGGCTCACAACCTTAAAGCCATCGCAAGACATAATCAACAGTGGGATAGGCTCACAACCTTAAAGCCATCGCCGACACAATCACGGGGGATGGGCTCACAACCTTAAAGCCATCGCCGGCACAATCAACAGTGGGATGGACTCATAACCTTATAGTCATCGTCGCCATGGGATGGGCTCACAACCTTAAAGCCATCGCCGTCTTCATTCTGAGGGGCTCCGCTCGTAATGCTCCGGCACGAGGACCCCTTGTAGCGGGATAGGCTCGTTACCATAAAGCTATCACCGTCTTCATTTCGGGGGCTCCGTTCGTAGTGCTCCGGCATGAGGACCCTTCGCAGCAGCGGTATAGGCGACTCCTTCGGGACATTATCTCTATCAGGGTGTCTTCGTGACTGGCCTACGTGCTCCAGCACTAGGGGCTCACATCGGCACCCCTATGGACTATGACCCCCGGGTCACTCTGAGACGGGAGCAGGTCTTTGGAGGGCATTGCACCTAGTTCGCTTGGCAGTTGGGCGTCGGGTCTTCCCCACCACTGCCAGGCCTGTGGGACTCTGCAAGGGCTTGGATTGGAGGCTAGATCAAGGGGGTTCTCTGGCCACACAGGCGCTGTGGGAGCCAATCTTTCCAAACAGACAGATCGACGTTGTGCGGGACAGGCCGGGTGAATATGAGATTCAACAGTCCGTGGAGCACCGATAGCTGTGGACCCCTCTGTGACGTGTCACTCTCGGGGAGCGCCACGTGTCGCGTGATGACATCATCATCTCAACCTCTATAAATAGAGGTCTTGAGAATTCATTTAGGGGATGGGGACATTTTCTATAGATTGGATATTTTCAGAACACTTTCACTTTCTCACTCTAGAATCCTAGAGAGAGAAACATACAGGACCCTGACTCTGGACCTAAGTATCGAACTGTGACTGTCGTCGTGTATTCACCCTGCGCCATCGCCCTTGCACCACTGCCACCCTCAGGCTCTGTTTAGGAAGCCCTTGGTGTCTGCCCTTGCTCCACCCTTGCTGTGTCCTACATCATCACACTTAGCATCTGACTTGGACTGCATTCCTTATGGCACCTCCACGTCGACTGCAAACCAACTTTCCTTGACATCAAATTTTTACCGTCAGTTACATAGCCTTAACCGTTAGCAGTCAAAGGCTAGTTTACATAGTAGCATAGTGTAGAAACTCTTTCCAAGAAACGCAGAGGTGCCTCCATTTGTATCTTAAAATGTCCTCCGAACCGCATTGGGATTAGGGCAGGTCATGAAAAGGTGATCCTCATTTTCTAGTTAATTTTGGCATAGTTCACCCCTATCATCCTAAATGATATTCCATGCTTTCGGCTTATCTTTGGTTCTGAGGGAGTATATTATTGGGATGAAAGAAGTTGCTTGTACTTTGAAAAATTTCTTGTTTATGGCATAAGAATGGCATTGTATACCATAAATGACAACTCTATGAACAATATGGTCTGAATCTCATTTCTTTCTCGTAAGTCCTACCTGCCCATTGCCCTAAGTACAATATGAAGACCGGTGGTAAAGGTGAATCTTTGAAATCAACCAATACTAGTGTTTGGAACCAATGGAAGGCTTACACTCCTATATAAAGAAGAAAATAGAATTGATTTCTTATTTACAATATTATTATAAGCATCATATTGTACACAGACCTGGGTGCATACATTTAATGTTGTGTCGATAATCTAAAATACCAACCAAAGATTCATTGATATAAAGTGAGTTTGAAGAGAATCCGGAATGATTCTTCATCAATCGCCAATGAAACCACTAATAAACCCTTGATCAATTTAAGAAATTTGTGCTGAAAATCCCATTGTTAGAATTATATTTATTCTTGTGATGAGTTGAACTTACAATGTCATCTTTGTGTTTTCTTTTCTTTTTTTTCCCTTGTAGAATAGTTGAGATATATATATATATATATATATATATATATATATATATATATATATATAATATACTCCCTCCGTCTCTAAAAGAGTGATCTATTTTACTTTGCACGTATATTAAGGATTTATGTTATATATTGTGTGTCTTTCACATTTTACCCTTTAGAGAGAGGGGAATGAGAGAGAAAATTGGTTGATAGAGTGTTAAATATAGAGAGAGAAATAAAATAAAAAAGTATAAAGTGGTGGGTGAGGAGAGAGAAAATTAGTTGGTAGAGAATTAAATGTGGTGAGAGAAATAAAATAAAAAGTATAAAAAAGATATATACGTAAAAATACTTATATAATATTTCTTAATTCGGAAGTGATCAATTTTTGTGGGACGGCCCAAAAAGGAAATATAATCAGTTTTTTAAGGACGAAGGGTGTACTACTTATAATATACTACTTATAAAAGTGTAAATATGTGTAAATCATTTTTTTGGAGAAGAATACCCTTCTTATACCTATGAATCACTCAATTACCATTCAAATGCAATTAATATACCTAAAATCTAGATCCTTTTTATAACTATATTTTTTCCACACTCATAAAAGTTGCAATTAATATGTGAATGTGCGTTTCATGTCATCTATAACTTGATGCTCGATATAGATTATGTTATGAAAGACCTTGACGAACATAACATCTTATATAATAATTTCAGCAATTTTCTATTTTTAAATGACCATTTGTTAATAATAGTTTTCGCTTTCAATAGATAAATCTGACTTTCGTATTTTTTAATTGATAATTGAATCTGCCTTTTATGTTGGCGATGATACTTTTGCTGATATACTTCAATCAAAAAGAAAAGGTAAAAAATAAAACATTCTTAGTCTCTTTCACTTTCTTGAGTTTGGCTAAAATTTTCACACTCATAAAAGTAATTGTAATTAATACGTGAATGTACTTTTTATGTCATTTATAACTTGATCCTTTGTATAGATTAGGTTATGAAAGACCTTAATAAGCATAACATCTTATTTAATAATTTCAGCAATTTTTTTATATGACCATTAGTTGAGAATGGTTTTTGCTTTCTATAAATAAATCCAACTTTCATAATTTTTGACTGATAATTGAATTCGCATTTTATGTTGACTGCGATACCCCGAAAATACTAAAAATTAATCTAATCGTGAGTTTGATTAATTAAGGGGTGTTATTTTTTTTATTAAGTAACAATATTCTGATTATTAAGTGTTAGGTAGCTAAATAAGGGGTTAGTGTGGCCTTGGGGGTTAAAAATATAATTTTGAAAAGTTAAGGGGCAAAAATGTAATTTTGAAAAAGATGATGAACGAGATGCATATTTTTATTAAGTAGCATCATTTTGATGATAATGAGGTATTAGGGGGCTAAAGGAGGGGTTAGGGTGATTTTGGGCTTAAATTGTAAATTTCAAAGTCGAGGGGTCAAAATGTAATTTTAGAAACTTGAGGGGCCAAAGTGCAAATTTAGAAACTTTGCAAAATGTGGGAAAACAGGCCATGCACGATGGCCACCTCCTGGTTGTATCAAGTTGACTCAAATTGGGAAATTATAAACTATTTTTGGATAAGATTTAATGGTGTTAAATATAAAAAGGAAAATTTGGGGTGCAAAATAAAAATAAAGATAAGTCAAGAACTCAGCTCAAGAACACGCACAGTAGCAGCCATGAGAAGGAAGGAAAAAAAAGAGAAGGAAGAAGAAGGAAGGAAAGGAAAGAAAGAAGAAAATGTTGAATCCGAACCCTAATTGGGTATGATTTTGAACCCGAAATTGTGAAAATTGGTTGCATTCAATTGAGTATATGATGTGGGAATGTATATATATCCATTGATAGCGCTAGCAAAATAGGAGATTTTGCTAGCGCGATCTGGTCATCCATCCCATATCTTTTTGTTTTTGAAAGCTGTCAGTCGTCCGCTACATAGTGTAGCGGACGGACTTTTTTACCATATTGCCCCTCGTCCTCGTCCGCTACACTATATGGCGGATAACTTTTTTGGCCTGACACTGTCAGTCAAAAAGTCATCCGCTACACTGTGTTGCGGACTACTTTTTGACTGACAGCGGTCAAGTCACCACAACCCCCCTGACAGTTGTCACACCAGTCCATCGTCCGCGATACTGTGTAGCGGACTAGACAAATCTAACTATACTGAAACTGTGTTTCATTCTCTTTTCGAAACTCATTCATCTTTCTTCTCACAATTTTTCTAGCGGCGTTGGCAAGTAGATCTGCGCAATTTCTTCCAAAGAAATCCTTTAATCGTCTCATCAATCACGTAAGTTCACATTCTAATCCTTTATTCGTTCATAATCTAGAGTTTGTTATGAGTATTGCGGATTATGCATGGTTTTGAATATGTATGCGGTGGATTGTGCTAGCGTTTGTCAATATATGTGTATTGCTTAAATGTTCATGTGATTTCACTTGCATATCCAACCTTGCCATTTTTTTCGTAATTTCAGTTGCAAAAAAATGGATTTTAACCCTGGACCAGAAGATCCCTCCGTATTATACGACCAAGCAAATCATGTCAGTACGCTCTTATGGGATGGTGGGGTAAGATCCTTATTTTATCAACTTTCCTATTCTTACGAACATTGTGTACCGTTTGTTTTGGTTAAATTGTATTTATTAATTCGTAGGAAAGAGCACTTCTCAACACAGTAGAAGTGTCCGATAATTTCAAAGCATGGAAGTTGAACAAAGTCCAGAAATGGTTACTGCGTGGGCTTGGGTTTGGGATTTTCACGCATGGGCAAATCTTTCAACACCTTGACCGGCACTTAATAGGTGCCCTTGTTGAAAGGTGGAGAAGTGAAACGAATACGTTTCACTTCCCTCTCGGAGAGATGACGATTACCCTAGAAGATGTAGGGTTCATCTTAGGGTTACCGGTGACGGGACGGCCGGTAATTGCTCCTCCGTCAGAAGCAACGAATAAGAGAACCGCTAGGGACTTCTTTACTTCGATACCCCAGGATCAATTTAGCACTGGTGGTATCAAGTTGAAGTGGTTGGTAGATACCTACAAGGTTCTCCCGGAAAACTACACGGACGAGATGCTTGTGCTGTACACACAAGCTTTCCTCTTGTGGGTGATGGGGGCAATTCTGTTCCCAACAACGTCGAAGAATACGGTCAGCGTCAAATATTTACCGTTGTTGGGTAACCTGCTGGAGGTTGGGGATTATGCCTGGGGTGCAGCAACTCTTGCGTACCTGTACCGAGCATTGCACAAGGCAACGAGGCCCGACTCCAAAGCTATATGTGCGTGTCTCTCGCTATTGCAGGTATATCATACAAATCTTCATTACGTGCTTGTTTTTTTTTTTGAATCGACATTAAATTTTGACGATACTTTATTTAATTTGTCTTTGCTCTCAGGTGTGGTCTTATGAACACCTTGCTACCGGCGCACCCAGGCGTAGGGACGGAACGGATAATGTGTGGCCTCGGTTGTGCGCCTGGGAGTACAGCCAGAAGGACAGCCACTACCTGAGGAGAGACGATCCCCATCATAACATTACGTACTATCGGGGGGAGCTCGACTCGCTATCTCCTGGCCAGATGCGATGGGCACCGTACAAACGTTTGGCGCGACGGGTGGGGGAGTCGTTCGTCTTCACGCTCTCTGGGTTGCAACGCACACCCCTGATCCACTTCGAGGTCGCAGAGTGGCAGCTACCAGATCGTGCTATGCGCCATTTTGAGTGCCTGCAGGGGTTGCCAGCCGATGCGCCGGATATGAGGGGTAACAGGAACCCACCGGGTGTCGGACGGTTTGGCAAGGCAAATGCGCACGACTTGTGCGCACGAGAACTTGAGGTTTGGGATTCCTGGCAGGACACGTTGGCGGCCATTGTGTCGGAGCCTGACCCCGTGATCAGCATCGAACAGTACAATGAGTGGTACTACCGCATCACCCGGAGGAGAGTAGCTCCAGTAAGGTTTGAACGCGGAGAGAAGTACCACCCTAGGGGTCAGATCGATGAGCAGATGGCATACAATCTGGTAAGTTGCCCAACCAGTGCTTTTAATTGACCTTGATGATTCTAAGTGTGTATGAAGTTACTTATTTATTATCTCTTTGGATGTAGGTTAATGCCTCGTTCGCCTTCTTCCAGAAGTTGAGCGAGCGCAAGGATCTGGTGGATGCAATGGGCGAGGAGCTTCGCCAACAGGCCGAATCGTTGGCTTATGGCTGCAGGAATTTTTTACGCCAAGCATCCGGGCAGCCTTCGGGCGTCAACCCGAGAATGGGGGAACCCGGGTGGCAGCCCCCTTATGTGAGCTCGGGATACGGTGATCCCTCGGGACAGACTTCGGGGGTGAGCCAGGGATACGGTGGTCCCTCTGTACCGGGAATGGGTGGTGATTGGGGACCGCCAAGCACCATGGGCCAGGCTCAAGCGCCGTGGGAAGAGTACAGTGTGCCCTCCTTCTCTTTGCTTCTGGACTCGGAACCCCAACCCCTCTCTCAGAGTCAAGTCACGCAGGACTGGGGTTTCAGAAACATCAGTCTGTCCGAGACACTGCCCATTGTCCCGTGGGCGGGACCATCTGTTGCGGAAGGAGGGCAATATCCCCCGGTCGACCCCCCCGAAGGAGTGCAATATCCCCCGGTCGACCCCCGAGGGGAATATCGCAAAGGGCATCCACTGAAGCCCCTAAAGCCGCATAAATGCCAAATTATCAGAGAGCGGTATTTTAGCGGGTTCCCCCGAGACAAAGCGTTATATAGTGTGAATCACCCTGAGGGGATGGATTACTGTTGCTCGTGGGGAGAAATGTTCTCCCTGGCTCCGGGGAGTTGGTTAGACAGCGGTGTCATCTCTACCTACGTGGAGATTCTGAAGGAAAGGGGCCGGGGGCGGCTGAATGAGTATCCGGCCGTATTTTTGTTGGATGCCTTTTTTCATAGCCTCCTAGTGGCTGAATGGCATGAGTGGGTCGAATGAAGGGGGAAGAAAAAGTTGAGTCAGTGGAGACCGTCCGATAACCTACGAGCGTATCTGAATAGGGATAGTCCAGTGAGCTCAATGGTTGCCCACGTGTTTCTAATCCCATTTCTAGGGGAAAGCCACTGGTACTTGGTTTGCTATGAACCAACGGAAAAAGTCGTATCGGTGATCGACAGTCTCCACGACGATACCCCCCACATGCCTGTGCTGCGGATGTATAAAGCCCAGTTGGACTCTATGGTAATCTTGACGTTGATTGTTTAATGCTTATTGTAACTTGCCAATTGTAAATGTTAACTCGTGTCTTACGCCGTTTTCTGTTTCTCGCAGAATATATTTTGTGCCATGGTCAATGCTATCCGTGGTGTACCTGTACCGGCGCGGCCAAAGCTCCATTTTCGATTGAAGAAGACGAGGCCCAAGCAACATAATACTTCGGACTGCGGCGTCTTCCTATGCATGTACATGGATTACATCTGTCGGTCTGAGAGCCTCAAGGCGGCCGCCTGGAGTTTAGGATGCGTAGAACGCTTTAGATATAGGATAGCTTGGCAAATTTTGAAAGGCCGGCCTAGAGAGATTAGGTTTATTGAAAATCCGTCTAAGGACGAACATCCGGCTGAACATGAGGACGCCTAGTTGACATTGTACCATTACAATAATTTTATTTAATAAATCGTGATTATTTATTTAGAAAGTTGTCATTGGTGTGATTTTTTTTGTGTTGAGATTAGTTGATTTGTGTTGAATGATTGAGTGATTTATTTGTGTCCATATCAGTGGACATTTGATTTGTGATTAGAGTTGGTTTTTTTGCTCTCATTGAGAATGATTGAATGGTGGGAAACAAAATTCATTGAGAATTGTTTAGTTGAAAGTATCCGCCCGCTACACAGTGTAGCGGACGTCCAAATACTGAAATTTTCTAAGTAATGAAGTTGATTGTTTCTGCTTCTTTGTCCGCTACACTGTGTAGCGGACGTCCAAATACTAAAAAATTTTCTAAGTGTTGAAGTTGGTTGTTTCTGCTTCTCCGTCCGCTACACAGTATAGCGGACGTCCAAATACTGAAAATTTTTCTAAGTGTTGAAGTTGATTGTTTCTGCTTCTCCGTCCGCTACACTGTGTAGCGGACGTCCAAATACTGAAACATTTTCTAAGTAATGAGGTTGATTGTTTCTGCTTTTCCGTCCGCTACACAGTGTAGCGGACGTCCAAATACTGAAAAATTTTCTAAGTAATGAGGTTGATTGTTTCTGCTTTTCCGTCCGCTACACAGTGTAGCGAACGTCCAAATGAAAAATTTTCCAAGTGTTGAAGTTGACTGTTTCTGCTTCTCCGTCCGCTACTCAGTGTAGCGGACGTCCAAATACATTGTGTTGAAGATCTCCTGTTTTTAATAAATTGGCGACCGAAGACTTGTTTTAGCCATGAAATCAACAATCTCAATATCGATTAACAATAAAAAAATGTACGATTAACAATCAACAATCTCAACATCGACAGAATCTCAAACGGCACAATTAAGAACCTAAAAGTCGGAAAAATAATGAACATTCGACGGAATCTCAAAGCTTGAAGGGAGCTGAAAATCGAAGCGAGTCTGAAGAAGAAGAAAATTGTGTTGAGGGAGTAGAAAAAATACTATCCGTGATACGGTGCAGCGGACGTGTGCCGTATCTATGGTACAGACAATCTGAAATTGTGTCAGTCAAAAGTTGTCGGAAAGTCATCCGCAACACAGTGTAGCGGATGACTTTTTGACTGACGGTGTTAGGCCAAAAAAGTTATCCGCGATATAGTGTAGTGGACGAGGACGAGGGGCAATATGGTAAAAAAGTTCGTCCGCTACACTATGTAGCGGACGACTGACAGCTTTCGAAAAAAAAAAGATCTGGGCCGAGATGGACGACCAGATCGCGCTAGCAAAATCTCCAATTTTGCTAGCGCTATCAACGGATCAGCTCCTATATATATATATATATATATATATATATATATATATATATATATATATATATATATATATATATATATATATATATATATATATATATTCGATTATGTTGGTATGCGATTGGGGATGGAAGAATTTGTAATGAATTCTTGTTAGAATCATGAATAAGACCCTAAATCAACAAAGAAAGAGAAAACGAATCAGGGTTTTGAATTGGGCTAGATTTCAAGGTGCGTGGGTGTGTATTTCAGTGTGTGTTATTCAATTTGGTTAATGGATTTGGATTCAATATGGTGTGATTGTGTAAATTAAAGGGATTTAGGGTGTTTAATGTGTAGTTTGTGATGTAACCAAGCGATTGGAATGTGAAACAAATGAGAAATTCATACGAGATTGAAGGAGAAATGTGTCCAGGTGTGTGTGATGGCTGAAGGAGGAAGAAGATGAGTGTGTGTGTGTGTCCAAGGTGAACTAGTGTGTGTGTTTAATGTGAATAGTGACTGTTTTTGTCACTAAAAGTTGAAATTAGTTAAACAATTTCTAATATGAATTTTTTTAAAATAGTTAGAGTCAGATTTAGCCAAAGTACAAAAATGAGACCCCAATTATTTTTAGGAGACCTATATCGTGAAAAATGTTAAGGGTTTTCTGAGATCGGGAAAGGGGTGAACGGATGCGGGAAGTTTGAAACTTTATGGTAAAATTTAAAATATCAAACGAATCGGTTTTGCGCAAAAATTTTATGAGGACTCTATGATGCTGAGAAGTTCCTTTTCTCAAGATTTTGGGTCATTCCAAAGTCGTTAACTATTTTTGGCTGAACGGGCTTTTAAGCGCTCGGTCCGGACACCGGTTTGGGATTTTTGGACGAAAATTTTGTCAAATAGTTTTTAGCTCAAGAATGAATTCAGGAGGCCTAAAATACATTTTAAAGTGCTTTTGAGATTTTTTGGATGCCGGGAACCCTCAGGGACATTTTGGTAATTTGCCACCTAGAGGGGCATTTTGGTAATTTTCCTGATAAAGTTTTTCAAAAGACTTTTTAGTCCAAAAAGAGTTGTAAAACACCTAAAAGGTTGTTTTGAAGATGATTCGGTGGCATTGTGGTGACAGTGAACCCCGGGGGCATTTCGGTAATTTGACGCTCAGAGGGGGTATTTTGGTAAGTTTTCCTATAAAATTTTTCGAAGGACTTGTTAGTCCGGAAAGGGATATAAGACACCTGAAAAGTTATTTTAAAGTAGTTTTGAGATATTTGTTAGGGCGATCGCCGCAGGGGTGTTTGGTAATTTTCCCTTTAAAATTTTTTGAGGGAATATTTGGTCTATAAATGATGCAGTACATTTAAAAAGTAGTTTTAAAGAGGTTTTGGGGTGTTGGTGATGTAGCGGCCATCAGGGGTATTTTAGTAATTTGCCATGTTGGCGCTAAATTTTTGAGAACGCGCATAATTTAGCATTCGGAGGGGTGGGAAGTGAGGAATAGTGGTAGTATGTCTAAAATGAGGGTTGTTATTGATAATAAGTCGATAAGGCTAGATTAAGGATCCGATTATCGGATCGAATTAACTAGCTATCGTAAGATGCTATGAACGGTTAAGTGGGAAGGGGTAGAATAAGGAGTGCGTATATATTGAATGATGACTAACAAGCAGGATATGATTTGACTAGGTGATGCAGCTCGTTGCGATCAGAGATTGCGAGTTGCTTCGGCTATAAGCCAATCAGGTAAGGACAATGCGGTTCTATTATGCTAATTCATTGTTTCGATTAGCATACTATGTTGATGATGTTTATGTTGTTGAATTCTTGTTGTTATGATTGGTCACCGGTAGTCATTGTGACCGGTATACGCATATTTGAATTGTGCTGTTGAGGACTTAGGGTAGAATGAATTCCTTTAGTCCGCCCTGTTGATAGAATTTAGTATGCTATGATTCGATTTGATTAGCATACCTGAAGTGGATGATGATGTTGCGTAGAGATTATCATGTGGTTGCTGTGGCGGTAGTTATTGATAGCCGATATCTCTTCTCTTTGAGAACACCATTGAGGACTCGCGGCAAACTTCTCCCGAGTCTGCCCTATCATTGATGATTATGCTGTAGAGATCGTTGCGTTGTTGTTGTGAAATGTCAGCACTTATTGATAACCGACATTTCTCTTATGTAAGAACGTTGTTGAGGGCTTGCGGTAATCTTCTCCCAAGTCCGTCCTGTTGATGATGTCACGTTGAACTCTTGTTGTTAGGTCTGAACACCGGTTGATCTTCTGATCTGGTATTCTTTGTTGAGCTGTGTTGTTGAGGACATAAGGTGGAATAAATTTTCCCTTAGTCCGACCCGTTGATGAAGTCTTGCTGCTTGGCTGTAACGTGGTTAGGGAAAGCACTCTAAATGAGTTCCCTGCTTGTTGACAACGTCTCTTCTATTTACTTGAGACTGAGATGAACATCCCGTAAAATGGGACATCAATATGAGGAGGATGGCCGATGAATTATGATCACTGGCCAAAGAGGATGAATGTCGCTCGAGCAGAGTCTGTCGTGTCTGGTCGAGTCCTGTCTGTCGTGTCCATGTGCATTGCATTTGATTTTCTTTTGATGATGATTTTAATGATTTGTATTTCAATGATGTTATCTTTATGACCTTGGATTTGGGTTCACTTGCATGGTCAGTCAGTCCAGTCCATGAGGAGGTGGTAGTAATGCTGTTCTGTTGGGCCTTAAAGCCGCTCAGTCTAACGAAAGAAAAACTATCGTTTGACAAGTTATGTTGATGCTGAAATTTATTGACTACTCTTGATTCATTGCTATCGTTGAGATGATTATTATTCCTCCGAGTCTTTTGAATCATTTGTACACGATATTCCTCGTGTTGTCTTTACTGGGCGATTTGCGCTCATTCCTTATGTTGTATTGTGCAGGCTATGAGGTTGATCAAAGAGAACCCTCTAGAGAAGGGAAGAGAAATAAGTTAGAAAAGTTGAGCAAGAGGATACGTTGTGTGAGGTAAAGATTGAGCAATGAGATCGGTTGTTAAGAATCCTACGACTACAGTCGTATATTAGGTTGTAAATATTCATGTTGTTTAGAGACTTGAAAGTCTTCCGCTGCAGTATGATGTATGTTTGTACGAAAATTTTTGTAAGGACGCATTTTGGAACGTCTATTAATGATGTATGAGTATCAAGATGTAGTTGCTCTGTATTCAGCACAGGGTTTTGAATGTGATTATGATTGATAACTCAGCCCGGTGATGTCACCTGGGTTGAGGGTGTCGCAAGTTGGTATCAGAGCTTAGGCAAATGATTCTGTAGACTTTCAAAGTGTCGAGTGGAAGGCCTAAGTGTCGATGAGCGGAGTAAAAGAAGAATCTTGATGATTTGGCCGGATTAGGAGGATGGTTAAGATATGTTGGTTGAGGTTGGCTAAGGCATATATATATTGTGACCTTGGCATTCCTGCTATTGCTGTAGGGAATAAAAGAAGGAGCTGGTTGACCTAGTTTCAGAAGAGTGGTTGATGATGATAAGGTTGCGGTGTCGGATCTCTAAAAAAAAGGGATTTTGATGAGAATGGAGATGAGATGGAATTAGGGTTGAAAGAACCAGATTGGGGTCGGGTAGAAATTAAAATAAAAGGACCTGGTAGAGAAAGATGGTTAAGGTTGCTCACTTTTATTGTGTAAACCATGAACGGAGAGATGAGGAGTTGAGGCTGAGAATGAGTAGAATTTTAATGAGATTTTGGAAGAAAAAGTACTTCCAAGTGATGAGGAAAAGGGGGGGAACTCATCGACAAATCAATTTCAAGTCCCAAACAAGCGATATTAACTAGACGATGGAGAGACTAAAAGTTGAATGAGAGGACATGAAGTAAGTATCGAATTAAATATTAAGGGAGACGATGTACGCTAGTATATGGGTCACTCGGGAAAAAATATGATAGGTTGGTCGTGATTGCCCTTCTAATAGGGCAATACCACATGCAACAATTGATTTTAAGAGAGAGTCATTGAAGCCAAAAATTGTTAAAGGAGCATTATGGCTTCTCTGAGGTAGATAGGGTGGCAAATAGGGATGGAGCCCGCTTTTGAAATCGGACCTAAAGTTGTGATTGAGAAGGGGAAGGGTGATGGGAAACTAGTATTATTTACATAATATTGTAGAAAAAGGTTGTTTAGTGATGAAAATCATTAGCTGTTTGAGCGGAAATGTTAATATTATGGTGCGCAATTTTAATTATCGTGCTACTCCTTCCTCAAAAAGATGAGAGATGGACCCCCCACTGAGGTGATTATGATGAATGTTGAGGATGTAAGTGAAAGAAATTAGTAGAGGAAGTATATTAGGTCAAGAAGACCTTAAGAAAAGCTAGTGAGACTTCTACAAAAGATCGTGGGAGTTCTACAAGTACAACTGGTGGCTGCTATTATAACAGGCCCAATAAAAGGAAGAAAAGAGTGTAGATCTCGAGACTGTCAAAATGCCCGCCCAGGTGAAATCTCACGGGAGGGAAATGGTCTAGTGTAGACAACTACGTGAATTTATGTACAAGAGGAGTTTCAAGTTGTTGAGAATGGGTAAAACAAGTTGAGGTGGGTAGCTTATTTGGCCTGCGTTGTCTGGAATAGGCACAATTAACATGTTGACGATAAATATTTTTGCTTAAATTGCAGAGTAAGTTGGAGACACGTTTAGCATGCTAAATGGAAGGACAGAAAAGTAGAAAGGGATGCCAGAGAATTTGGTGAGTTGGCCTAATTGCCCTCATCAGGCAATGACCGAAAAATGTGAAAAGTGGGATAAAATGATGAGAGTTGGAAAATAATCCTTAAAAAGGGACAGGTAAGGAGGTTCTAATGGGGAATTACTATGGGAGTAGTAGGAAAAAAATCAAGTGATGGAGGCAGAGAATGAAGAGGCCTAGGAAGAAAAAAAATAGCGAGGACAGAAAGAGGTAGAATCCAGGACCGAAACTTGAAAAGTGGAAAGAATTGTAAGAAGTAAGTACATGATGGACAGTCCGGACAAAGTTCAGGACAAAGAGGAAGAGATAGAAAATGTAGACGGTGCAGATTGGGGCATGAGAGTATGGGCTATGTTAAGGCAATTGCAGAATGTCTTACCTATGTGAGTATGCCGCTGAGCTAATATTTAAGATGAATAAACAAAAGGCTGTTTCAAATGTCAACAGCCAGTGTATATTGAACGGAGTTTCTCTAAAGGAGGACGATGGTCATTGAAGTAAAAAGAAAATAAGGTTTATGAGGCTATGTATTGGCTATCAAAAGCTGAATAAGGTGACAGTTAGGAATAATTACTCATTGCCTGAACTAAAGGATATGCTGATCAATTCCAGGGTGCTAAGTGTTTTCTTTATGTGGTTGACCTTAGAGCGGATCATTACCGATTAAGAAATGAGGAAAGATGAAGTTGTCAAGATTGTGTTTAGAAACAAAGACGGGCATGATAAATTTTTGGTGGTGTCAGGTGGATTAATTAAGGCCCCTGTGGCAATTATAAATTTGAAGAATCAAGTCTTTTGAGTGTACTTGATAATTGTGTTGTCGCCTTATTGGTGACCTTATGAATGACACTAAAGGCAAAGAGGAACTTGCACAATGGCAAGTTTAACAAATTTTAAGAAAGTTAAGTTGTATGTCAAATTCGAGGAGTGTGAATTTTGACTGAGCAATTTGGATATATGGGGTTGATGTGGAAGTAGGTTAGGAGATTTGGGAAAAGTTGAAAAGCTAACAAATGGGGAGCGTCGTAAAACAATAGACATTGAGATTAGTAACTTCCTAAGCTCAAACGGATGCTACTGGAGGGTAATTGACAATCTCTCTAAGATGCCTTATCGAAGAAAACTAACTGCGATAATTGTTACGCTAAGTTGATAAGAATGTGAACAACTCAAAATCAAAGTTTGAGTAAGGAGAAAAGGAAATAATAGTTTGTTTCACATGAAAATGCAACCGGCACATCTGAATTAAATCAAAGAAGCTTAAGGCCAAGATGAAAGGATGTTGAGATCCAGCGGGGATTAGAAAGGAATGAAAAAGAAATTTTGATGTGAATAAGGATGGTGATTATGAATGTGAAGGTCGGAATGCGTGTTCAGCCTAGTGATGAATTGAGAGAAGAAATTATGAAGGTACTCATGGTTTGAGTGTCGATTCACTTAGGGGAGATGAAAATGTACCCTAAGCTACGGCCCAAAGAATTTTGGTGGCCTAACATGAAGAGGGATATATAAAAGTTTATGTCCCGATGTTTGGCCTGCTAACAGGTAAAAGTGGATTATAAGAAGATCGCCAGATAGTGGAAACCACTCTTTGTATCTGAGTGGAAGTGGGAGCACATTACAATGAATTTTGGTGTTAAAGTTACCATGAACAACTAAGGGATATCCGTGTATCTGGGTTGTAGTGGATAGGTTGACTAAGAGGTCCCGATTTATTTTTATCCAGAAAGAATATTTTTCTGAACGACTTGCTCAAACTTATTTTAAGCAAGTGGTTAGTTGTTATGGAGTTCCAGTAACTATTGTGTCCGGTAGAGACGCAAGGTTCATCTCCAGAATTTGGAAAGAAGTGAGTTAACCATGGGAATGGCCTTTTACCTCAAACGGGTGGCCAATCATGACGTACGATATAAATATTGCAAGAGTGTTGAAGGTCTGCGTTATTTATTTTTGCAGAGCATTGGGATGAACAGATATCCTTAACCGCAAATGTTGCATGTTAATTTATTAGAATTTATTTGGATAAACAAAGACTATTTCGCACGAGACTGTGCAAAGAAATAGAAAACAAGGTGATCGATATCCAAGAGAGAAATCTTACTACGCAGAATTAGCAGAAAAGTTATGCTGACAACAGGTGCAGGATGTTGGAGTTTGAAGTAGGTGACCTAATACCTTTAAAGGTGTCACCGTGGAAGGGAATCGAGTGATTCAGAAAATGGAGAAAGTTAAATCCGAGGTTCAACGGACTGTTTAAAATCCTATCTAGGTTCAAGAAGATAGCATACATGCTTGATCTAAATAGGGATCGAGTTGATTGCACAACGTGCATCGCATATCAATGTTGAGGATGTATGATCCTGACCCTACACATGAGATCCAAGAGATACAGATTGAAATACAAGATAATAATTTGTACTAGGAGGCACAGATAGAAGTGATGGATAGAGAGAGGAATAGGTGTTATATTAATGCAGGTGGTTAAAGTTGACTGGAAGAAAATCATGCGGTACAGGAAGCTACCTTGAAACCCGAGGCGCTATTGAGGTAACAATGTCCACATCTAGTTGCAGAATGAGGTTTGTCCATATTTCGAGGACGAAATCTATTTAAGGGGGGAAGGTGTGATACCCCAAAAATACCGAAAATTAATCTAACAGTGAGTTTGATTAATTAATGGCTGTTATTTTTATTAAGTAGCAATATGTTGATGATGATTAAGTGTTAGGTAGCTAAATAAGGGGTTAGTGTGGCCTTGTGGGTTAAAAATATAATTTTGGAAAGTTAAGGGGCAAAAATATAATTTTGAAAAAGATGATGAACGGGATGCATATTTTTATTAAGTAGCATCATTTTGATGATAATGAGGTGGTAGGGGTTAAATGAGGGGTTAGGGTGATTTTGGGGTCAAATTGTAAATTTTTAAAGTCGAGGGTGAAAATGTGATTTTAAAAACTTGAGGGGCCAAAGTGCAAATTTAGAAACTTTGTAAAATGTGGCAAAACCTGGGAAAAACAGGCCATGCACGATGGCCACCTCCTCGTTGTATCAAGCTGACTCAATTTGGGAAATTATAAACTATTTTTGGATAAGATTTAATGGTGTTAAATATAAAAAGGAAAATTTAGGGTGCAAAATAGAAATAAAGAGAAGTCAAGAACTCAGCTCAAGAACACGCACAGTAGCAGCCACGGGAAGGAAGGAAAAAAAAAAGAAGGAAAAAAGAGGGAAGGAAAAAGGAGGAAGAAGAAGGAAGGAAAGGAAAGAAAGAAGAAAAGGTTGAATCCGAACCCTAATTGGGTATGATTTTGAACCCGAAATGTTAAAATTGGTTGCATTCAATTGAGTATATGATGTGGGAGTATATATATATTCAATTATGCTAGTATGCGATTGGGGATGGAAGAATTTGTAATGAATTCTTTTTAGAATCATGACATAAGACCCTAAAACAACAAAGAAAGAGAAAACGAATTAGGGTTTTGAATTGGGCTTGATTTCAAGGTGCGTGGGTGTGTATTTCAGTGTGTTTTAATGTGTGTTCTTCAATTTGGTTAATGGGTTTGAATTCAATATGGTGTAATTGTGTAAGTTAAAGGGATTTAGGGTGTTAATATGTAGTTTGTGATGTAACCAAGCGATTGGAATGTGAAACAAATAAGAAATTGGTGCGAGATTGAAGGAGAAATGTGCCCAGGTGTGTGTGACGGTTGAAGGAGGAAGAAGATGAGTGTTTGTGTCCAACGTGAACTAGTGTGTGTGTTTAATGTGAATAGTGACTGTTTTTGTCACTAAAAGTGAAAATTAGTTAAATAGTTTCAAATCTGAATTTTAAAAAATAGTTAGGGTCAAATTTAGCCAAAGTACAAAAACAAGACCCTAGTTATTTTTAGGAGACCTGTATCATGAAAACTTTTCAGATTTTTCCGAGATCGGGAAAGGGGTGAACGGATACGGGAAGTTTGAAACTTTATAGTGAAATTTAAAATATCAAACGAATGTGGTTTTGTGCAAAACTTTTATGAGGACTCTATGATGCTGAGAAGTTCCTTTTCTCAAGATTTCGGGTAATTCCAAAGTTGTTAACTATTTTTGGCCGAACGGGCTTTTAAGTGCTCGGTCTGGACACCGGTTCGGGATTTTTGGGCGAAAATTCTGTCAAATAGTTTTTACCTCAAGAATGAATTCAGGAGGCCTAAAATAGCATTTTAAAGCGATTTTGAGATTTTTTGGTTGCCGGGAACCCTCAGGGACATTTGGTAATTTGCCACTAAGAGAGAGGCATTTTGGTAATTTTTCCGGTAAAGTTTTTCAAAAAACTTTTTGGTCCAGAAAGAGTTGTAGAACACCTAAAGGGTTGTTTTGAACTGATTCGGGGGCATTGTGGTGACAGTGAACCCCGGGGGCATTTCGATAATTTAACGCCCAAAGGGGGTATTTTGGTAATTTTTCCTAAAAATTTTCAAAGGACTTGTTAGTCCAGAAAGGGATGTAGGACTGAAAAGTTGTTTTAAAGTTGTTTTGAGATATTTGTTAGGGCGATGGCTGCCAGGGGGTGTTTTGGTAATTTTCCCTTTAAAATTTTTTGAGTGAATATTTGGTGTATAAATGATGCAGTATATTTAAAAAGTAGTTTTAAAGCGGTTTTGGGGTGTTGGTGATGTAGCCGCCATCAGGGAGTATTTTGGTAATTTGCCATGTTGACGTTAAATTTTTGAGAACGCGCATAATTTAGCGTTCGGAGGGGTGGGAAGCGAGGAATAGTGGTAGTATGTCTAAAATGAGGGTTGTTATCGATAATAAGTCGAGAAGGCTAGATTAAGGATCCGATTATCGGATCGAATTAACTAGCTATCGTAAGATGCTACGAACGGTTAAGTGGGAAGAGGTAGAATAAGGAGTGCGTATATGTTGAATGATGACTAACAAGCAGGATATGATTTGACTAGGTGATGCCGCTCGTTGCGATCAGAGATTGCGAGTTGCTTCGGCTATAAGCCAATGAAGTAAGGACAATGCAGTTCTATTATGCTAATTCATTGTTTCGATTAGCATACTATGTTGATGATGTTTATGTTATTGAATTCTTGTTGCTATGATTGTTCACCGGTAGTCATTGTGACCGGTATACGCATATTTGAATTGTGCTGTTGAGGACTTAGGGTAGAATGAATTCCTTTAGTCCGCCCTGTTGATAGAATTTAGTACGCTATGATTCGATTTGATTAGCATACCTGAAGTGAATGATGATGTTGCGTAGAGATTATAATGTGGTTGCTCAGCAGTTATTGATAGCCGATATCTCTTCTCTTTGAGAACACCATTGAGGACTCGCGGCAAACTTCTCCCGAGTCCGCCTTATCATTCATGATTATGCTGTAGAGATCGTTGCGTTGTTGTTGTGAAATGTCAGCACTTATTGATAACTGACATTTCTCTTATGTAAGAACGTTGTTGAGGGCTTGTAGTAATCTTCTCCCAAGTCCGTCCTGTTGATGATGTCACGTTGAACTCTTGTTGTTAGGTCTGAACACCGGTTGATCTTCTGATCTGGTATTCTTTGTTGAGCTGTATTGTTGAGGACATAAGGTGGAATAAATTTTCCCTTAGTCCGCCCTGTTGATGAAGTCTTGCTGCTTGGCTGTAACATGGTTAGGGAAAGCACTCTAAATGAGTTCCCTGCTTGTTGACAACGTCTCTTCTATTTACTTGAGACTGAGATGAACATCCCGTAAAATGGGACATCAATATGAGGAGGATGGCCTACGAATTATGATCACTGGCCAAAGAGGATGAATGTCGCTCGAGCAGAGTCTGTCGTGTCTGGTCGAGTCATGTCCGTCGTGTCCATGTGCATTGCATTTGATTTTCTTTTGATGATGATTTTAATGATTTGTATTTCAATGATGTTATCTTTACGACCTTGGATTTGGGTTCACTTGCATGGTCAGTCAGTCCAGTCCATGTGAAGGTGGCAGTAATGCTGTTCTGTTGGGCCTTAAAGCCGCTCAGTCTAACGAAAGAAAAACTATCGTTTGACAAGTTATGTTGATGCTGAAATTTATTGACTACTCTTGATTCATTGCTATCGTTGAGATGATTATTATTCCTCCGAGTCTTTTGAATCATTTGTACACGATATTCCTCGTGTTGTCTTTACTGGGCGATTTGCGCTCATTCCTTATGTTGTATTGTGCAGGCTGTGAGGTTGATCAAAGAGAACCCTCTAGAGAAGGGAAGAGAAACAAGTTAGAAAAGTTGAGCAAGGGGATATGTTGTGTGAGGTGAAGATTGAGCTGTGAGATCGGTTGTTAAGAATCCTACGACTACAGTCGTATATTAGGTTGTAAATATTCATGTTGTTTAGAGACTTGAAAGTCTTCCGCTGCAGTATGATGTATGTTTGTACGAAAGTTTTTGTAAGGACGCATTTTGGAGCGTCTATTAATGATGTATGAGTATGAGGATGTAGTTGCTCTGTATTCAGCACAGGGTTTTGAATGTGATTATGATCGATAACTCAGCTTGGTGATGTCACCTGGGTTGAGGGTGTCGTAAGTTGGTATTAGAGCTTTGGCAAATGATTCTGTAGACTTTCAAAGTGTCGGGTGGAAGGCCTAAGTGTCGATGAGAGGAGTAAAAGAAGAATCTTGATGATTTAGCCGAATTAGGAGGATGCTTAAGATATGTTGGTTGAGGTTGGCTAAGGCATATATATTGTGACCTTGGCATTCCTGCTATTGCTGTAGGTAAAAAAAGGAGCTGGTTGACCTAGTTTCAGAAGAGTGGTTGATGATGACAAGGTTACGGTGTTGGATCTCTAAAAAAAAGGGATCCTGATGAGATTGGAGATGAGATGGAATTAGGGTTGAAAGAACCAAATCGAGGTCCGGTAGAAATTAAAATAAAAGGACCTGGTAGAGAAAGATGGTTAAGGTTGAGCGAAGAGATGAGGAGTTGAGGCTGAGAATGAGTAGAATTTTAAAGAGATTTTGGAAGAAAAAGTACTTCCAAGTGATGAGGAAAAAGGGGGGGGGGAACTCATCGACAAATCAATTCGAGTCCTAAACAAGCGGTATTAACTAGACGATGGAGAGACTGAAAGTTGAATGAGAGGACATGAAGTAAGTATCGAATTAAATATTATGGGAGACGAAGTACGCCTGTATACGGGTCAGTCGGGAAAAAATATGACAGGTTGTTCGTGATTGCCCTTCTAATAAGGCAATACCACATGCGACAATTGATTCTAAGAGAGAGTCATTGAAGCCAAAAACTATTAAAGGAGCATTATGGCTTCTCTGAGGTTGATAGGGTGTGCAAATAGGGATGGAGTCCGCTTTTGAAATCGGACCTAAAGTTGTGATTGAGAAGGGGAAAGGTGATGGGGAACTAGTATTTTTTACATAATATTGTAGAAAAAGGTTGTTTAGTGATGAAAATCATTAGCTGTTTGAGCGGGAAGGTTAATATTTTGGTGTGCAATTTTAATTATCGTGCTACTCCTTCCTCAAAAAGATGAGAGATGGACCCTCAATAGAGGTGATTATGATCAATGTTGAGGATGTAAGTGAAAGAAATTAGCATAGGAAGTATATTAGGTCAAGAAGACCTTAAGAAAATCTAGTGAGACTTCTACAAAAGATCGTGGGAGTTCTACAAGTACAATCGGTGGCTGCTATTATAACAACCCCAATAAAAGGAAGAAAAAGTGTAGATCTCGAGACTGTCAAGATGCCCACCCAGGTGAAATCCCGTGGGAGGGAAATGGTCTAGTGTAGACAACTAGGTGAATTTATGTACAAGAGGAGTTTCAAGTTGTTGAGAATGGGTAAAACAAGTTGAGGTGGGTAGCTTATTTGGCCTGCGTTGCCCGGAATAGGCACAAGTAACATGCTGACGATAAATATTTTTGCTTAAATTGCAGAGTAAGTTGGAGACACGTTTAGCATGCTAAATGGAAGGACAGAAAAGCAGAAAGGGATGCCAGAATTTGGTGAGTTGGCCTAATTGCCCTCATCAGGCAAGTTGGTGAGTTGGCCGTAATTCATTTCAATAAAAAAATAAAAGGTCAAAAATTAGATATTTTTATTCTCTTTCACTTTATAGCATTTGGCAAAGACCTGATAATATATATATGTGTGTGTGTGTGTGTGTGTGTGTGTGGGTGCGTGTGCAGTGTATGTGTGTACGTAGTGGATGTATGAATTTTATTTATTGGACAAAAATGCTCTTATACACTTGTACAAGTTTCTAGCATTACCACATCGGTAACTGCGGACCTATCACAAAGCCCATTCGTGTTCCCTCTTGCTGTAAGTCGACTATGCACCTTCGTACATCTTCAATAATTCCAATTTTGTAACTCTTCCTCTCCACCTCGTCAAGTGACCACATGATTAAAATTTGTGCATCTTGTTCAAAGTTTGTGTAGAGGTAAATTAATTTTTTTTCTAGACCTTGCTTGGTTAACACTCTGTATAACAAATACTAATTGATGTCCTTCTACGACTGTAAGTTTGAAATGAGTTTTGATTTGTGAATTTATCTAGGTTAGGCTTTATAGAGGTAAGCTATCCAATCTCTTATGCTCTTTACAAACTTTGACTTTTTTTATGATGAGACTTGATAACTCTAGGATTTATTTTTAATGTCAGCTTTCAATGTAGGTATCAAAACATTATCAGCACCAAGATTTTATAGATAATTTAACGGAGAAAAAAGTGCTCTAGATAAAATGGTGAGAGCTAGACCTTTACTTTTTAGGATCAGGCATTTTATTATGTGTTATCGATAGACAGTATAATCAACAAGTGTTATGTTTAAGTCGTTAATAAATTTGAAAACATCCCACGTACTAGATTAGAGTTATCAAATGTGGAGCGAACAACCCTAACTCTTCCAGAACAAACTTATTAGGTTATTCTTTCAAATTTGTGAACATGTGTTCGCACCCTATGCTGGTTGCACCCCAGGGCCCGCTAGGGGACCCACTTTGCGCGATATATCACCCAGTCAACGGTCAATTATTCAACGCCATCACCCGGTTAAGACGCATCTCCTTTTCGAGCATTCACAGGCATCACCAATGTAGCGACGTCAACACAGTCAAACCGTTGGAAAAAGGGCTCGACCCCTAAAGGGGGTCGGCCACCCCTTTCTTAAGGGGGTTGGCCACCCCTTCTTGTAGGGCGTCGGCCAGTAGTGATGGCAATGGGGTGGGTCGGATGCTGGTTCCATAATATCCGCACTCGCCCCGTCACACCAAAAATTTGACTCCACTCCGCCATCAGGTTGGGAGATGATGATACCATCTCCGATCCGATGGCCTTTTTGGTTATCCGACCTTAACCCGATCTGATCTGCAGTTTGCGAACATCGACGACCTAATCAGAAACTTCAGTCCCCACCTGCTTGGCTTTCTTCTTCACAGCCTTACAATGCTCGGGTTAGAGCCCAATAACACCATAATCACCACACAAACACAAAGACGGTACCAAAACCCATTCATCCTCAACTGGAATTCTAGTTTTTGAAAGTGCAAAATAAGAAAAAATAATCCACAATTTGACCACGATTGAAAATGAAAAATAAGAAACTGAAACTGCAAAATAAGAGTACCTAGTCTTGAGAACTACTACTTGGCTATATGTGAACCTAATCCTAAAACCTTTGTGGCACCAAAGCACTGTGATGCAGACTCCATCATCTTCCTTGCAAAGGGAAATGGAATAATCAGTTTGGCGAGTCCTGACGGGAGGGAGAGCTTCAACCTTCATCGTGGGGACATCTTTGGGGTTCCATCAGGGGCTACTGCTTATTTGGTCAACAACGACAAAAGTGAGAAATTGCAAAAGGCCATGGTTAGAGGGTGCGCCAAAGGCGACGGCAGAAGGCGACGATGAAGGAAGTGACAGTGGAAGGAGACGACGGAGGAACGATGACCAGCGACCGTAACGGTAGAGGGCGCCAACGTTTCTGGACATGCTTGGATGCGGTGCCTTAGGAGAAGAGAATGGGGAAATTGATGAAAAGGGGCTAGGGTTCTTTGTACATTATATACAAGGAGATGGACGGCTAAGATTAAATGTACATTAGGAAATAAAGTGGGTCGGGTCGCAGGGCAGATTCACTCAAAACCACACCCGCCCCGTACCTGCTGCGGGTTGTGAAATTAAATATCAAACCCGCCCCATGACCCGATTATAGCTAAAAAAATCCGCTCCTATAGGAGAAGGGCAGAGCGGATATCCGCCGGGTGCGGGTCCGATTGCCATCCCTATCAGCCACCCTTTCTTGAGGGGGTCGGCCAAGGGGGTCAGCTAAGGGGGTCCCACCCCTTTCTTGAGGGGGTAGGTAGGGGGTCGGCCACCCCTTCTTCAAGGGGGTCAGCCACCCCTTCTTGAGGAGGGGTCGGCCACTCTTTTGTCTTGCAAGGGTCACTCCAAAACCCTGACATCACTCATCGCGCTCTCTACAATGCTCACTCAGCACCAATTGCTCCGCGACGTTCGTCACCGCGCCTGTGCACCATTGTCATGATACGTGCCCCCGGCACTAAGTATTGATCCGCGACGTTCGTCGTCGCGCCCATGCGCCACTTCCATGACAGGTGCCCACGGCACCAGGTATTATCTCCGCGACTTTCGTCGCTGCGCCCGTGCTTTACTTTCATAACACGTGCCCCGACACCAAGTGTTGTCTCCGCGACGCTCGTCGCTGCGCTCGTGCGCCACAAACACAGACGTGCCCCCGGCACCTTACTCACTCCGCCGCACCCATGCGTCGCGCCACTAACACAGTCGTGCCCCTTGGCTCTTTGTCACACTACCATGCTCCTTGCATCGGTCCATCCTTTCACCACACCATGCGCACCTTGCCTTGGTCATGGAACATGCTTCTACCCACTCTTCGGAGTGTGCAGCATCACCAGGGGCTCCGGCCCTCACTACGTGATGGGCTCACAACCTTAAATCCATCGCCGGCTCAATCAAACTGGGGGATGGGCTTAACGCCATCACCAGCTCAATCAAACTGCAGGATGGGCCTAGCGCCATCGCCGGCAACTGTGGGATGAGCTTACGGCCATCGGCGGCTTAATCAAACTGCAGGATGGGCTCACAACCTTAAAGCCATCGCCGGCTCAATCAAACTGCGGGATGGGCTTAGTGCCATCGCCCACTCAATCAAACTGCGGGACGAGCTTAGCGCCATCGCCCACTCAATCAAACTGTGGGATGGGCTCACAACCTTAAAGCCATCACAGGCTCAATCAAAGTGAGGGATGGGCTTAGCACCATTGCCAACTCAATCAAATTGCGGGATGGGCTTAGCGACTCAATCGCCTTAGCTCAATCGAACTTTGGGATGGGCTTTAGGCCATCGCCGTCACAATCACTGGGGGCTCTGGCCCTCGCAGCGGGATGGGCTCACAATCCTGAAGCCATCACCATCACAATCTTAAAGCCATCAACATTACACTCGCAGGGAGCTCCGATGCGAAGACTTCCCCGTAACGGACTTTAAGCACCAAGCGACGACCATGTCCACTCATGTTGCTGTTGATCGTCGACACCACCAGGGCAAATACCCCCAGGTCACTCCGGGACGGGAGCAGGTCCTCGGAGGGCATCGCGCCTAGTCTGCCTTGCAGTTGGCTACAAGGGCAACCCTCACCACTGTCAGGTTCTCTGCGCGTCTCTTGACGCATCTTGTGGGATTCAGTAAGGGCTTGGACTGGTGGCTGGGGCAACGGGCTACACTGATCATGCTACTACGGGGCGATCAGTCTCCTCGGAAGGGCAGAGAGATGCTGCAAGGGCAAGGCAACACGAACTTGGGGACCGACAGTCCAACGGAGAATCAGTACTTTGGACCCCCTGGGGACGTGTTGCTCCCAGGATATGACACATGTCAACTTATGACACATTCACATTTTTGCCTATAAATAGTGGACTTTGGAGCTTATTTAAGGATCTTTTTCTCATTTGGAATTTTCACTTTCTCACTCTAAAAAGGCCTATTCTCTCTAGAATTCTAGTGAGAGAAACACATTTGGATGATAGTCACCGGACCCTTGACGCTACACCCTTGACTCAGACCGTCGACCGTCGGCCCTGTTCATCGTCGCCCTGCCTGCGCTGCCAGCCCTCGCGACCTGTCTGGGGAGCCTTGCTCTCAGCCCTTACTCCATCCTTGCTGTCTCCCACTTTGCCTACCTGGAAGCTGACTCAGACTGCATCCTTTGTGGCACCTCCAAGCAGCGAACCCCTTTTCCATCTCAACATTTTGGCGACTCCGCTGGGGAGGTGAGCATTGTGTTGCAGTCTGCCGCACTTAGGCATCATGCCTATACAACGACGAGTTATGAGGGCTACCAGCCAGAGCCTTATCCATCCCGTGCAAGAAGAGGACCACCTGGGTGAGCAAGAGGGGACTAGTGCCATGCGTCCTTAAGGCCATCTCGCATCTGACGTGCAAGTTACAGTCAATGCGGCCATCCAGCAGTTCACTCCTACTATAGCCAGCATACAAGACTCGCAGGCTACTCTCATGATCGCCATAAGGGAAATGCAAAGATCCATGCTGGCCATGGCCTCACAGCAAGTTATTCCACTGGTCCAGTCTGCAGGGCATGGCCGTCCCCTGACGTTGCCCAGGCCCCAGTGTCACGACCACTGCCCCCTCGACCTTCCAGACCCCTGGCGGTGGGGCTCGCGACATCCTCCCTACCTATAGCTGGCACATCGCATCCCGCGATGCCATCGCACAGACCGCAGCCGGACCTGGGACCAGTGCTGCAATAAGTTATCCCTGCTATTGCACCTCAGCATGTACCGGCCAGAAGTTCTTCTGAAACTCATGAATCCATTGAGATGGAGCCTAACCCCTACCTAACAGAGCAACATCAAACGACCGGCCAAATTGTGGACATGTCTCACCCACTCGCCCATGTTGTCGCACACGTGCCTATGGCAACACCTGCCCTGTATCATCCTCCTGCTCCTCCAACTTATCCAGTTGCACCGTCAGGGGGCTCGCGGAGCCCCAGCCAGCCATCAGCCACTAGTCGGCCAGGAGGAACCACTTTCTTATTATGTCTCCAAAGCAGACTTTGATGCACTCCTCCGCCGGCTGTCACAACAGTCTACACCCGGCTCATCAGCGTAACTGACAGACCGCACGCCGAATGCCAACGAGATGGCCACCATACCATACTCTCTCAGATACAAGCAACCCACTTTCGTGCTCTTTAACGGGCGTGAAGGCAACGCCCGTGAGCACTTGACAAGATTCGTCGACTTATTGGAACAGTATGGCCCGGGCGATAGTTTGAAGCTGAGGGAGTTTCACAAGTCCCTCACAAACTTGGCATACACTTGGTATCATCAGATCCCCGTGGGGACAGTCCATTCTTGGAATGAAATGGCCCAACTATTCTTGGACAAATTCCACTACGAAGCTGAACGCATCACCATAGTGGACATCGCTAGAATCCCGGTGAAGACTTAACCAAATATGTGCACCGTTTTCACCTTAAATGCCTCGAGTGTACATATGTCAGTAAAGACGAGACATTGGTTCCCATATGCATAAAAAACATGAACGACATCTACCGGGTACACATCTAGAACTTGCAGTTGAAGTCTTGGGGGCACCTCAAGGAAACGGCCCGACGTACTTACAAGACAATTGGCCCCGTCAAACTGTGGAAGCCTCGCCAGCAGAATGCACTGCTGGCCTCGAGAAACATACCCAGCACAACAGCAACAGCACCAACCACAACAACATCAACAACTACGCTGGCTTCAAGCGTCAGTTCCCAGATAGGGACCAACGCCCTGACAAATAAAGACAACAGGAGACTCCCCTGCCTTTCCATGCGATTTGAATACGGTGAAGGAGCTCTTAACAGAATGGGTCGTCAATGACCGCAACTTCAAATTGCCACCTATGCAGATCCCTGTCACAGACGAAGAAAGAACCAGGCCCAATTACTGTCCTTTCCATCAAGCCCTTGGTCATCCTCTCCAAAACTGCAACGCACTGCAAACTATCTTTGCAATGAAGGTCACGTCAGGTGACCTATAGTTATGAAAGAACAACGATGTGTGGAAGGACCCTTACCCGAACCATGGAAACAACAATCGAGAGCATCAGGTGCTCATGGCCGTTACTGACCACACTGAGTCTCTCGTCCCTGAAGCTACTACAAAGATCTTTCCTATGGTCACACCTTGTGTACCTTCCGCTCTTCAGCCAGCATCCTCAGTCGGGCAGATGTCGAAAATCAAAAGCTTTTTTTTATGAAATGGGGTTTTCACCTACGGCACGGACTTACCTCTCAAACTGTCTGATCGAGGTCACCGCAGGCCTCTGTCCTAAATGCTTCACTGCCCAAGCCGAACTCAGACACGTCCTTTCTACCGCATTCATTTTCTCGGACGAGGACTCACCACCAACTGAACACCACAACTGACCGTTGTACCTCGAATGCACTGTTAATGGCACAGGCTTCCGCCGCGCCTTAGTAGACTGTGACTCCTCAATCAATATCATGCCTCTCATCACCTTGCAACGAGTTGGCATCCCACCAAGGAAGATCATCTGCGACCCCATCAAGATTACTGGCTTCGGGCAAGGCCCCCAGTCCACCCTCGACCACATCACTGTAGACCTTATGGTCGAAACTGTCCGTCGCGACACTACTTTTCATGTGATAGACATCGAGTCTTCCTTCCACCTCCTGCTTGGACGACCTCGGATTCATGTTAACAAGGCCGTCCCCTCAATGTACCACCAATGTGTGAAACTATCGGCCGGTCCTGTGGGACACGAGGTAGCAATAACAATCCTCGTAACCAGGGCACCCTTCGAATGTGCCGAGTCTTACTTCGCCGAGGCCTCCTTCTTCACTGAGCTTGCCACGGATGGTGAGAATGCCACTCACATCCATTCCACCAAATTGCCAGATTGGGATGAGCTATGTGGGAACAAGCCTCCCAAGTCCAAGTCCAAATCCAAGAAAAGCAGTAAAAACAAAGCATCAGCTTCGGCGCCGTCACCTGCGGTCTTGACCAATTCCCCGCCTTCGTCCCCCAAGTCCAAAAAGCACAAGTCTGAACCTACCTTCCAATGCATTGTCAAACACAGAAAAGTGATCTACCAGTTATGACGGTGTACGGGGGTCCCAGGTGGTTCGTCATCTGACCCCCTCGGTCCTGACCCGACCACCGAAACAGAACGGTGCTGTACGACCAAGCATTGCCCGTTAGACCCTGAGCTTACCCTGGGCACTGCACCACCCTGCTATGAAGACGGCCCTCGACCGCAGGCCGAAGATCTTGAAAAAATTAACCTGGCTGACCCGGGCGAGGAACCTCGACTGACATACATTGGCACAAAACTCGCCTCGGGCCAAAAAGAGGAATTGGTTACCCTCATTCGCAAATATCACGATGTATTGGCATGGAGTTACAACGAGATGCCTGGGTTGGATCCCGCCTTGGTGACGCACCATCTCAACATTGTTACCGGATTCAGCCCTGTCCGACAACATCTGCGATCTTTCCGCCCTGAGCTCAAATTAAAGATCAAGCAAGAGATAGAGCGACTTCTACAAGCCGGCTTTATTGAGCCAATTACTCATCCCATATGGTTGGCTAATGTTGTCCCTGTCCAAAAGAAGAGCGGCCAAGTCTGCATTTGTATTGACTTCCGTGACTTGAACAAAGCGTGCCCCAAAGATGAGTTTCCACTGCCCAATATCGACATGCTTACGGAGGCTGCCGCCGGACACGGTCACGAAGACCATGTCCTTCATGGATGGCTTCGCCGGCTACAACCAAATTTGAATGACAGACCTTTTGGACTCCAATGGGTAACTTTTGTTGGAAGGTCATGCCCTTCGGTCTCAAAAATGTGGGTGCTACCTATCAGCGGGCCATGACCGCCATCTTCCACGACATGATACACCGTACCGTAGAGGACTACGTCGACAATCTTATCATCAAGTCCAAAAAGGAAAGTGATCATCTCATGGACCTTCGAGCAGTTTTCGATCGTTGTCGACAATACAGCATGCAGATGAATTCGTTGAAATGTGCCTTTGGAGTCTCCTCCGGTAAATTCCTCGGCTTTTTGGTCAGTCGACTGGGGATCGACGTTGACCCTTCTAAAGCTGCTTCTATCCAAGAAATGCCCCCACCCAAGAGCGCCAGACAGTTGAAGAGCTTCCTCGGCAAGGTCTCTTATCTCCACCGATTCATCCCTGCCTTGGCCGAACTTCTCATGCCCTTCCGGCACTTGACGCGCAAGAGCGCACCGTGGAGTTGGAGGCGCCCCAACAACAAGCTTTCAAACAGATCAAAGCGATCCTCATGTCACCACAGACCATGGTCGTGCCCCAACGGGGTATTCCACTCTTGCTTTACTTAACCTCCACCCCAGGTCCGTAGGGGCCTTGTTGGCCCAAGAAGTGGACGGGGTTGAGCGTCCGGTTCGCCAACTATTCTGAGCTTGAGAAGCATTTCTTCGCCTTGGTCTAGGCCTCGCAGAAGTTCAGGCACTACTTCTTGTCGCACCAAATCATGCTTGTCACCAAGGCTGATCCACTACGATACATGCTCACACGCCCTGCCTTGTCTGGACGACTTACCCGTTGGTTATTGCTGTTGGCCGAGTTCGGCCTATCCATTAAGAATCCTACAGCTTTGCGGAGCCAAGCACTTGCAACCTCTTGGCCTTCTTTCCATGCCAACAGTATGAACCGACCTCAGATCAATTACCTAGGGAGGAGACGGCCCTGATCTCTGACATAGATGAATTATGGACACTTGAGTTTAACGGCTCAGCCACTAGCAAAGGTCCTGATGGAGCTCCCCTCAGGCAAGGGGCACTGGTATAGTCCTTCGCAATCCACAGGGTGTTACCACATCCCTATCCTTCAAGCTTGCATTCCCGATATCCAACAATGAAGCTGAATATGAGGCCCTTGTCATCGGCCTCACTAGCTACCAATATGGGGGCTAAATCATTATGCATAAAGGGGGACTCAAACTTGATCATGAAATAGGCTGACGGAGAGTTCGTTGTCAAAGAGCCAACTTTTGGCACCTTATCGCGCCCTGGTACAACACGTGGAGGGAAGACTTGGCCATGTCCAATATGAACATCACAACAGGTGCCACAACCGACATGCGGACAGCTTGGCCATGATCACATCAAAGATTGAGTTTGATGGTGAACAGCAAATGCTAACCATCATCAGAAGGACCACCATGCACGTCATTGAATTTAGTCCCAAAAGACATTACTGCCGGTGATTGGAGGCAGCTAATCGTTGACCAACTTAAGGCGCCATCTCTTGCGTCCGCCTCCACCCTCATGGACTTCTTGATGTTGGGAGACGTCCTGTACAAACGATGCCCCGGAGGCACTCTGGCCAGATGCTTGGCCCCTGCGGAAGCAAAGCATAAACTACAGCTTGGCCATAAAAAATGTTGTGGCCTTGACAGTCCCCCTCTGTACCGTCGCCTCCAGCGCATGGGCCTCTTTTGGCCGTCCATGGCCAAGGACACTTCAGATACACAGCGGGATTGTTCAAAATGCCTGTATGCGCCAATTGGTAAGATATTTTGTGACGGAAGGTGAATTATTTTGTAAAGGGTTTTCGGGGCAAACCCTACGATGCTTACAGGGTGCCTTGGCCGTGGAAGTAATTAATGAAGTGCACAATGGTGCCTGTGGGGAGCATCAGGGATCGCATAAGCTGTACGCAGAATTGCTAAGGTTAGGGTACTATTGGCCGACCATGGAATCTGACTCCATCTCTCATGTCCGACATTGCCAACCCTGCCAGAGACATGCTGACATAATGCACACCCCAACGTCCGATCTTCGTATGATCGTGGCCCCTTGGCCATTTCACTCTTGGGCTCTTGACCTTATCGGCCCCATACATCCGCCGTCGAAAGGCCTCATATGGATCATGGTCGCAACGGAGCGTTTCACAAAGTGGGTCGAGGCCATACCTCTGCGAAAAGCCACGGGAGGCGTCATTGCCAACTTCTTGCGCGACCACATCATCTGTCGTTTCGGCATCCCCCGATGCATCATCTCCGACAACGGCACGCCATTCATCAACCGGGATGTTCGGACTCTCATGGAAGCGCACAACATCAATCACACCACATCAACCCCTTAATATTCGCAAGGCAACGGTCAAGCTGAAGCCTCTAACAAAACCTTGCTGTGTGTTTTGTCACGCATGGTTCATGACGCAAGTGGCTCTTGGTTCGAAAAGCTGAGCCATGCCCTTTGGGCTTATAGAACTTCCAGACACATAGCCACGAAGGCCATACCCTTCTCCCTTGTCTACAGGGATGAGTGTGTGGTACCAGTCGAGGTCACGGTTGCCTCGGCCCGACTAGCCCTCAGTAGTGGCCTCAGGGAGGAGGAAACCAGAATGATGGCCCTTGAATGCCTCGATGAAAAAAGAGCCAATGCCATGCGCCGAATGAAGAAACACCACGAACAACTTGTCAAAGCCTACGGGAAGACTGTCAAACCATGCTCCTTCGTCGAGGGCGACCTTGTCCTCTGAGCCACCAAGCATGTGCGGGCCAACCTGTCAGCCCTTAAATTCACACCCAACTGGGAGGGGCCATTTGAAGTGCATACGGCCAGAAGCAACGGCTTCTACCTCCTGCTCAACCCCGAAGACGGACGGCTCACGACCCTTGTCAACGGTCGCTACCTAAAGAAATACTATGCATGACCAGTTGCAGCCCCACGACCTCCCACACGCAGTTTACAACACTTACACAACATTTTGTTGTATATACACGCATATCCTGACTTGTAACTCTTGTTGCTCATTACAAGTTCTTTTTTATGAAACAACGTTTTAATCCGAGCACTATCCATATACAGTCTACATATGTTTATGCTTAGCTTGCCTTTTTTACTCACTCCTAGTCACTGAGTTGTTTTCCCTCGACGGGAAGGGGGGAACACCAATGGACAACCATCAGACATAAGACATTTGACAATCGTAAAAAAACAACAAGAGCGCTATCCACCCACAACAAACGCCAATAAGACAACACACAGCCATGCTCATAACGCCAACAAGAAATATATATATATGTACATATAAAGTTTTTTAGCCACTATCGGGCGCTGTTTATACATCAATCCATCGTAGGCCTTACAGAAAGCCAGATAACAACACTGTTGATAACAACACTGTTACAGGATGAGAGCTAAACGTCTCCAACGTGTGACGCTGATCCTGCAGTGCCGACCATCCCGCCTCTAGCTCGGCCTGTCGCCTCAGACGATTAGCCTCTCAAACCTCCACATCATCCTGTTTCCTCTGCAGGTCACTCAGCCGTCTTTGTAGCTCGGTCAGCTGCCTCTCTATCTCCGCCACCTCCCTGTCGATCACGACCAGCTCTCTGCTAATCACTGACCTCTCCACCTCCAGCCCTGTGCGTCGCCTCTCGAGTAGCACCTCCTCCATCTGCACCAAGGCCATCCTCTCCCCCATGGGTCTGCCCTCGCTCCTCGACCTCAAGAAATCAGCCATCCAATCCAAATACAAGCCTAGAGAGGTGAACAGCCCAAACTCTGTCAGCGACCCTTCAATGAACGCTATCGACCAGCCCGTTGCAGGAATACTCGAACCCTGCATACACCCATATCTGCAGCACTGGGTTCTCTACAGTCACTCCCTCAAACGTCTGCGGGTACGCTGTCTTTACCAGCTCTAACCGGCGCATTGTCTCAGCGGGCAACTGGAGACTCTCCGACGATACGATGTCGGTCTGCCCACTCGATGATCCCCTACTCGCTTCACCAACCACTACACCGCTCCCCACTACCACAGGCCTCTCCCGCACTCCTCCCCAGTGTTGTGCCTGCACGCCTGATGATAATTTATCAGTCATGACAGTAGACAATCAGGCCTCTTGATTCCTGACCATGAAAACGCCCGTGATCCGCTACACCACACCTTCACCTCCTGTGACCTGCCCCCATGCATCACCGTCCTCATCATCGGTACCGGATACTGGTGCGGGAATCCTACCAGACGATAATTCAGGAAGCATTGGTACAGGTACCTCTGCAGGAACATCCAGTCCACGCACGTCGTCACCTGGTACTGCCCATGCAACCGCTTCACGTCATTTACCAACTGATCCAGACGTGAATACAGAGTGCCCAGATACACAGGGGCCAGCCCGACGCGCTTCCCCTGTGCCATCCGAATTGCCAGAGGAATCACCTTCAGAGAAATGTCATCCTCCGGCGTCCCCTCAAACACAAACCTGCAAGCAAACAACAACGCAATAGACGTGACGTTAAATAAAGTCACATAGGCATAAATACAATCTATGGAAAGTATGATTCTCACCTCGACAAGAACATCGTCAGGAAGGCCACCATCTCATACCGCTCGTCCTTGTGATACGGCCCAATCACAAAGTGAGCAGCAGCACCCAATCTCTACCCTGACCTCGCCTGTGCCGTACCATAGAACAGTTAGAGCCACCCACCGTATGTTCCCTTCTGGTGCTGCCTCGCCTCTGCTAAGATATCCAACAACTGCATCTGCAACAAGCGCTCCTCACCACTGAGCGGCATCACACGCGTGTCCAACTCTCCCTGCATCGGCAGACCCGTCAGCATCATCATATCCAGTAGCATCGGCCCTATCTCTCCAAACTTAGTCACAAAGGTATGTGTCTGAGTGCTCCACCTCTACAGCAGCAGGGTCATCCTGGGCGTATCACTATACAACTCCAGACCCCTCCCTGTAATGTCCACCGCCAGCAGCAACCCCAACCTTTGCAATAGCGCCTCCCACCGCGGTGTCTCCACCATGTGCTGACACCAGAAGTCCCACTCGGTTGGCATCGCACCATGTCCCTTGAACACTATAGGTGCCCACGGTATATCCTCCTTCTCCACCAACAACCCCGAAACATATCTTGACGACATCACAGGCGCCTCCTCCCAGCTCGGAGCACGCACATATGGTGACGGTGCCCGTGGCTCCTCTCCCATCGACGGACCACTCCACGGCATTGTAAAAGCTCCAACAACCACCTGAATGACAAGCTCCCTCCACAGCTCCCAGTCAGGTACGGGTGGCACTACCCCCTTCACTCCCAACTGTAACGCCCCCAAAAATCTGGAGCTCCATCGCCCCGAACTCTCGAGTCGTTAACCTACCGGATCACATCAAACCTGTCAGACCTGTTCACTAACACATATTCCAATCATCTAATTCAACATCAACTCAAATTCTTCAAAATACTAGATCACAAACTGCTTAGCTTAAACTATTAAAGCTTAGGTTCTTCGCAATTCAAATTTCCTAAGAACAAATTAACAATACCGACCCGCGTAGGGGTCTTATTATACAGTGGTGATGGGCTTATCAAAATCTCACTCAAACTCTAACGCATTCCCGAACCTACTACAACTTATCATCATCTGCAGAAGGGAGCCAAACGAAGGGTGAGCTTTTGAGAGCTCAGTAAGGTCGTACAAGGACTACCAATAGGATTACAAACGATTCAAAGAATCCAACTAACGAAGATTTTCAGAATACTTCAAACGGTCAAAAATCAATGATTTTCAAAGGGATCAAAATTCATTAGAAATAGATACCAAAATAAACATTAACAATCAGAACAGATTCCAAAACGATCACTAAAAGATCATCTTCAAAGCCATCATTCCAAAATACAATGATGGTTTTTCAAAGAACTTCAAAACATAAACAGCACATCTAAGACAATTCTTTCCAAAATACACCGAAGATTTCTCAAAAGATTTCAACACGAGCACAAATTATTTTAGAGAATACTTTCCAGTCATTTCCGTAGCCGTCACGTCAATATACAGAACAGAGAAAATAAAAAAAAATCAACGTTGATCATGAGCGGTCGCGATGCCATTTCGACAAAGCACAGAAGTGTACACATGCATGATGTACTAGAATAAATACTAGTCCACTTGGGTACTAGCCTGCATTCCATGCAGGATTCAGACCAGCCTTATTACGCCCTCCCACATAACAGAAACCGAGGTCAACACAGAAAAATTAACAATATCAATGAGCATTAACATAAGCTCATATCCCCGAAATCAATTTGGGTTTTAATAACAATAATCATACTGACATAAGTCAGCATTCGAAATTTTCAGAAGAAATCAAAATTTTCAAAAGAAAAATCACAGATAAACAGCAAAAAAATGATTGCGAACAGATATCATATTTAGACATAACAATTCAGAAGAATGGATACAAACAATGATCAAATTTGCTCAACATGCAATACATGCGAACATCATAAGAATTCCAAATAATCGAGTCAGGTTCAATATTAGGGTTTTCTGGCAATATCATACTGATATCCATACATAATTCAGAATTCGACATTAGTCATAAGTGTATCAGAGGAGTACTTACGAGTACGAGCAATCAAATAAGGGTTCGGACAAAGTCCTTACCCAAGGTTCAGATAGAATCACTTACCTGGATCCGCAGCTAAATTATACTAACCGGAAGTCTTTAGCTTTAACCTAAATGGAATAATCGAACCACTAGAATACATCCTACAGAACAAAAGTATAACTTAATACGAACTCACGCATGCTCCCAAAATGAACCTCCCCTCACCGGGTATGTAAAATTATCGAAACGCCCCTAGGGTGTAAAATTACCAAAATGCCCCTCTCGGACTTAAATTACCCAATCGGTCTTCCCGTAAGTAGAATCACTGAAATAAGCTTCCCATATGTAAATTTATGCAAAAATACCTTTCTTAGGTCAAATTACCAAATACCCCTTCGGGGTGGCAAATTACCAAAACACCCCCGTTACACTTTAATCATCAAAATGACTTTTCCATAAGCAAAGTGTAACGCCCCCATTTATCCGGAGCTCTGCCGCCCCGAACTCCCGGGTCGTTAACCTACCGGATCACATCAAACCTGTCAAATCCTGTTCACTAACACATACTTCCAAAACAGTGAATCCGATATCAACTCAAATTCTTCACATTCAATATTACAAAACTACTCAAACTGGAACTATTAAGATCTAGGTTCTTTACAAACTCAAGTTCTTATAGAACGAGTTGACAAAACTGACCCACGCAGGGGTTTCCTACTCAGTAGTGATGGGCTCATCGGGATCTCACACAGACTCTAACCCATTCCTGAACATGCTACAGCTTATCATTACCTGCAAAAAGGGAGCCAAACGAAGGGTGAGCTTTTGAGAGCCCAGTAAGGTCGTACAAGGACTACAAAAGAGATTATAACACGACTCTAAAAAAATCTAACCGACGATGATTTTCAAAACACTTCGAACGATCAAAACTCAATGATTACCCAAAATGATCAAAGTTCATCAGAAATAAATGCCAAAATAAATATTAACAATCAGAACAAAACCCAAAACGATCAATAAAAGATCCTTTTCAAGTCATCATTTCCAAAATATAACAGATGTTTTGAGGGATTCAACCCAAGCACAAATCATTTCAAATAATATAATCAAGGCTTGTCAGTGGATTTCAACCCAAGTACAAATCCTTCTAACTAAGTACAATGAATGTTTGTCAAGGGCTTTCAACCCAAGCACAAATCATTCTAGCTAAAAAAATCAAAAAATCAATGTTGATCCTGGGCGATTGCAATGCCATTATGGCAAGTTCATATAGTGTACACATGCATGATGTACTAAAATAATTACTAGTCCACTTGGGTACTAGCCTGCGTTTCATGCAGGATTCAACCAGCCTTATACCGCCTCCCCACTAAACAGGTACCCAGGCCAACACATAAATTAACAATATCAATGAGCGTTAGCATAAGCTCATATCCCCAGAAATCAATTCGGGTTCTCATAACAATAATCATACTGACATAAGTCAGCATTCAGGATTTTCAGAAGAAATCGAATTTTTAGAAGAAATTAGAATTTCAGAAGAAAAATCACAGATAAACAACAAAAATGACTTGCAAATAATTATCGAATATAATCATAACAATTCGAAAGAATGGATACAGACAATTATCAAATTTTCTCAGCACGCAATAACACACGAGCATCACAAGATTTCCAAATAACCGATTCAGGTTCAACATTAGGGTTTTCTGGGCAAGAACATGCTGATATCAATACATAACTCAGAGTTGGCATTAGCCGTAAATATATCAAAGGAGTACTTACGAGTACAAGTAATCAAAGAAGGGTTCGGACAAAAGTCCTTACCCAAGGTTCAGATAGAATCCCTTACCTGGATCCGCAGCTAAATTATCCTAACCGGAAGTCTTTAGCTTTAACCTAAATCGAATAATCGAACCATTAGAATACAGCCTACAGAACAAAATTATAACTTAATACGAACTCACACATGCTCCCAAAATGAACCTCCCCTCACCGGGTATGTAAAATTACTGAAACGCCCCTAGGGTGTAAAATTACCAAAATGCCCCTCTCGGACTTAAATTACCCAAACTGTCTTCCCGTAAGTAGAATCACCCAAATAACCTTATTGTCTGTCAATTTACACAAAAATACCTTTTGCTTGTAAAATTACCAAAATACCCGTTCGGGTGGTAAATTACCAAAACACCCTCGTTACACTTTAATTCTCAAAATGACTTTTTCATAAGCAAAGTCACTAAAATAATCTTACTGTATGTAAATTTACTTCAAAATACCTCTTATAGGTAAAATTACCAAAATACCCCTTCAGGGTGGTAAATTACCAAAACACCCCTGGGGTTTCCGGCACCGAAAAAATATCTTAAAACGCTATTTTAAATATCCTGATATTATTTATGGCCTAAAAAGTATTTTAGAAAATTTTCGCCCGAAAATCCTGAACCGGTGTCCGGACCGAGCGCTAAAAGGCCATTTTCGTGAAAAATACCTATCGGCCTCAGAATAGTCCAAAATTTTAGATACTGAATCATATCTATAAAATAGAGTTTCCATAAAATTTTAGATTAAAATAACTTAATTTACTATGCTAAATAAATTGATAATCATAGTTACCCGATACCCTTATTTAGCGCCCTTTGCGGACTCCAAAAATTCCCAAAATGTTCCAGAGCGTACATCTCAAAAAAATATTTGGGGTTCTAGTTTTGTGTTTTGTCCAATTATGGCTCGAATAATTTATAAAAATTCATGAGAAAATTGCCTAAAATAATCCTATATTTAGTGACCATTACAAGTACTGTTGAAATCAAAGGCACACACTAGTGCACCTTTTCCACACACACTTTCTTCTTCCTTCAGTCATGAGACGTGGCTGTTCCAACTCACCTAGACACCCAAGAATTGGTCCATAATCACTAAAAATCACCTACATGTATAACTTATAACACCTACTTACACAATTTAAACCCATAATCACACCCCTCGAACCATGGATCATCAAAATATACATACACCCGAAATAAGAACACACACCCACACACGCACATAGCCAAGAACACACATAGGCACACCCAAAACAAACACTGGCCACCCTGAAACCCTAAAGAACTCACCCAAGCTCCCTTTTCCCTCTGATTTTGGCTTCCCCGAGCCCTATCTTCCTCTCTGCCCTGTGGTTTCTTCCTCCCTGTTTCTTCTTCTGTTTTTGTTCTTTCTTTCCCGAAAGGGAAAGTTTCCTCTTTTGGTTTGTTTTTTTTTTTTTCTTTCTTCACTTAAAGATCTTTTCCCAATTTATTATTTTATAATTTATTTCATTAGTCATCAAATAACCAAGGTGGAGGTGGCACCATCTTGTAACCAATTTTCAAAATTTGCAAAATAGCCCCTCTAATTTTCAAAAATTACAAAAATGCCCCCAAAATTATAAAATTATATTTTTGCCCCAAAATTCTTTTAAACTTCCACAAGCTTCTAATACTTGAATATTGCTCAAAATTAGCGCCCGTTTATTTTTCGGGTTACAGATGACTATTTTAAACAGCTCCCGAAGTTTGGGATATTACACAAAGTCACTAAAATAATCTTAATGTATGTAGATTTACTTCAAAATACCTCTTATAGTAAATTTATCAAAGTGCCCCTTTGAAGTGGTAAATTATAAAAACACCCCCGGGGGTTTCCGACACCAAAAAATTCCAAAAAATATTTTAAAATGCTATTTAAGCATCCTGATATTATTTATGTACTAAAAAGTCTTTTAGAAAATTTTTGTTCGAAAATCTCGAACCGGTTTCCAGACCGAGCACTAAAAGGCCAGTTTTGTGAAAATACCTATCGGCCTCAGAATGTAATGAAATTTTAGAATATGAATCATATCAGTAAAATAGAGTTTTCATAAAAATTTCAGATTAAAATAACTTAGTTTACTAGGTTAATTAATTTGATAAATTTATTTAATCGATACCCCAATTTAGCACTCTTCGCGGACCCAAAAACTTTTGAAAAATTCCAGACCATAGTCCTCATAAAATCATTGGGGGTTACAGTTTTACACTTTGTCTAATTTTTCCCCTTGTTATTTATAAAAATTTGTGAAGAAACTATCTAAATTAATTTTCTAGCTTTAGGGACAATAACACTTACTGAGCAAATCATTACACACACTAACACACCTTCACGCACACACACTCACCTTCAACCTTCTGTCGAGAACCACTTCATACATACAACCCCCAGAATCACACACCGATCCAAGAAAACATTCCTAACCCACCAAAATACCTAAATATGTTTACTTAACACACACATAAACACAATTGAACCCAAAATCATTTCCTCACCACTTTACTTAAATGATGAACACACACAAGAACACCCACAGTTTCACACACACACACACACACACACACACACACGAAACACACAAACTCACACCTAAACCACTCGAAATTTCACTAAAACCTCACAATTTCACTCCTCATTACACACACATACTTCATACATACTCATAGCCAAAGAACACACACACCCACATTATTATATACCCAAAACACACACACACACACACACACACACAGTTCAAACGCACACTGAACACCTCTAATGCATCGTAAAACACACGCTAACACACACTAAATTCACATAATCGAGAAGGGGATTACCCCGAAGAATTTCTCTCGAATCCTTTGCACGAATTCCCCTTCTTCCTCCTTGCTTTCTTCCTCTGTCTTTGTTTCTCTTCTTGTTTCTCTTCTGCTCCTCTTTTTTTTTCATTTGTTTCTTCATTTATCTTTATAACATGACCTTATTTTATATTAAATTCAGATTAGTCATCAACAAAGGGAGAGGTGGCAACTACATATAATCTGATTTCTAAGATTTAACACCTAATGCCAATTTCCCCAAAATTACAAATTAACCCCCAAAGTTTTTTGAAATTACAAAAATGCCCCCAAAATTTTAAAAATTGCATTTTTATCCCAAATTTATTTTTAGCGTCGATACTCTACTAATACTCGAGCATTGCCCAAAATTAAATCCCGTTTATTTTTCGGAGCTCAAATGGCTATTTAACCGGCTCTCAAATTTTGGAATATTACATTATTCCCCCTTATAAAAATTTCATCCTCGAAATTTGCTCGCGGATATCCAATCACTTATAATGTCTAGGTATTACACTTTCGTTGGATCGTTCGGATAAGTGTCATATATTAGTTGAGCTACATTCAGCTTCGCACCCAAATTCCTATTCCATGAATACTCGAACGCAACTATTTATATTTAAATTGTAATGCTAAACTGAAACCCTATCCGACCAACACTTCGCTCTAACTTTTCCAGAACCTGCTGAGCGTAGCTTACACCACTCGAATTCCGTACATATCCACAGATCAAGTCAAGGTTTAATACGACAAAACTTTTACTACACTTTACGATAATATACCAGAAATTTATCCTTTGTACAACTTACTTAATATTGGTAAGCTCAACTTTAAGCTTAAGGCGTATCGAAATACTCAACGATGGTCACACATGATCTGCTGTTTACCAAGGCTAACCTGGGTAGGGTAACCAATTCATATAGGTACTTACACCGCAATCACCAACACATATAATTAATCATGACAAAAAGTTGTAGCCACCCGACTTTCACTGAATTATACTGATACCTCAAAACAACGAGTTTCAACTATTGCCAAGTTCATCACCGAGAGACGTGTTATCTTAACGTAGCTATAATTGCATACCTATGGTCCTGCTTGCACTTCACAGTGTGACGGAAAACTATAACCACTATGGTTTCACTACACACTCTGGTGCCCTATCTCACCAGCCCAATCTATTATCATATCCGTCATCTAGAGATGCATTTTCCTTACGTAGCACAACTTATGATTTTTCGGATACTTATACATTTATTTTCACTAGAGTATAAGACTCTCTATTACGAAATCACTTCTGATTCATAGTTACATTATTTACCAAAATCTCACAGCCTTAATTTTCAATCATCTACTTTGAATAAAACGTTAAAATCTTCCAGTTCCAAAAGCAAATAATTAGCAATCTATTATCGTGGGTTCAACCAAATTTTCATCTTATACCGAATCATCAAATAGCTTATCCAAACCTAATCCCCGTTCCCAAAGTATACTCTCGCTCAGAGATTATTTGAGGCTTAGGAATCTACTCAACCTCATATCCAGGTAGGGGAAACAATGCAAATAATGATAATAATATTCGCAATCAGGCAATCAAAATTCAAAACATCTTTAATAGGATCATGCATATTGACTCTCAGGGTTCACAACAAAATTCTGTGACATTCCAGAAGAGACGACGGACACAGAAACAATGTGTAAAGCAAGGTCAACACAGCGACTCGGAGCAATCAAAATCAGAAGGATTTATTGGTCCTTAATAAGATTCGTAGCTTTCCCATGGCCAGTGGGTCAGATACTACCTCATCAAGTCCAAATAGATTCAAAAGGACGTATAAATATCTCGGAAAGGAATAAGATGAACCAACATGAATGACATCTTCTCTGATGTCTCAGCGTAAGCTGACATTCAATTAAGTCATCCTTGAATTCAACATGCAAAATAATGAATCAGATGACAGAGAAAAATTTCAAATCCCTTCTTGAGTCCCTAAACCAAACCTTCAGTCTTAACGCCAGTCATCTTTCCAAAGCACTACTCTTACTCATCAATCAAATCATCAACTTAACTATTGCTCAATCCCTATAAACTTTCCAGATATGACTAGGGTTTCCCCTGACAATATACAGATTCGTGATTAGCAAATCACCTCACAGATAACCACAAAACAGCCGAAGACTCTCCTAACTGAGTACTTATCACAATATCAATTCTTATAGGACATATCGTCATTGTCATCCTCAATATTTATACCAAAGTAATAGATGTAAAGACATATGACGCTCTAAGCTTAAAGAGTATACAAGCATCTAATGGGTTAACTTGTGGTGTACTTGGCACCGCGTCATTGGATGTGACAACATCCTAAGCAGACATTAAACCGACTTTAACTGATATTCTGGGCCTCAGCCCCTACTGACCTTGTCCTCTTCCTACCGAGGAATACGATTCGCTGTTACATTAGCTATAGGTGCATGACAAAAGTTGACTGATCATTTCTCGCAAACAGATAGTTTCAAACTTAATGTTTCACACTGCCATGCTTAAAACATCGTCCGATCATTTTATTGAATAACTCACTACTCTGACTTCTATCTCACATATCACATGGGGTGGCTAAAAAATTGACCCGCCACCCTGACCATTACTCTATGTAGGTCAAACTTCGAAACTCTGTAACGGTTCAACTCTAATACTCTGAACCAGTTGATCGCCTTTACCCTGCCCTTCCCTAAATCCCATATCATGCCTTGATCGAATTTCAAAACTCCATCCAGATCACAATACAACCGAACCGAAGTGGGCCTGAATCTCTGATCCTGCCCCAACCTTTAACCTTGGAAACCATGCTGTGTTGACTGTAAAAACTTTTTGCTGACAACTATCAGCTCCCACCAATCTATTCTCGAAAAATTCTTACTTGTCTCTCTTCTATCCGCCCTGTGTTTACTCAGGTCTTCCTCCATTCTCAGACTTAGTTTGTTCTAAACCACATACCAAATAAAGACATTCCATATAACTCGTCTATCAAACTGGGATCACCATATCTTGCAATCCAGGCCTAAGCCCCCACTCAGACTGCTGGCATCTACCTACCTTCGTCAATAACATCACTACCGCAATTTTAGCGGGGCAACAAAATCTCATCTCAACCTTGTCTATTGACTCTTAATCTGCTTGCCTCACATTAACAAACTTCCTTAACATCGGTCCATGAAATCTCGTAAAAAAATACCTATCGAGTAATAACTCCCTATACTGTTCCCCAGTGACATCAATCAATTGCTGATGAGTCGGACTTTTCACTACCATTTTCAACCATTAATCGGTTCCCCCTCTTAGTTTATATACAACAACTTCAATCTTTCGTCACTTCACTTATAGTTGCTCAAAATTTTCTCCATTTTGCTAATCCAATTCGCTGTCTCTATAGGGTTCAATAACATCTTGTAGCTAGTCATTTCATCTGTTAAGGTCACCAAGATACTCTCATCTCAAGGTTATGGTTGTGGTTGGGCCAGATTCTATGTCATCAAAGTCAGACTTTTTGCTATCTCTATAGTGTTCAGAATTGTCATCAAATTTTCTCCATTTACACCATGGTTATGTAGAGGTGCCCCTCTACAATCATAAAGCCTTCATACCGTACAATGCCCAATCTAAAGTTTGTCTGATCAAGTCTTTCTAATACTGGGAAAAATTCTTAAATCCCTACTCATCTCCTACAAACATGCTAGAATTTCATCTATCAGGGACCTCTCGGCCCTCCGTACTTTCTCAACTGCCAGTGTTCCGAATGCCGACCATACTATAAAATGTACAGTTACAAGGGTTATTCTAACACGCGGCTAAAGAGCAACACAATTACAATCAAGGTAGACTTTTTAACTCTACCATCATTCTACCCCACTCTCGTTAATCGGAATACCATTCTACAAAAACGTGTTACCTATACTCAGTGATTCCGTGCCTACAGAATCATATACTTAAGCACCAAATACCACAAGACCGAACTGCTCTGATACCAACTGTAACGCCCCCAGAAATCTGGAGCTCCATCGCCCTGAACTCCCGGGTCGTTAATCTACTGGATCACATCAAACCTGTCAGACTTGTTCACTAACACATATTCCAATCATCTAATTCAACATCTACTCAAATTCTTCAAAATACTAGATCACAAACTGCTTAGCTTAAACTATTACAGCTTAGGTTCTTCGCAATTCAAATTTCCTAAGAATGAATTAACAGTACCGACCTGCGCAGGTGTCTTATTATACAGTGGTTATGGACTCATCAAAATCTCACTCAGACTCTAACCCATTCCCGAATCTGTTACAGCTTATCATCACCTACAGAAGGGAGCCAAACGAAGGGTGAGCTTTTGAGAGCTCAGTAAGGTCGTACAAGGACTACCAACAGGATTACAAACGATTCTAAGAAAACTAACGAAGATTTTCAGAATACTTCAAACGGTCAAAAATCAATAATTTTCAAAAGGATCAAAATTCATCAGAAATAGATACCAAAATAAACATTAACAATCAGAACAGATTCCAAAACGATCACTAAAAAATCATCTTCAAAGCCATCATTCCAAAATACAATGATGGTTTTTCAAAGAACTTCAAAACGTAAACAGATCATCTAAGACAGTTCTTTCCAAAATATACCGAAGATTTCTCAAAATATTTTGACATGAGCACAAATTATTTCAGAGAATGCTTTCTAGTCATTTTCGTAGCAGTCATTTTGATCCAGAGCGGTCGCGATGCCATTTCGGCAAAGCACAGAAGTGTACACATGCATGATGTACCAGAATAAATACTAGTCCACTTGGGTACTAGCCTGCACTTCATGCAGGATTCAGACCAGCCTTATTACGCCCTCCCACATAACAGAAACCCAGGTCAACACAGAAAAATCAACAATATCAATGAGCGTTAACATAAGCTCATATCCCCGAAATCAATTTGGGTTCAAATAACAATAATCATACTGACATAAGTCAGCATTCGGAATTTTCAGAAGAAATCAAAAATTTCAGAAGAAAAATCACAGATAAACAGCAAAAAACGATTGCGACCAGATATCAGATTTAGACATAACAATTCAGAAGAATGAATACAAACAATGATCAAATTTGCTCAACATGCAATACATGCGAACATCATAAGAATTTCAAATAATCGATTCAGGTTCAATATTAGGATTTTCTGGCAATATCATGCTGATATTCATACATAATTCAGAATTCGACATTAGTCATAAGTATATCAGAGGAATACTTATGAGTACGAGCAATCGAATAAAGGTTTGGACAAAGTCCTTACCCAAGGTTCAGATAGAATCCCTTACCTGGATCCGCAGCTAAATTATCCTAACCACAAGTCTTTAGCTTTAACCTAAACGGAATAATCGAACCATTAGAATACATCCTACAGAACAAAAGTATAACTTAATACGAACTCACGCATGTTCCCAAAATGAACCTCCCCTCACCGGGTATGTAAAATTACCGAAACGCCCCTAGGATGTAAAATTACCCAAATGCCCCTCTCGGACTTAAATTACCCAATTGGTCTTCCCGTAAGTAGAATCACTGAAATAAGCTTCTCATATGTAAATTTATGCAAAAATACGTTTCTTAGGTCAAATTACCAAAATACCCCTTCGGGGTGACAAATTACCAAAACACCCCCCGTTACGCTTTAATCATTGAAATGACTTTTCCATAAGCAAAGTCACTAAAATAGTCTTAATGTATGTAGATTTATTACCAAAGTGTCCCTTCGGGGTGGTAAATTACCAAACACCCTCGGGGGTTTCCGGCACAGGAAAATCTCAAAATATCTTAAAACGCTATTTTAAGCATCCTGATATTATTTCTATACTAAAAAGTCTTTTAGAAAATTTTTGTCCGAAAATCCTGAATCGATGTCCAGACCGAGCGTTAAAAGGCCAATTTTGCAAAAAATACCTATCGGCTTTAGAATGGTACAAAATTTTAGAATATGAATGATATCAGTAAAATAGAGTTTCCATAAAAATTTTAGATTAAAATAACTTGGTTTACTAGGTTAATTAATTTGATAAATATTTTTAATCGATACCCCAATTTAGCGCTCTTCGCGGACCCCAAAAACTTCTGAAAAATTCTAGAGCATAGTCCTCCTAAAATCATTGGGGGTTACAGTTTTACATTTTGTCTAAATTTTCCCCCTATATATTTATAAAAATTCTTGAAGAAATTATCTAAATTAATTTTCTAGCTTTAGCGACAATAATACTTACTCTGCAAATCATTAGACACACTAACACACCTTCACGCACACACACTCACCGTAATCCTTCTGCTGAGAACCACTTCATACATACAACTCCCAAAATCACACACCAATCCAAGAAAACATTCCTAACCCACCAAAATACCTAAATATGTTTACTTAACACACACATAAACACAATTGAACCCAAAATCATTCCCCCACCACTTTACCCAAATGATGAACACACACAAGAACACCCACAGTTTCACACACACACACACACACACACACACAAACTCACACCTAAACAGCTCAAAATTTCACTAAAACCTCACAATTTCACTCCCCATTACACACACATACTTCATACATACTCATAGCCAAAGAACACACACACCCACACTGTTATATACCCAAAACACACACACGCACACACGCACGCACGCACACACACACACACACACACACACACAGTTCAAAAGCACACTGAACACCTCTAATGCGCCGTAAAACACACACTAAATTCACATAATAGAGAAGGGGATTACCCCGAAGAATTTCTCTCGAATCCTTTGCACAAATTCCCCTTCTTCTCTCCTTGTTTTCTTCCTCTGTCTTTGTTTCTCTTCACTGTTTCTCTTCTGCTCAAACTTTCCCGAAGTTTCCTCTTTTGTTTTCTTTTGTTTTTATTTGTTTCTTCATTTATCTTTATAACATGTCCTTAATTTATATTAAATTCAGATTAGTCCTCAACAAAGGGAGAGGTGGCAACTACACATAATCTGATTTCTAAGATTTAACACCTAATGCCAATTTTCCCAAAATTATAAATTAACCCCCAAAGTTTTCTAAAATTATGAAAATGCCCCCAAAATTTTAAAATTTGCATTTTTATCCCAAAATTATTTTAAGCATCGATACTCTACTAATACTCGAGCATTGCCCAAAATTAACGCTCGTTTATTTTTCAGAGCTCAAATGGCTATTTAACCGGCTCCCAAATTTTGGGATATTACACCAACAGTGTGTTCGTCTTGTCTGGATCCGGATCATACGATCTCACTCCACCATCGTCAAAAGTCAAAGGCACTGCCGTCTCTCTGCCCGGCGCAACTCTGGTCACATCTGTTGGTGGCTTGGTTATTGGTTCTGTCGTCATAACCCGCAATGGTTATGATGCGCTAGCCGCCGCACCCCGCGGCTTCGCCCATATTTTCTGCTTAACTTTTTTCAGAATTGGCATCGGCTCGACATGCGTGGCCCTCGTTCCACCCAATCGTGCGGCCGACCCCCCTGTCTGGCCGACCCCCTCGCCTTTCTCCTCTCTCCTCCCTTCCTTCCCTCCCCCTCTTTCCCCGGATGAGGCCGACCCCCTGTCTGGCCGACTCCCCATGCGGCCGACCCCCCTGGCTGGCCGACCCCCTGAGCGGCCGACCCACTTCCCCTTTCCTCCCTCTCCTCCCTTCTTCCCCCTTCCTCTCTTCTTTCCCTTTCCCTGCCTGCGCCGACCCCCTGGCTCCGCCGACCACCATCACCGGCCGACCCTTCGGCCAATTGTTTACCCTCTCTCACCATCTCTCATTTTTTTCTCTCTTTTCCTCTCTCTGGGCTGATAGGATGCAAATGTTTTTTTTTTGCAACTCTCCTCCCCCTTCACTATTTAAAGGGGAGGGCCAACTTTCAATCTGGACCACCCATTCCAAATCCAACTCAACTTTTCCCCCCAAAACCCAACGACTCTGTTTTTTGCCTGAATACGCCCTTTCACACAACACAATGTTTTTAACGTAACATTCCATTTTTACCACCCGCTACTCGATCGCAAGCCACATCGTTTATGTGTGCGGTGCCCGCTCGGGTTGCCCTTCTGCACACACCACACGCAGGGGGCTTATGTTCGCACCCTATTCTGGTCGTACCCCAGGGCCAGCTAGGGGACCCACTTTGCATGACACATCACCCAGTCAACGATCAATTATTCAACGCCATCACCCGGTCAAGGAGCATCTCCTTTTTGAGCATTCACAGGCATCACCAATGCAGCGACGTCAACATAGTCAAACCGTTGGAAAAAGGGCTCGACCCCTAACGGGGCCACCCGGTTCGGCCACCCTTTCTTGTAGGGGGTAGGCCACCCCTTTCTTAAGGGGGTTGGCCACCCCTTTCTTCACGGGGGTCAGCCACCCTCTTCTTGTAAGGGATCGGCCACCCCTTCTTTAAGGGGGTTGGCTACCCCTTTTCAAAGGGGGTCAGCCACCCCTTCTTCAGGAGGGGTCAACCACTCTTTTGTCTTGCAAGGGTCACTCCTAAATCCCAACATCACTCATCGCGCTCTCTACAATGCTCGCTCAACAACAATTGCTCCACGACGTTCGTCGCCGCGCCTGTACACCAAGTATTGATCCGCGGCGTTCGTCGCCACGCCCGTGCGCCACTTTCATCACACCTGCCCCAGCACCAAGTGTTGTCTCTGTGACGCTCGTCGCTGCGCTCGTGCGCCACAAACACAGACATGCCCCCAACACCTTACTCACTCCGTCGCGCCCATGCGCCGTGCCACTAACACAGTAGTGCCCCTTGGCTCTCTGTCACACTACCATGCTCCTTGCAGCGGTCCATCCTTTCACCACACCATGTGCACCTTGCCTTGGTCGTGGAACAAGCTTCGACCCACTCTCTGGAGTGTGCAGCATCACTAGGGGCTCCGGCCCTCACTACGGGATGGGCTTAGCGCCATCGTCAGCTCAATCAAACTGCAGGATGGGCTCACAACCTTAAAGCCATCACCAGCTCAATCAAACTACGGGATGGGCTTAGCGCCATTGCCAGCTTAATCAAACTGCGGGATGAGCTTAACGCCATCGCCTGCTCAATCAAACTGTGGGATGGGCTTAGCGCCATCGCCGGCTCAATCAAACTGTGAGATGGGCTCACAACCTTAAAGCCATTGCCAGCTCAATCAAACTGCGGGATGGGCTTAGGGCCATCGCAGGCTCAATCAAACTGCGGGATGGGCTTAGCGCCAATGTCGGCTCAATCAAACTACGGGATGGGCTTAGCGCCATCACCGGCTCAATCAAATTGCGGAATGGGTTAAGGCCATCACCGACATAATCACCGGGGCTCTGGCCCAATGGGATGGGCTCACAACCCTGAAGCCATCGCCGTCATAATCTTAAAGCCATCAACATTACACTCGCAGGGAGCTCTGACCCGAAGACTTCCCCGTAATGGACTTTAAGCACCAAGCGGCGACCATGCCCACTCATGTTGCTCTTGATCGTCGACACCACTAGGGCAATGACCCCCAGGTCACTTCGGGACGGGAGTAGGTCCTCAGAGGGCATCGTACCCAGTCCGCTTGGCAGTTGGCTACAAGGGCAACCCTCACCGCTGTCAGGTTCTTTACGCATCTCTTGATGCGTCTTGTGGGTTTCAATAAGGGCTTGGACTGGTGGCTGGGGCAACGGGCTACACTGATCTGGCTATTGCAGCTCGATCAGTCTCCTTAGACGGGCAGAGAGATGCTGCAAAGACAGGGTAGCACGAACTTGGGGATCGGCAGTCCAATGGAGAATCAGTACTTTAGACCCACTGGCGACGTGTCGCTCCCAGGAGATGACACATTCACATTTTTGCCTATAAATAGTGGACTTTGGAGCTTATTCAAGGATCTTTTTCTCATTTGGACTTTTCACTTTCTCTCTATAAAAAGCCCCATTCTCTCTAGAATTCTAGTGAGAAAAACACATTTGGACGTTTGTCACCGGACCCTTGACGCTGCACCCTTGACTCGGACCGTCGACTGCCGGCCCTGTTCGTCGTCGCCCAGCCTGCACTGTGTTGCCAGCCCTCGGGACCTGTTTGGGGAGCCTTCCTCTCAGCCTTTACTCCATCCTTGCTGTTTCCCACTTTGCCTACCTGGAAGCTAACTCAGACTGCATCCTTTGTGGCACATCCACATAGCAGTGAACCCCTTTTTCCATCTTAATAACCTGTAAACTTTTTTTCAGTATGTGTGTGGTTTAATATTCTATTATTGTGATGTTGTCACTTTTCTTCTTCTATAAATTAAGCCTTAGATGTTTAACCAAAAAGAAAAGTGACGAAAAATCATTGCTAAAGCCAAAAATAAGATTAAATAAGATAAAAGCATTTGTGAATTACAAAAAAACTAAAGAAGCCTATTCATAGCCACCCAAAAATAGCCATAGCCATAGCCACCGAGAATAGGCTACAAAGTTATATTTCAATCATTGTTGTTGAGAAATTACCACACAATACCTTTTTAGTGACAAACCTGAAAATGTCAATGACTGATTTAGCCTAAGTTAGCGTTTGAGAAATACAACTCTTTATATCTTTAATAGATGTAACATTTTGGTACTAACAAGACGTCCAACATACTAGCTACATCAGTGCTGCAGAAATGTAAATATTCTATCTCTAATATAGATGAAATATTTTCCTGTTGACCGACAAAACAAGGGAGGGTTTATCGAAAACAGTTTGACCACTAGGCTTAGAAAGAGAAATTTTAACCCTTGATATGAGAAGGTGGTCATTTTATGCGTTGCTAGATTGTTGCATCGACTTATTTTTCGGTCTTAAATGTTATACACTTTGTTGTAAAAGGTAATTGCCATGCTTATGCCATGTTTATGAAAATCATTTCCGGGACCAAAATATTTTGATTTGCGTCTATATTTTCATATGTCGGTTGCTTAGCAACTTATGTTGAATTGCAGATGTAATCTCTATTAATTCCTTATTTGATTTTTATTGTGATGCATACTAACTTTTTCTATCTATGGACCTTCTAAAATATTGATGTTCACGTGCATCACATGTGAACTCAACTAGTATATATCTCTCTATCTTAAAAGAACCAAGTGTTTCTACACATTTTCTTTCCACAAATGTCCCTAAGGATTCCTAAATTTTATGGATAAGTACATTCCCCCTCTCGCGCTTGACTGGGTCATTACCCCCTAAAGTGTACATCCGACCTTTCGTATTTGACGCCTTATGGGAGAAACGCGACTCTTCCGGCCTCGGCAAATGCGTCTCATTATGTTCTTCATTCAAAAATCGAGCACCCAGACATCGGTGCCATGAGATTGCCCGTCTCTTTCATAGTTGTGGCACTCAAAGTAGGTATGCGTAATTTCCATGTGAAGAACCCTAAACTTTGGAATTATTGGTTGCGTTCCAATTTTTATTCTTCTTTCAGCGATGTAAATAGTCAACTTTGACACACGACTTCTCTGGAGTATGAAACCATTACCGTCCTCAGAAGTTCTGGCCTGTGCACGGTACAACCAAGCACTTGCTCTAGCCTATATCCTGGGTGGTTTGGAGTGCTCTTTATGTTACAGTCATCCCACTGCTGGTGAAGGTGGTATCTTGAAGAACCGCACCAGACAATTAACCACTTTGTCATATGGGATATGAAGAAACAGACATGTACAAGAAATCAAGTAAGTATTTTTTTTAAAATATGTTTAATTATTTCTGGTTGAAAAACTGCTTATTTTATTACCGGATATATAAAACTCAACTTTATGTATGTGGGTGTTTGACAATCTTGAATCAAATAACATCAAGGTTATTGGTCGTGGGAAATAGTCTAATATCTTATGTTCTTTTGGATGATTAAAGATGTTGATCTGCATTATATTTATCCTATATGACCCCCAGCATCGCACTATGGGCATCTAACAGTCAAATTCATATAATTTGAGAGTTTAATTTTACACAAAACAGTCATTCCCCATTTTCTGGACTATGGTAGTGTTCTATGCAACATAATGCATTTCATTATGGTACTTTAATCTTTCAAGGATTAGTAAGGCACACCAATACAAATAAAGTTCTTAACAATTTTGTAACTCTATTCAACCATATGTTCAGTATAATTTACAAGTTGCATGTGAAGTGACATACATGATGAAATGTTGCTGACAGATATGTTAAATACTTTTCTCTATTTCATCAATTAAGTATGGAAGTGTTTGGTTTGCTCATTAACATTTTCTAAGATCCAATAATTCACTAAGGTAAAATGCCTTTAAACTTTGAAGCCAACAGTACACGTATATTTACCCCTTGTACCAAAGCGGTTAAAGAGAAATTCTCGAAGTTCAATCCCATGATTTTAAGAGCCTCATATTTTTCTCTTTTGTGTTTGTAAGTAAGCAATGAAAAATAGCATTAGTCACTGTGCCATCTCAAGGCATGACAAGACTTGCCTCTCTGGAATGAAAACAAACATTTTATGCATTTTACCTTGTATACAACGTGACGTAGTGTTTTAGTATAGATAAATATCTGAATGCTATCAATATCTATGGATATTACGTTTTTAGTCCCTCTTGAATTATATAGATTTATCATCTCTTTTTGATCCTCTTTCTTTGATCTCTTTAAGTGCATCTTTACTTTTCCCAGCTTTACCTTATACATGTATATCTGTCCCATTTACATTAAACCTTAGATGTCTGAATATTTTATTAAACCCATTTTCTCTACAAGGACATAAAGTAAGTCAAAGCGGTTATAAATAATTGTGAGAAGGCCGATGCAAAAGGGTTAGATCTATTACTGTCCTTTTGGTTCGGCTTAGTAGCCTCTGAAAGGGTGAGGAACATTTTCCAACCACCTATGCAAACAAATGCTTAGCGACATAAATAATGTTTACAAGAGACTAGAGTTGTGCAAGTTTTCAAGTGTTTCTTCTTAACTGAGGTGCCTTATCAGTTGTTTTTCAAAGGTCGCACTGATTTTGTATATAAGGATCATATTGGTGGAAGGAAAAAGACAAAGTTGTTATGTAGTAAGCAAACCTGTTTACGATGTCGCACACGGACTGTCTATTTTTAACTTAACTACTATGATATTTCCTACTTTCTTTCTGAATGCCGACCAGTTGTTTGGTACGCACACAGACACATTACTCTTTCTTACTCACACACATTGTAAAAAAAGCATACCGTTCTTTCCAATAGTTGCAAACAGGTAAACTCATTTCTACTTATTTCTGCCAGGGTAACGTCCATCCATATGTATTTTGAAAATCACAGGCAAATAAAAGGAAGACCATATTGTTGGGAACACTCCAAGCATGGATCATCAGTTCACTATTTTAAGTTTGTTTTACCTTGTAGTCCAAAGTCATTTTTATTAGAGTTGTGTACATGTGCACTGCATAACATATTAGCTGCCATGCTCTTTAGATTTGTATTGTGCTATAATTTTCTACTGAAGAGTAATGACCTTACTTTTCTTTTCCGCACTCCAGCTTTCAATGACTTAACTCATTAATATTAATGGCTGCATTGCTCCTTAGGTTTGTATTGTGCTTGACTTAATGCTCCCACTACATACTGTTTCTCTTTTTATAATCCTGACCCATGATCATTTGGATGCTATTGCCTCACGATTTAGGATTAGCTAATTATTGGACAAGCGAAGTCAAAGCCGTTGGTCTATCCAGTATGGGGGAGAAGAGGAGGGGAAACTTGTTTTGACCGTTAATCATTTCTCTAAATTAGGCAGTTAAAATTTATTTCACGCTAAGTTTGGGTCGTGGAGAAGAGAAATAGTTAGTTATCTTGTTCATGAATTGCCAGCCAATCTGCTCATAGTGTCGTTTTGCTGTTCTTGCCTGGCTAGTTGAGCTTTATCATCATAAAAAGAATAGAGAAAACCCACAGCATATAAGGGGCATACCCGTCACCTAGCAAGGACATACTTAAAATTCAGATTAAACTGGAAAGACGTTCAAGATTGACACTGACCAAGTGTTCTCTTCGCATCAAATTAATATCTAGACACAAAGGTAGGGACTACATGCTCTCTTTCTCAAAACTTGAGGTTCTCTTTTCATCTAGAAATGGTAGAGGCAGTTAAGGCAGATCCTTGAGTCAAGGCCTGAAGTTTTATACCCCTGTTTAATTAACAAATTATATTATAAAGGTTACTTGCACAAAATAGGTGGAAGTGGAGAAGGGCATGTGTGGTGGTGCGATGACAAAGAATTGGCATCAACAAAGATCAATATGTAGGTAGTGTAGAGAGTTAGAACCAAAAAAAAGAAAACAAAAACAAAAAGAACAGAACCTAAGGACAAAGAACATGAACATAATTCATACTCTGTACGTCTTTAGGCCCGTTAAAGGAATGATACATATGCTTTTATTACTCCAAATGCGGTACAGCCCATTGCCATGGTCTGAGATTATATTCATCTTCTCTAATTTACTTTTGCGGGAGAAGCTAGAGCAACATGAATGAAATAAGAACTCATGTATTGAATAGGAGGTAATGGTAGCCAATATCAGGAGAAAGGTGATGTCTTATCTATCAGTTATGATACAATGCTACTCACAAAACCATTAGATCATGTTAGTTTAATTAACAATGTGTTTTGTTTTATGTTATACATCTAGAATATTGCTTTCTATTGTTTTTCCTTCTCTCGGTTCAGGAGTTAAAAGGATAGATTGGCTTTCCCCATGTGTCCCGACATGTGGACCATTCACAAGTGCTTGTATATCTCATCCACTTAAGTATAAATGACTCACACTCGAGCTTTTAATGGGGAGACAAGCCTTCAATCACTTTGCTAAGAAATTTTGTATTTTTCTTTTAATTTTTATACATTGCATATGCCGCCCAAACTAATAATTTGAGGTGCTCTAATTATTATACAAGTAATCAGTCAATACGATCACTAATAGAGCAAGTAACGCTAGAGACCAAGTTTTATCCGTTTTGCTTACATAAAAAACTAACGAATTACTGTAACTGATGAATTAAACCAATGGCTGTTGGTTTAATCAATTATACATCTCAGTAAGTTGGTCCTGTTTTACTTACTAGCCATACTAAAGGTGGGAGGATGGGGACATGAACTACAAGTTGCATAGGTGAAACTTGAGAATAAAGAACTGTACTAAAGTTTTATTATAGTTGAATCTTATTCGTCAGATGTACATCATTGCTGCAATTGTTGCCTTGATATATATCTTAAGAAAAGGGCTCTTTGGTACTATAGTAGGTTAATCACGTTCAGAGATGACAAATAGTGGTTTTTTTCCTTTGGAGTAACCAGCCACCATGTTGCGATCTCACTGGTGCAGCGCAGAGCTGGAGTATATTACGAGGTATAATATATGCTCAAAGATTGCCAACATCAATCTTGTAGTCATGCTCCAGTTTCTTAGGATTGACCCTCACAAGTGAAAAAATGTTCAGTATTTTTAATTATAGAAAATTCGTTGTAAATGTTAATCATGATTAGAAATGAAAAGAGAAGGACTAGAAATGATGTTCTTTGCATGCTATGAGTAAGTTGCATTGTGCATAAGAAGCGAACATACATTTGTGAATAGTTGTAAGGGTTAAATACATGTAGGTATCCTGGAACTACCACAAAGTCTCACTTAAGGGTCTCAAAGTTTAATTTTTACACATAAGGGCTTGTAACTCCAAATTTGCAATAAGTAAGTACATCCGTCCACTTTCCTAACGATCCAGGCCTTTCCGTCAGGGGCATTTTTGGGAAGTCTCACTTGATTTTTGGAACCCTAATCCATTAATATTTGGAACCCTAAAACTAATTCTCAGAACCGGCAGCGAGATTGGCCTCGCCGTGGGGATAGCTGTGGGAGATGAGCTACGAGCTCGAGGTTTTTGGAGGCCGCGGTGTCGATGATGGTAACTAGTAAACATAAAATGTGAGACCAACATCATGGTCTGAAGGAGGAAAGTCCAACATAATTATACACTATGCCCAACAACCAATATTTATTTAAGAAACAAAAGCTTAAGACCCTTGGGCTTATAAGAGCAAGAGAACGATTACAAAGCCCAAACTGCCACAAAAAATCAGAAACAAGCAATAATTACAAACCCCAATTCAGATTTCTCGCATGACCCGATAGTTTGTTTTATCTGTTGTTGTTTATCACGATTATCTGTTGTCTTGTGTTGTTTTATTATTATGTTGATAGCTAATTTTTTTTTTTTAATGATGTACCTCCAGGACAGCGTTATTGTCCTTGTCCTATTAAGGCTTTAAATTGGGATTTTTGCGTTTTCTTCTGTTGGTGCTCACCGGACAGAGATGCTATCTATGGCTATTTCCTCACTCCTTATAGACTTGTTATAACTTGACTGTAAGTCCTTTTTTTGTATTTATATCTATACATATATAAAAGCACGTATGGACTTTAATGTCTAATTTTTTTTCCTTAAGATACTATTTTTAAATTAAAATCTTCATAAAATATTAATAGTGGTTGAGGTTATTTTTGACTTAAATCTTTTTTTTCATTAAATTTTTTTTAATTAGAGTGTTATTAAAAAAATGAGGGTGCTTTAAACCTAAAAATGGTTTAAGTAAAAAATAACCTCAAACACTATTAATATTTTATGAAGATTTCAATTTAAAAAGGGTGTCTTAAGGAGAAAGAAAAATTAGCTATTTAAATTCGTACGTGATTTTATATATGTATGTGTGTGTGTGCGCGCGTGTGTGTGTCTATATATCTATGAAAATCCTATAGAATCACCTTTGAACTCCTCTATACTCTCTGATTACTGAAAAAATTCTTAACAAAACCTACCGCTTTCATTCACTTTAAAACTAAATTACCTTAGAGTTACTTCATCTTTTCAAACAAATTTGATTAAAAAAATTTCCAGATTTCTATGGCCCTTCAAAAGAAATAAAATACACCTGAACTAAATTGAATATTTTGTCAGAAACTCAATCCTTTACAATCTTGTATTTCACATTTGTATGTTGATGCATATTTTATATATTTGAATTATTGTGCATATATGTAGATTGCATTGCAAACATATTACTACATTGAGGCAATCGTAAATTTGAAGTTTAATTCTACATTTAACATATGAATATATTAGTATAAGAAAGCTATCATAAAGCTAGAGTTTTTTTAGAAATTTTCAAATGCATAAGAATTGCTACATCATACTATTCTGCTCCAAATAATAATTTGAGTTTATGACAAGTAAATAATCCTAACATTAATATCATATTCTTAATATGGTTATTGTCTTTCTATAGTATAATGTAACCCAGAATACCATGTACTTAAATTATAACATGTTTTTCATACGACTATCGTCTTTATATATTTCACTCTTAGTAGTGATAGGATTAGGTAGAATGCAATTGATAATGACTCCAGTTTATTTGAGGTTAAATTATTAGTTTTTCTTTTTCTTTATTTTTTACATGAAAACTCTCGAGTTTTAATGCGCAAGGGGTTAAATGACTAAACATTATTTTCTTAAAAAACTCTTTTTAAGTTTTTTAAAGATTTTTAAATAGTGAGGGTGCTTATGACAACCTTTTTGGCTAACTTTAAATATTTTATCACTAAAGAGGTTTAAAGTTCACTAATGTATGTTTTAGTGACAAAAAGCAATAAATAAACCAAAACAGGTGAGGATCTGACCCCAAACACATAAAAGAATCTCAAGGGATTAAATGAGTAAAAAAAAATTCCACTTAAGATATTTTTTTAAAATAAAAATTCACAAAAATTGTTTTTTTTTTTACTTCAAAAAAGTGAGGCTAAACTACAATATTTTTTTACTTCTAAAGAGGTTAAAAGTTCATAAGCATCTTCAAGGACAAAAGTGTATTGATTTAATAAAAACGGGTGTAGATCTAGCCCCACTTTATAAAAATGATTCCAACAGGTTAAATGGCTAAATATTTTTCTTTAAAAAAAATTGTTTTAAACTTATACTCCATCTGTCCCATAGAAATCAATTACTTTTTTTTTAACATGCATATTAAGGATTTAGGGCATATATTGTGTGTTTGTCATTCTACCATTTAGGGAGAGGAGGGAAAGAAAGTGAGTTAGGCGAAAGTGAGTTAGTGAAGTGTTAAATATGCAGAGAGAAATATAATTAAAAAAAATGTGCAAACTTGCTAATAAAAAACAAAAATATGCTAGTTAGGTAGCACGTGTTTTGCACGTCGAAATATAATCTATTTCAAATTATTTATGAAAGGACAAAAATATAACGTCAAAATAGCATTATTAAATAATCCAAACTTGTTACGTTCCTATAAATTAATACTATTTTCCTAATCCTTCTCAACCTTTATCCTCTTCCCGAAGATGTTTTTTGTCATGGACCAACTTTTTTGTTTTTAACAATTTTCTTCTTTTGAAAACTTTTGAGAATCTCGTCATCATCGATTAGTATAGGCTCTTTGCTTGCAACTGCTTCTATGGTCTCTTCTTCTGCACGTGCTTGAATGGTCTCTTTCTCTGCAACCACTTCTAGTATGTCTTTCTCTGCAATTGCGTTTGTTGCTTCTGCAATAATTGAGGTCTTGACTTCGTTACTTTCGTAGACTCTTTGTAGTTTTATAAGGAACATGTACTTTTCATTTTTCTATCCAACCATCTTTCGGTAGTACCTAGAATTTTCATTCTGAATTAAATTGATAATGTTAGGACGGAGTCTATAATGTACATGAATTTCTAAAAGAAGATTATTAATTTATCACCTTAATCCTTACAGACTCTTTGTATTATTCAGCAGTCAATCAATCATCGTTATTGCTACTTCATCAAATAAGATAAGAGTAGCCATGTATGTATCATCAACCACATCGAGCCTAATGTTGTACCTTGACGTAATTACAAGATATTAGTATTATAATTATTGGTGCATTGTTGTCATCTGTGTTTGCTACACTAACTTGGAATTATGTTTTGCATTTGACTCATGCCCATTTGTACATTCAGTGTTATCGTTGTATCTTCCAATTAATTTTTGACAAAGTACGTAAACATCATAGTAAGGTTGTTTTTGTTTTCAACTTCAAGAATTATTACTTCAAAGCAATATAAGGAATCCTATAAACAAAGTTAAGGGAAATGTGTTTTATTTGTGCACTAAAATTTGTTATACAATTATGCACATGCATTATTATATGAATTTTAGCTTACCAGCTCCAGAGATGTGCGTTGTACATAATGTCTCCTAATCTCCCTGCTTTTGCTTGATTCGTTTTTTTTCAAGAATAAGAAATCAATTGTTTTGTTCTTTGTTGTATTTTTTTATCTTAACACAACAAACTGTTAGCTGATAATATTATGCAAAGAAAGAACTTATACATAATTTATGAGCATTAAAAGATATTTATAATTGTCACACCATTTCTTGATCTTTTCGGCCTCTTTGCACTTAAGTACCACTTGTACTACCGAAAGTGACGATGTTGAGTATTGCTTATCTTCTGTAACATGATTGTTAGTAGTGGAATGTAATATGTTATAAAAGGTAATATACTTCACATGTGTCGTACCTTAGAATGTGAATTCGCTTAAGTTGGATAACGCAATAACTGAATTCATGTTAACAATATCCTCATGTGGTTTTCCTTCACTTAAAGTCATGTCTCCCAACAAGCATATGGTCATTGAGTTTAGTCTATATATTAACAATCAGTTATTGAGATATAAGTAACTCTAAAAATACTTAAATGAAGAGTTACTTACCCTTTGGTGAGAAGATCTCTTTTGTTAGTTGAACTTCCTTTTATTTTCTTGATGATAAAATTTCTCACGACCTTATATAAAAAATCGTACAAGTTAAGATCCTTATTTTAGTTACAAACAACCTTCAATTTTAAGGAATTTCGACTATCTTGTTCATAAAATTATCAAAGATTCTCTCCATCATTTAAAATATCCAAACCCTAAGAAAGTAGGTCAGGATAAAGAAAATAAGTTAGTAGAGAGTTGAATGTGTAAAAAGTTGGCGGAGAGTTGAATGGTGGAGAGAGAAATAGAATAAAATAAAGTGTAAAAAGGATAAATATGAGCAATTTATTTTGGATAAAGAGAATATAATTTACAAAAATGAAGGACATTTTTCAATTTCAAAAAGAGCGAACAAAATTACAATATTTCTGGGTACATTTTAACATTAGTCACTGAAGAGATTAAAAGTTCTTTGTTCACCTTTAAAGAAAATCCTATTAGAATCTAACTTTAAAATTACCAACATCAAAATTGATGAAATGAACAATTTAATTTTTTTTCTACTCCTTAGAGAATCGTTCCTAAGTCCAGGTAAGAAAGAATAATTTGTATTGATTGATACCTTTTATTTTTTGTTTTTGATCATTCAAATTTATATCTATAGAATTCGATGTGCCATAGAAATCAAATTACTTGAACTTAATAAAATAAAGAATCTAAAAGACCCTCCATTTTTATTCCTGTCTATTTTCCTTGTTCTACAATGTAATAAAATACATTGAAAGGTTTAAGGTCCTATTATGTTACTTTCTTATGTATATACATATACATATTTTTAAGATGGACTGCCTATTACATCTACTAATTTTTTCATATGACCACAAATATAAATATATCGACATAGGACCGAGTCAGATATCTACAAGTTTGACTAGGCCTTCAACTTTTTTGTAAAATATGTGTTTGGTAAAATAGTTGGTTGTTGTTATTTCCTTAAGCCTCAAAACCTTATGCCATAGGTGGAATTATCTATATTTACATCAATACATATATAAAAGCACGGATGAACTTAAATAGCTAATCTTTTTTGCCCTTAAGATACCCTTCTTAAATTTGAAGTCTTTATAAAAGATTAGTAGTACTTTGACTTAAACCTTTCTTTTTCTTTAGATACCCTTTTTGAATTAGAATATTATTAAAAATGAAGGTGTTTTTGACTTCTCATAAGATATCAAGCCGCTTTTGTAAAATACTCTTATTAAAATAAAAGTTTTTGTTAAAGTTAAGGGTTATTTTGACTTTTACTTAAAAAAAAAAAGAGAAAGAGAAAAACCTTATGAAAACCTTATAAAATTACCGTTGAACTCCTACATGCTCTTTTAATACAGAAAAATTTCTAACAAAACCTAATGCCTCCATTCACGTTAAAACTAAACCTCCTTTGAGTTACTTCATCTTTCCCATCAAGTTCGATTAAAGAAAATAATTTGCAGATTTTTATAGCCTTTTACAAGAAATAAAATAGACCTAAATTAAATTAATTTTTCAACATAAACTCAATCCTTATTTTTAATTTTGTATTTCATACTTGTATGTTGATGCGTATTCTACATATTTAAATTATTATGCACAAATATAGATTTCAATGCAAACATATTAGTACATTGATATAATCATAAATTTGAAATTTAATTCTAGATTTTAAATACAGATATATCAGTGTAAAAAAGTTATCATAAAACTAGAGTTTTTTAGAAATTTAAATGCATAAGAATTGCTACATCATACTATTCTGTATTGAATGATAATTTGAGTTCGTGACAAGTAAATGATCCTTTGTTCATATTAGAATAATTGAAATACTCTTATTTGCACGACGACATAATCTTTATATGATTATTGTCTTTTTATAGTTCACCGTACCCAGAATACTATATACTTACATGATGTTCTTCGTACGGTCATTGTCTTTGTTATTCTATTCTTTTAAGTGATAAGATTAGGTAAAAGCAATTAATAATGACTTCAATTTATTTGAGCTTAAATTGTTATTTTTTTAACCTAAAAACCCTCGAGTATTGATGCGCAAGGGGTTAAATGACTGAAGATTATTTTTTTAAAATACTCTATTTAAGTTTAAAAGGTTTTGAAATAGTGAGAGTGATTATGACTTTTGAAAAGTTATACATTTACAATAAAAGCGGGTGAGGATCTGGTCTTAACACATAAAATAATCTCAAGGGATTAAATTACTAAAATTTAGAATACACTATAGATTTTTTAACTAGAAAGTAGAAAAAATAATATAACAATAAGGTTAAGTACAGTTTTAAACAAGTTGTACTCGAAATTTAAAACTTGCACTAGAAATTTTTTAAAAAGGGCATACTCTGTTCTCTTAATCTTCAAATAAGAGATACATGAAAACTATATTTCAATATACTAGATCAATACTGGAAAAAATAACTGTAAGGATTATTTTAACCCCCAACAGTCACCATTATAAGAAATGACCATCGCTGTAAATAAACAAAATGAATAATTTATGAATGATATTAGAAGTCCTAAGTGATGATATTTTGAACTTTACTGGTGATGCTTGCAGAAAAAATGACTAAAATTCTAAAAGTGAACGATAGAAAAACTTTAAAAAGATCCTTAAAAGCTATAGCTACTAGATTTGTTGCCTAAGCAATTAAGTTTTCATATAAGCTCTGCTAGATCTTTTGAGTTTATTTGATTCTGATTTTAAAGATACAAAACTTAAGCTCCCGATTTCTTTCGTTTTACAATATGTCTTTTACATTTATTAGTCAAAATTCGTTCCTGTTAGACACTTTACTTTCAACAATCTTTTTTGTGTTAATTTTTGAACTTTTTTGAATATCATTGTTATAATTCAAACGTATCCTCAATTTAATTTCCTATACTTATATACATGCCATAAAAATACATTGCAAGAAATTGGACAACTCAAATATATACACTTGATTAATTGTCTCTAAAATACTTTTTTTTTTACTTCTATAACTTCAATGTCAAACTTATAGTGTTTCATAAGATTTAGATATTTGTGAAAGATGTTTGAAACTAATTACAGTGTCAATGTGCCTTAGATAACAAGATATAGTATAAAATAATCAAGATTCTATTTAGCAGGAACTTGATGTGACAAAAGAATAAATATGCTATAAATATTGATAATAATTGACATTAACAACTCGGGTTTGAAAATAATGTCATATCTTGTGTAATGAACTTTCCGCTACTTTAAGTCTTTGATTAGTGTTTAATAACTAATATATTTATTATGATTTAATTATAATAATTGTAGTAAATAATAATAATTATGTTTTACCAAGTTTATAACATTTTTATTTTTGAATTACTATATAACAAGTGAAGTATGTGATCCTTACTGGTTAGATCAAAACAAATGAATGTAAAAAGATCCAGTAGAGTTGGTCATTTGGAACGTCTAGAGGTTTCAAACTTTTGGATCCCTCAACCGTAGAGAAGATAAGAAACCTCCGCACATAGAACACTTAACTGGAACTGCTTAGTACCCAAAATCCGTCGAGGATCAGATTTCATTTTAGTAGAAGAAACTTATACCGTTTGGGTAGCACAAGTATCGTCAGTCAGCAGGGTAGCTGCCATTGCAGTTGCACGAAGGATTATGTGAAAAGCCTTTACATTTCGTATCCAGCCAAGCTCCATCAGTGTCAACATTACCGCACCAGAAGAGGCCAAAAAACAAAGTAGTTTTGAGAATGTGAAACGGAAGGCTTACACCATGGGGCAACAATATTGGCTTCTTAATCTTCAATTGTCCCAAACCTGCTCCTTGGCTCTGAAAGTGGACTTGGGTTTGGCGTCAGTACAGCCTAATCTGATTCCCTTCCATCATCTCCATACAAAAAGCACAAAAAATTGCTTCAATGTTCACAAGGTATCATGCTTCCAGCTGCAACCAAGACACTAATAGCTTTTGTAAAAGAAAGTTCCTGCCACAAAAGACCAATTAACATACATATATGATGATGACATTGACAATTGTATTCAGGAATTTCTGATAGTACTTCCTCCATTGTATATGTAAGATTTTGCGAAGTACAGATACGCTACAAATGCGACTGCACTGATTCCAGCAAGAAGCCAGTAAAAGTAATCAAGGTGTGCCTGATTCAAGTTGTCAGCAAACCAGCCGCCTTCACCATTATCGCCTGTAATTCTCTCGATGATTGAGATGAGAAAGCTGCTGAGGAAGCTCCCTACGCCAACGATACTGAGGTAGAGAGCAAGACCTATACTCTTCAATTCTCTGGGTACCTGTCCATAGAAAAACTCCTGCAGCCCAACCATTGTGAATGCATCTGCAATTCCAAACATCAAGTACTGAGGTACCAACCACCATACGCTCATTGGAACTGTTGCATCTGGCATATTGATCAACCCATATTCAGTGGCAGTTTTAAGTCTTTTCCTCTCAACTAGAGCAGCAATTACCATGGATAGCACGGAGAAAAATATTCCAGTTCCTATTCTTTGAAGCATAGTTATGCCAGAGGGCTGTCTGGTTATAGATCTCGCAACAGGAACTAAAACGAGGTCATATACAGGAATAATGATGACAATGGATAAGCCGATGAAAGATTGTAGCGAAGCAGCTGATAATTTAAAACTTGAACCTATAGATCTGTCCATAGTAACTCCTTGCTTGGTAAATAAAGTGGATGTCTGGGCGAAGACGATGCCATATACTAAACATGTAGCCCATATTGGCACCAGCCTGAGAACTGCCTTTGCCTCTTCAACATCAGCAACGCTTGATACTTTCCCATCTTCCGTCGAACCATCGGCTGAAAGCAAGGCTTTGTTGAGAAACCTGCAGCAAAAGATTGATCTCTTCATTCCATAAGCACATAGGAAAGGGAGTTTCATATAGAGATCCATCAATAATTACTAATCTTCTCACTTTTCTCTTTACTAACTATGTCCCGCCAAAATTGGGTTAGTCCATCTTGTTTATAGAGCATTAACAAGCAATGGAAATTTCTGTGAAGTCAATCCACTATGATAGCACAAACAAGTTCAACCCAAGTAACCAGAGTCAGAGGGAGAGGGAGAGCGAGAGCGACAGCCACAAAATGGAATATCTTTGGAGTTAAGAGCGCCACCAGTGTCTCTATGATATAATTAGACTTTGTTCAATATGATATCTACTTCACACATCATGTTAATATACTGTAAGTTCAATAGCATCACTTGTTTCAGTTGAAATTTTAAAAATGTCCTTAAAGTTCAGGTGATTACTACAACAATATGGCTGAACACAAGTCGAGCAGTGGGTCAGTGGCAAAGTTAACTTCGAATCCTATGGGCATCAATTTTATGCTCTAATTAGGCCACTTACGAAGTGGGGACGTTAAAGCGCTTTCCGCAGGCAATCTGCTAAAACTCGGCTCTCTCGTATTCAACTAAGAGTGCGGCAAGTGGGTTTGACTACTGAATTCGCAAGCTTTGATTTAAGAATTTGCGATCCTGCGCCGAGCAAGAGTGGATGGTCACCTAGACTACAACTCATCTTTCTGATTTCATACGACTTCCGTGAAACCGCATGGACTAGTCTATATGCTTCGAGATCACTGTATTGATGTCTCAATAATAAAGGAACAACGTGCAGATATTTCTCTTACCTGAATTGTTGAGAACCTTGATCCGGCAAGGTTCCTCCAACTTCCTCTTCAGTAGATATGACTGATGGGGAAGTTCGCCAGTTTCTAGCTGCTTTGACGAATACCTGGCCAATTCTAGTGAACGGGCTTTTCTCATCACCCTTGAGGGTAAACCGATAAGTCAAAGTTCCAAGTAAGAATACAAGCAATGCAATGCCCATGACAATGCAGGGGATACCAAACCCAAGAACCCAACTAAGGTTGTCTTGTATGTAGCTCAATATCAACAGTGAAGCAATTGTTCCAGCACATAATCCAAAATACCACCAGTTGAAGAATGAGCTTCTGGCTTTGCACTCTTCTGGATCTGCGGCATCAAACTGGTCAGCTCCGAAGGCCTGAACACAAGGCTTGTGCCCTCCTTGGGCCACCGCCACCAGATAAAGGGAGAAGAAGAAGAAGATAACTTCGGCCCGAGAAGGAGAACATGACGTGGTATTTGCAGAAACCGTGCAGTCAGAACTTGAAGTAAACAGAGCTGAAAGCGTCAACAAGCCGAGCCCCTATATATCATACATCCCGGTTAAGTAGTTAGAACTTTTTCAGGAAGGTAAAAACTTATGAGACGCATGATAGAATAGAATGTAACAACCACGCAATGGATTTAACTCCGAGCTGCAATTAGTCATCAAGTGTCTTTGACTTCTCTTTTTTGCTATGCAGAACCCAGAACACCGAAAAGTGAAATAAAGTGGTATGAAGTTAAAACCCGAAACAAAAAGGGGCAGAAGACAGAGCGCCGCTGTTTTTTTTTTCTTTCTCATACTTGTGCATCGCCTATTACTGCACATGGAAATAGAGGTACGATAAGTATGAACCTAAAAGCGAATGTGCAGATGTTACGGTCTAGAGAGACATGAGACTGAAGGTTTCCCTGTTAAATACAAACAATCAAGCCAGTAACTACAGTATGGTTTCTCAGTTAATGATTTACCAATAGGTTAAGATGAAGCATGAAAAAGTTACACAAGCTTACTGTTGTAAGATGAGATGGATAGGAGTGTTGTCTATTTATTATGACACTCGGTATTTAGAAAGCTTAAAACTTATATTCTTGTTCGCAGCCTTCCCGTTTCAATTAAACCTTAAGGAACATGTATTAAGTGGTTAGCAAGCCAAGCAGGAAATCTTTAGCTATGGGAGGAGGAGAGTGAACAAAATAATGTGATAGGCCATAGCAATGTGAAAATGTTGTGAATGTACATCCCAACTAGAACTTGAATAGAACCGGCAACAAGTAGAAAAAAGAAGACATAAAAATTGCATTCTGAAGTCACTATGCCAGATCGTTACAGCTCTCCCGTCATAGCATCAAAACAAACTTTAGCAATACGCGGATATAGAAGGTGAAATTCAGTTTTCTTGCGATGGCACATTACGCTTAAGAATACCACTTGTGGCATATTTGACTCCCAAGTTTAAGATACTCCCTCCAAAAACATTATTTTTTCAGGGTCGACATTGTTGGAATCTCTAAGACAGATATAGTACATGTAAACATTGACTTCACAAGTTAGCAAGTGTTGTTTGACAGTCGGGGTATGGTAAAAATAATGGTTACATGTTTCAAAATCTACCACACTAATATGAAAAAAGTTAATACTAATGATCCAATGAAACGGAGCGAGTATAAGCTAATTGACCATGGCAACGGTGTAGAATAATAACAAGGTCTGATTTGATAAATGGAGAACCCTTTTAGTGACGTTTTACAGCCAATGTCAACTAAAATTAGTTATAGCAACACTTGCAGTAAAAAAATCCCTTGAAAAACGGGGTTTTAGGCATCCTTTGAAAACAACATGGCTAGTTATGATGGGAATCTCGACCTTATCCTAGTACACCACAAGTTATACTTTTCCAAAATAACGAAGTTAAGAGTACTGGGTACTTTGCCACGATTACTGTTCACAGTAATTTTCGGAATTACTACTGCCAAATCAGTATCCATAACTAACACGCGGGACGTCAGCTTACCAGGATATAGAGCAGGGAAGCAAAGAATATGGTGCGATATCGACCGAGGAATGAATCAGCCACGAAGGCGCCTAAAAGCGGGAGGAGCGACGCCGTTCCGGACCACGCATTCACGTTCTCGGCCGCCGTGGCCGTCGACTGGCCCAGAGGCCCCGTCAGGTAACTTATCAGGTTCAAACTTATCCCGTAATACGCAAACCTCTCGGAGATCTCCACACCTGGACACCACATTCCTCTCGGGAATCAATCAGAATTCGATCATACACAAAAACAGTTCAAGTGGTTATAGTTCTATCGAATGATTTGGTAAAAATCGAAGTTACCAATGATGAAAGCCGCGGACCTCCATTTGCCGGATTTGGCTCTGATGACTGGCCGATCCTTGTAGTCAACGACGCCCTCGACGACGGCGCCGTCGGCAAGAAGTGGAGTGCTAGCTCCGCAAGTGCTGGGGTGGGTAGCAATACCGCCGGCGGCCATGTCATGCGTTGTCCTTTACACCCTCACAACAATGAAGTTCCACTTTAAAGACAAATTTGGTCCTAAACAAGTAGTATCTGTTCGGATTCAAGATTTTGAACGTGATAAGCTACGCTACTTGTTTAATCCATCCTTGATTTTTCTGGGCTTTACTTAATCCACAAATTAACTACGAGTTTCAAGTTTCAAGACAAACTTCTGTAATCTGAATAATGTCACAGCAAGGGCCCTCACATTGACGATCACAGCTATCACATGCACCTAACACCACACCCTACCCAGCCCCATTTCGCGGCTAGCACGTGATTTTCATAGTTGTTTTTAGGGGAAAGTCTACTTTACACGTTGTGCGATTTGCCCCCCTCCACTTCAAAATTAACCACTAAACTCCTCCACACTTACAGAAATTGGGCACCTTAGACGGAAACCGTTAAATTTAACAGCGCGTGGTCAATACGCACGTTGACTAACGATTTTTTTTTGTAAATGACGTTTTTACCCATTCTGTTAGGGGTAATTAACTAATGACCCCCTGTACTATAGACGGTGTGCGATTTCCCCCCTCTACTTCAAACATAACTACTAAACCCCCCCCCCCCCCCACACTTACGAAAATTGGGCACTTTAGACGGGTTCGTTATGAATATTCGTGAAATGACCAAAATACCCTTATTTCCTTATCCTATTTAAGTTTAATACCATTCTTTCAACTTCTTTTTCTCTCCTCTCAGACTTTTTACTCAATCCCACATACACACACTCCACGCACACCCAGCACGCACGCACGTGCACACACAGACACACACATACCCTAAACCCAGACACAGACGCGCACCCACTGCAAACATACACACACGCTACTCGCATGCGACTGTGGTGGCAACGTCATCACGAATCTGGTGCAGCCCCAGCGGCGTGTAGCCAGTCACGGTGGTCATGTGACGCTGCTTGGCGCGATGTTGTGGATTGGGGTGGAATGACGACGGAGGTTAGACCTGCGATTTGGGGACGTGGTCGTCGATCGTGGTGGCAGGGATCTGGACGGATGTGCGGCAGTCAGACACCGATAGCCTGTGTCTGTGGGGATTGATGTTACCGGTGTTGATTGCGTCGGTCGGTTGGTGGCCGATGAAAAAGCCCCACTGGCTTGCAGACGCAAGGTGGTGGGAAATGGCAGCGATGAGGCAACTCACGACGATGTGTAGCCAGACAGTATAAAGTTGGGGGAGTTGGCCAGAATGGTGGTTACTGTGACGCTGATCATGGTAGTTGTTGCGCCGGTGATATACCAACGGTAATCGTGGTTCCTTTTTTTTTGTAACTCCCTGGTGGTCGGAGAAAAAGACCAGTGGTTGTGCTCAGTGAATCACCAATTGTAGCGGGGTTGACCAGAAGAGGAGGTGCAGATTGTAGCAATCCCTTGTTTGCAATGAATCTGGTAGCGCAGAATGGGGTGGGGGACTGGTCTAACGGGTGGGGGGGTGGGGAATGAAGGGGGGGCGGGGGGAGGGTCATGGGCAAAATTGTCATTTAAATTTAACGGTTTCCATTTAATGTGCCCAATTTTTGTTAGTGTAAGGGAGTTTAGTGGTTAATTTTGAAGTTGAGGAGGGGAAATTGCACACCGTGTATAGTACAGGGGGTCATTAACTAATAAAGAAATAAGGGTATTTTGGTCATTTCACACTATTCATAACGGACCCGTCTAAGGTGCCCAATTTCTGTAAGTGTGGGGGGGTTTAGTGGTTAATTTTGAAGTGGAGGGGGGCAAATCGCACAACGTGTAAAGTAAAGAGGCTTATTGTTTGTTACCTAGCTGTCACCTTTCTATTTGTTAATTTTTCCAAGCAAATGAGGTGATAGACTGAGATTGCAACGGCGAGTAAGATTGCAAATGAACGAGTTCTCGATCCGTTTAATAGAACTCGAGTTCTGTTCTCTTATTGTTAGAAAATTAAACTTTTGGCTTGATTTGTTAACTTAGTCAACAGTTGTTGCCTACCTCCTTTGTTTCCGTAACCGTGAAGACTGCCAGCATGTTGTGAGCTATGAGGTTGGTTCATGCCACTGCCTCGCTTTGCTTATAAAACGGACTTCGTCCTACCATTTGTAACATAAGTTTGTAACAAAAAGAAAAGCTCCTACGGGCAGTGAGCGTGAGGGTTAAGTTTTTTACTTTCTGAGATAGCATATCAATAAATTGAGTATTTATTTTGGGTAATCAAAAACCATTTGCTCCTTGACCAATTATTTTAATTACCAACAACTAGTGTCAAGAGCCAGGTTCTACAAGATGGCTTCAAGTTCAATAACTGGAGTTTAACTAATTCAGGTGCAATCAACAATCTTCAAGCTTGATGCGAAAAATAATTTAGCAATGCCGAAACATTTGATGGAGTTATGTTTGAGAAGGAGAAATCCTGGAGAAAGGTTTTGTTGAAAAAGACAAGCCGTCAAATGAAGAAAAACAACATGTACATTACCATTCAATCAATGAAAAGCCTTATTCTTGATCTGTTAGATAGTTTGACTGCCATTTCTTGGAAAAAATAAATATCTCATGCCAAAACTGCAAAGGACGCTTGAAGTAGTCTACTTAAAACATATGAAGGTGCAGATCCAGTAAACGAACAAGATTATAGGGTTTAAAAAGACAGTTCGAGCTAATGGAACTAGGCAAAGAAGAAAATATTCGTGATTATTTTTCACAAATAGAGAAGTTAGTCAACTAGATAAACAATAATGGTAATGAAATGGCAGAGAAAGATGTCATGGAGAAGATCATATGTATAGTACCAAGGGGGTTTGATTTTGTGGTGACAGGTATCAAAGAATCCAAAAATCTTAACACTGTGACTCTCAATAATCTACAAGCCTTATTGGAGTCACATAAGATGTGAATGAATGAAAGGTCACAAAGTTCAACAGAGCAAGCATTAAAAGCCCAAGTAATTTGAGGAATGAGAAGGCAACCGCTACAAGTTGAACAGAGCACAATCAAAGAGGCTTAAACTTCAGAGCAAAGGAGGCAGGAATTTCAGAATCACTGCGAGACAAGAAGTACGAGGTAATGAATCTTATTAGGATAAATCAAATATTTAGTGTTATAAAATGCAAGTCGCACAGTCACTATCAATCTGAATGCAAGTCGCATATTCAGTGCCATAATTGCAAAATATGGCCATTATAGTAGAGAGTGTCGTGCTAGAAGATCAGAAAACAAAGAGAATCACACTGGAGTAGCACATAATGATAGTCCAACAACCTTTGTGATGCCCCGAACCTAGGTATACCTGGTTATCATTACTTTTAGCGACGAACTCTCGATTAGCGTTTGTATATTTTCTTTAATGACTTATAGCGACAATAATTATATGTAATATTTAGTCTCGATTTTCTCAAGGGAATTTCATTGAACCTTTGGCGACAATTGTAAAATTATAAGACATAATTTAACGATAGCAGACATTATTGATATTGATTGAGGTCTTTCGCAACAATTAGCATTAACGACATTTTTAGAAACCTTTAGTGACAGTTTCTAGGAGTGATGTCCTTTTGAGTTTTTAGCGACGATTTGCTTGGGCAATATTACCAGTGACAAATTAAGATACACTAGCTGCAGACAAGAGAGAGTGATAAATGAAACGTAGCCGGTCACGCTGGAGAGGTTATAATCAAGTAGGGTTTATTATACAAATATATAATCTCTGATCCTAGTTATTTATATATGTCAGATAGAGTGATTTTTGCAGAAAGTGTGGCATTTTAAAATGACTGAGAGAAATTGAGAGAGAGAGAGAGAGAGAGATATATATATATATATATATATATATATATATATATATATATATATATATATATATATATATATAGTGAATAAGATAAGAGGAGTAAAAAAAAGAAAAGAAAAGAAAAGAAAAGAAAAGAGAAAGAGAAGTCAGGAAGAGGAAACAGATAGGACGGCCGACCCTAAAACGGGCGTCGTCTCTACCTGATGGGTAGCCCCCATCTCCAGCCACGCACGCGATCACAGGAGGTCGACTCCAGCTTCGACCTTCACCGGACGCCATCGCCTAACCGCCGTCGCCACCTCCAAACTGTCGTGCTACCACTGCCACCGGCTAGACGCCGTGCAATCGCTGTCGTTGGCCACCCTTTCAATCTCTGGCAAGCACTAGCGGAGCAAATGGTGCCTGCGGCGACAGATCTGGACCACCGCTATGCTGCCGGAATCATCGCATCCTGCCACCACCGCAATGCTCATCATCAGTCAACCAAAATCCCGATTGACACCACATGACAACTGTCAGCTGTCAGCTTTCTCCCTCCGTCCATCGACCAACCGCCGTGATCACCGGCAACCTTAAATCGGCATTGTAATTGCAGCTCACGGTGAGCCAATATGGCAGCCACCGGTCTTTAGCCTTCTTAGCCGGAATCTGCTCGTGAGAAAAAAAAGTAATAACAATAATAAACTCTTATCTTTCTTATACAAATTATCAAGTCTCTGAGATTTGTGGGAGTTTGGGGTGTTGTACAAGTTGGTATACATATACAGCACATAGGAGAGAATGTATGTTTGCGTCGTGCAAGTGTGGGTGCATAGAGAGTATGTTTTTGTGTGGTTGTGTTGTTAGCGAAAGGTGATGGTCATGGCATTATTTGTCGCAGCCGGAACGACATCATGGCGTTGCTTGTGGTGGCTTGGGCGGAGTAGTTTTGAGTAGATATGGATAGAGTGTACAGTGCGACTATGTGTACGGAATGACGTGGAGTGCGTGTTATGTGAGAGGAAGGGAAAGGTGAACGGTGTTGTCTGTGTTATTGATGCATTGTAATTGTTTAGGCGTAAAGGGTGTGTTTACATAGAGATTTATGGGCGCAGGCAGGTATGTGTATGGAGGGCTACATGTGGTGGCGGGTTTGTGTAGGGCGGCCAAGTAGAGAGTGTGCAGGTGCACTATGTGTCATGGTGGGTGTAATGTGAGTGCATGCATGTTTGTAAGTTATGTGAGTGTGTACAGTGTGCAGTGGTGCACGTGCAAAGGGCGTACTTATATACGTGGTGTGTCTATATGTGTGTGTATTGCAGGTATTGGTGTATATAAATAACGATTGTGTGAGTTGTCAGCGGGTACAAAGGGGTGTTACGGTTTGACAACGAAACGAAGGCGAAAATGTGAATGAGGTCTAGAAAATGTTTACGGTGATGGAGAGGAAAGACATTATTTCTTGGAATACTTTGGGGGTTATCGAAACGGGTGAGTTGTGGGTGTGTAAAGGTCGGTCTTTAAATACGGCATTTCGAATGGTTGAGGAGAATTCTAAACGGAATATTGTGTTGATCGACATTGCTTCGAGTTACAGAACGGATAAGGATATGTAGAGGAAAGGAATGGCCCTAGCGGTTTTTTTAGCTAAATGTAGCATTCCGATCGTCGCTCCAGGGATTTTGAGGTGGGAAACGCGTAGCGTCAGGTAAGTGACCCTTTGATTCAACTAGTATTTTTATATGCAACGTATATGTTTATCTACTGTTAAAAATGTGTTGCTTATTAGTATTGACCGATTTAATTATGTTTAACTGCTCTGGCTTAAATTACCAAAAAGGTTTTAGTGTTTTATTCTCGTCAAAGAAAAACCGGACCAGCATGTAAATGATGTTTTGCCTAGAAACTGAAATGGAACTCGGATTTGAAATGTATTGTATTGACGTTATTGTGAATATTGAACATGTTGATGATTATTGAAAGGATGTGAGGATGGTTGAGAATCAATTGATGAGTGATTTTGTTCACGATGAACCCAAAGGGGGTTTTTGGTTTACTCGATTGCTGTGCCCTATATCCACGGGGGAAAGTTGGATTTCGGGCCCTGGTCAACGGGGCTTGTACGTTGATGCACAGTACTGTTGCTCGTAGTTCGCCCATGCGTCCACAGAATTTTATCCCTGATGGAGGAGGGATTTCGGGCCCTAGTCAGTGGGGCCTGTACGCTGATCGCAGCATATCGTTTGAGCTAATGTTGGAATCGAACTGGTTGTTATGAAGTTTTGCGATAATCATTTTATACTTAAGTTTTTGGTTTCATGTACTCTATTTTGTTTTACCTGATGATTACCAACTTTATGATTTTATATGTATTAATGTGGCAATGCTATAAAGTGAGTTATTTTCTGCATGCTTTGGTCCACCTAGTTGAATCATTGGTTACTTACTGAGCACGTGGAAGCTCATCCCTTACTTATCATTTCAGGTTGAAAGTAAGGTGATGGTGAGGAGCATAGGAAGAGACAATTTGGTGTGGAACTTCAGACACTGTATGGAATGAGTCGCTGAATATTTAGGTTATTGGTTTAGTATTAGCTGTTGATAAATCAGAGTTATAATGAGTTTTAGCATAAGTATTGTATTCAAATAGAAATATGAAAATGTAATTAAAGTTGTAAAAGTTTTAATTTCCGCTGCAGCACATATTGGATTTTAGCGAGTAAGGCCTGGCAGAGCCCTTGGTTGGAGCCCATTGGGTCTGCGGCCGGTCACGTGCCTAGCTCACGAGCCCATTCATGGGTTCGGGTCGTGACAACCTTATTGTTGGCTAGTCATGAAACTAGTAGTAATGATAGTTAGTGGTTGTTAGAGTCGGGTTACAGTAATCATCCGAGTCGAAACAAGGAAGTTTTTTCTGAGGTAGACAAATCCTTTCGCTCTTTGATGAAACTTGGTGATAGCTACAAAATTCCAGTTCTAGGGAAACGAATGATTGCTATTAAAGTGAAGGATGGGTCTTCAAACTATATTTTTCTGAAGTGTATTATGCTCCTAGTATTTATCAAAATCTATTGAGTGTGGGACAACTAGGAGAAAAAGGCTATGATTTGTGTTTCAACAAGCACAGATGCATTTTCACTGTTACAAAGAAACACACGATATTGATGACAAAGATGTTAACAAACCGTTTATTCTTGACGAATATTAATTATGGCAATTCTTCTTATTGTAATTATGGATTATTGATAATAATTGGCTATGACATATGCATCTTCGGCATTTGCATTTTGGAAGCATCAAGTTCCTTGCAAACAAGGAATGGGTTTTAGGCTTGCCAACTATTCAAGTTTATGATCAAGCTTGTGAACCCTGTGTTACGAGAAAGAAGCATAGAAATCCATTTCTTACAAGGCAAGCATGGAGAGCCAAAATTTCACTTAAACTTGTGCATTCAGACTTATGCTATGTGAAAATTTCATCTAATGGAGGTAACAAATACTCTATTAGATTAACTGATGATTTCAGTAGAAAGGCATGGGTCTATTTTTTTAAGCAAAAATTTGATGTATACAAAGTGCTCAAATATTTTATGGCATATGTTAAAAAGTAAAGCAGTTATTCTCTCAGAACTTTGAAAACTGATAGGACCACTGAATATACTATTTGCGAAGACTACTTGAAAAAGCGTCGAATTAAGCATTAGTTGACGGCCCGGTATACTCCTTAACAAAAAAGAGTGGCAGAAAGAAAAATAGAACCATGGATATGGTGAGAAGCATGATGCATTGTAAGAAACTACCTAAAAGTTTTTGGGTGGAAGCCTTGGCCTGTACGGTTTATATTTTGAGCAGGTGCTCTGCTAGAAGTATTTGTAATAGAACTCCACAAGAAGCATGGAGTGGACAAAAGCCTAATATTAGTCATCTGAAGGCGTTTGATTGTATTGCCTCTATATAACCCAAAGACTAAAAAAATGATTATCAGTCGGGATGTTACTTTTGACAAAGATGGAGTATGCTCAGAAGAAGAAAAGAGATTATTGCCAATATCGGTATTCATAAATAATTAAGTAGAAGCAATTAATCAAATGGGTGAGCCGTCTTCTCCTCCAGTTTTTGAAGAGCCATCTTTTGTTGCTCCCTAAGAGTCATCTTCGCCTGGATCACCTTTACTTAGAAGCTTGCGACGTGATCGTCATCCGCCTGCTTATTTACAAGATCATGAAGTCGGTGATGATCATGACCCTGATGATGATAATGAGGAAGATGTTGCCCATTATGCTTTATTTGCGGATTGTGACCTAGTAATGTTCGAGGAAGTAGCTAATAATGATCGTTGGATTAAAGCAATGAATGAAGAAGTTCATGCCATTGAGAAGAACAATACATGGGAGGTAACTACTCTACCAAAAGGAAAGAAGCCAATTAAAGTCAAATAGGTGTAGAAAACAAAGTACATGCCAAAAACCGCCTGCTACTCACAGAGAACAGAGAAGTGGAATGCTATAAAGCAAGGTTAGTGACAAAATGATATAAGCAAAAAGCCAAGTATTGATTAATTTGAAGTATTTGCTGCTATTGTTAGATTGGATACAGTTCATATAATTAATCATTTCTCTTGCTGTAACAAAATCATTAGAGAATATATAAAATGGATGTCAAGTTGGCATTTGTAAATGGTGTACTTGAAGAAGAAGTTTATGTTGAGCAACCACATACAGAAAAAAAGAGAAGAAGATAAAGTTTAATGGCTAGAAAAACACTTTATATGGTCTAAAACAAGCACCGAGGGCGTGAAATACTCGTATTGACACCTATTTTCTTGATTATGATTTTTCTAAGTGTCCATATGAGCGTACTTTATATGTCAAAATCAGCAAGGATGGAGACATTGCCATTGTTTGCCTTTGTATGGATGATATAATCTTCACTGGCAAGAATTTGAAATGTTTGTCAGAATTTAGAGAGGATGTGATTGCTTAATTTAAGATGACAAATATAGGGTTAATGTCTTACTTTCTTAGCATAGTGGTGAAGCAGAAAGACAAAGGCATAATTATTTCAGAAAAGAAATATGCAAGAGATATCTTAAAGAAATTTAAGATGGAAGCTTGCAAACTAATTCTAACAAGTGGTGATTTGGTTGATGCAAAAAATTTTAGGAGACTTGTTGGAAGCTTAAGGTACTTAACGACAACTGACATTGTCATGGAGTTGGGATTGTAAGCAGATTTATGAATTCACCACAACAGTCTCATCAGCTAGTTGCAAAGCGAATTTTGCGATACATTAAAGGTACACTTGATGATGGCATATTTTACTCTAGTGCTAGTAACATCGAGCTAGTTGGATACATAGATAGTGATTGGACATTGTCATTGAAAAATGAAAAAGCACTTCAGGTTATGTGTTTCATCTTGGTTTGGGAGCAATTTCTTAGTCTTCAAAGACACAAGTAGTGGATCTTTTAACAGGAAGCGTAGTATATAGTAGTTGCAAGTTGTGCTACTCAAGCAGTTTGGTTGCGGCGATTGTTTAGTGAATTACAACATCAACAAAGATGGTCCCATGATAATTTTCTGTGATAATAAGTCAGCAATTGCCTTAACAAAGAATGCGGTGTTTCATGGTTGCAGCGAGCACATTGATATCAAACATAACTACATCCGAAATTTGGTGAAGGACAAATAGACCTTGATTGAGTATTGTGCATTAGAAAGCCAAATTGCAGATATCATTACGAAGCCGCTTAAAGTTGATTTATTTTTTAAGCTGAAAAAGATGCTCGGAACGATCAAACCAAGTCTAAGGGAGGATGGTAGGAAATAAAACTTTGGCTTGATATTGTTGACTTAGTCAACAATTGTTTAGCCCTTCCTTTGTTTCCTTGACGGTGAAAATTGCCTGCAAATTGTGAGCTGTGAGGTCGGTTCATGTCACTGCCTCACTTTGCCCATAAAAGAGATGTAGTCCCAACATTCGTAACATAAGTTTGCAACAGAAAGAAAAGCTCCTAGAACTGTGAGAGTGTGGGAAATGTTTTACACTTTGTGAGATAGCAAATCAATAAGTTGAGTGTTTATTTTGTGTTATCAAAATTCATTTGTTCTTGAGGCAATTTATTTTCATTGCCAACATTTTTTTCGACAGTGTTCTTCTGCTCATGTTTGTCACGAGTTTCAAATCCGTACTCGAACTCGTGTTCGCAAAATTTAACGAACACGAGCAAAACTCGACTTGTAAAAAAGGATCAAAAAAAAAAGTTTAACCCAATTTTACAAATCAAAAGCCCTACTTTTTATTTTAAACTAAAAAGAATGCCTAAAACAATCAATGTTTAGGTTTACATTTGGACTACCTGGGTTGGTCTTATGTAATAATTGGGTTTGTGAAGTATGGACTTATACTAAACAAGTTGTTCACGAGCATGTTTATGAACGATTGTCTATTCATGTTTGGTTCGTTTGTTGAAAGAGCTCAATTGTTTTTGTTCAAGCTCGGTTTGTTTGTTTAATAAAAGATCGCAAACGAGCTTCTATTGAACGAACCACGAAGCTTGCTCACAAAAAGCTCGGTTAGCTTGTAGCCCTAGTGACAAGAGTAGCAGCTATTAAATTATAATTTCTCTCTCCTTTTTTTTTTTCCTATGGCTACTTCTTCAAGTTATCTCAATTTTCTCTTATATTTATGTTGAGACTTAGCATAATTTAATGGAATCTTTACAAGAATTTCACCGGTTCTTTACAATTGGATCAGAGCCAGCAATGATCTGTTGTTGCCGTTTTGCTTAACTGAGTTACTGAGCTAAGTTGCAAGCAAAACTATCCATTACTTGGCTCCGAACATGGGTTACACAGACAAGAAACACAAGAATCAATAGCTCGACAACCATGTGGCGCTCATGGAAGCTTAATTCGGGATCATTTTGTGCCATTGACGATCCACTCTCAGGACTGAAGGAAACTACCTTCGAGCTACCAGCGTTGAAAGAAAAACTATATCAGCTGAAGACTGAGCTACCATTTGTGTGGCACACATTGTAAAAATGCAAACCATGATGTAGCAGTAACTAAAAGTCAAAAGGGTATATGCTCAACACATAAACTGTCCCACAAAATATAGGAACTTTCACCCCACCATGACCATACTAATGTTGCTAGCCCATCCTGGCTATGCTTCTTTGACCTCTCCTAAATCCCACTTTTCAAGGCAGGTCAACAACTATTTAAGAGTCAAAGTTCAATGTTATGGATCTGGTCGATCATTAGTTTAAGCACCAACTCAGAAGAAATTCTCGCATTTCCTCATACTTAGAGGTCAATTGTAACCAGCAATTCATGGTTACAATTTTGGCACCCAACACCAAGGGGTACGTTTTTCTATAGGAGTTTTCACACTAGGTACTTCTTTTTCCTAGCCTTCTTACCTCTCCTCAAACAAAAAAAGGTCAATTATTGGGGGAGCTCGTAGCTCCCGGAACTACAGATTGGCTGGATAGATTACCGACAGTATATGCAGAGAAAAGTCAGCTTGGTCAAAGAAGCTCTTTACCGGCCTTAGCCTAGCTGACTTATCTCTTTCCTTTCGGAAAGTTGGGAAGTTCCTTACTTTTGTTTTGTCAAATGTTGTTCCGATTCGGTGAATACTCTTGGATACTAGCCATCTCACAGGTGGGAACAGCCCAGATCGTACGCTAAGGTCAAGACCAGGCTGGAAGATGAAGGGGGTTTTTGAAATTCTTGGTTTCCAGCATCAGATTGTGGTCAGGATGGCCTTTGACCACACGTCTGTTACTTTTTAGGGGCATGTCCCACCCAAGCTCTTCCCTAACTAATCATCTTCCCACCCTCATCATTACCCACATTCCTTACCAAACCCCTCACTCCCACTATGCTATCTCCTCAACCTCACCCGTAATCCCTTCCTCAGGCCCTATCAACACACCAAGCAAACTTCACCTATTTTTTTTTATCAAAGCTTTCAATAGCCATCGCCACATCGCTTATCCCCTTGCCCGTGCAACACCATGTTGCTCAACACTGCACCAATGTTGTTCCTGGCCTTCGATACACCGCTTTATTACCTAACCACCATAATACTTTCACGGATCTAAACGCGCATTCATCAGAAAACACAAAATAACCAGTTCTCATCTTTACTTGAAACCCAAGTTAATAGGATCATTAGCCACCTTAAAACCTAATTCTAATCCAAAATCGAGAAATTAGACTTCTAACCCCAATGTCAACTTCCTCAACTTCATATAGCCACGCGCGCGCACATACACACACACACACATGCGCATGCATGAGGGGGGGGGAATACATACACACATAGCCATGTCAATAAGATCCTAACTATGAGTAATGCGGCCAAACCAGGTTACAAGTTAGTGGTGCGGTGGCTGGTACAAGTTTGTGGGTACAGTACTGATTGTGAGATTGAGGTGGTAGTGCGTTAGCTTATGTAGGTTGTGGATCGGTGGTGCGACAGCCCTTGGAGGGAAATGAGAGAGAAAAGGTGGCTGTTGAATGGAATGACATGGACGGTTTGTGGTATGTGTAATGTTAATGCCATATGGAGTTGACATGGGCGCCATGTCAGCTAGATACGTGAATAACCATTTTGCCCTCAAAAGGCTAACATACGTGTGGTCAAGAGCCATTTTAACCGTCATCTGGTGCTGAAAACAAAGACTTTCAATATTTTTTTGCGGGGTGCCAAAATTAATACCACGGGGTGCTGATTGCAATTGACTCCTAAGTATGAGGAGATGCAAGAATGTCACGTGCCACACCCTTTTCTCTAAAAACTACTTCTAAGGTGTGGCCAGAGCTCCTCCCCCCCCCCCTAAAAAAAGGGGGGGTGGGGTGGTGGTGGTTGACATTAGCCTTCCCTCTCCAAGGGGTTGGCCTAAGTCGCCCCCTCCTTAGTGCATCCTTCTCTCCCCTATCGCATCTCTCCACTTCGCGGGGGCTCTATTCTCCATCACGATGCCCCCGTTTTGCGATTCCTGACCATGATTAGTTGCCATTTCTTTTCACGTGTGCCCCCGACACTATTTCACAAGACTGTGACCATTCGTTGTCACCATGTTACTTGTGCCCATACAACACTCAGTGACCACTCCCCCAAGCCATCTCTATTATGTATGCCCTCAGCACCGCATACTCCCCGGTGCATTTACTCTACGCCACTCACACAATTGTGCTCCTAGAACAATGTCACATTGCCAGACCCTGGTTTTGGTTTGTCTTTTCATCAAACAATGCATACGTCGCCTTAATAGTGAAACATGCTTTAACCCATTCTTTCGAGTGTAGAGTAGGCGACTCATCGGGACACTGCGTCAGGAAGCTTCGAGTGCTCCTGCATGAGGAATCCTTTTCCACAAGGTAGACAACTTCTCCATGGCACTATCTTGGCATGCTTCGAGTGCTCAGGAACAAGGACTCATGGTAAGATAGGCAACTACCATGGGACACTACCCCCGCCAGGGAGATCCGAGTGCTTTGTAAGCCGCTAAATTGGACCATCACTAAATATTTAAAAATGGACACAAGAATCGTACTAGATCTAAAAGAACCATATGTCACCATAAATGTATCAAATCCCTTGTACTGTTACTGAAAAGACTGATTCAACTGAGATTGCACACATATATAGTCCATATTATCATGTGGAATAAATTCCTTAGGCTGGTGCATGTAATCTACTCCAATAAATCGCTATAGAGCAAAGCTATGTACACATCAAGTTGCTCTCCAACTCCATATATTGCACTACTATGAAGGATATAATCAGTCTAATAGAAGTTTGCTTCACCACTAATTTAAAGATCTCATCGTAATCAACTCCATGTTTCAGTTATCACCATTTTTCGCCAGACTTGCCTTGTACTTTTGACTACCACTCTCTAGCTAGTTTTTTTTCTCTATGAATCCACTTGAACATATTAGCTGTCATCTCTTTTGGAGTTAAACCATCTGCCATGTCTGATTCATTCGTAAAGACATTATTTTCTCAATCATGGTTGTCACCCACGAGCCACTATCCTCTACATGGATATCATTGTCTAAGTTTTACGATTTCCTCTTCCCACAATCGATCAAAATAAACAAGACCACGTCCTCGAAACCATACATATTAGGTAGTTTGTATATAGCTCTCCATCTCGAACTAGGTTCAAAAACTCATTAGGATGCTTACTCAACATTTATACTTTGCTTACAACCATAACCTTGCTAATTACTCTATTCTAGGCCAACAGATCTTATTGTATTTATTTCTTCTCCTCCTGTCTACAAAACCAAGTGTTCACACCCTATACCGGTCGCACTCCAGGGCCCGCTAAGGGACCCACTTTGCACGACACATCACCCAGTCAACGATCAATTATTCAACGCCATCACCCGGTTAGGGCGCATCTCATTTTCGAGCATTCATAGGCATACCAATGCAGCGACATCAGCACAGTCAAACCATTGGAAAAAGGGCTCGACCCCTGAAGGGGGTCGACCACCCCTTCTTAAGGGGGGTTGGCCACCCTATTTAAAAGGGGGTCGGCCACACCTACTTAAGGGGGGTCGGCCACCCCTTCTTGTAGGGGGTCGGCCACCCCTTCTTCAAATGGTCGGTCACCCCTTTCTTGAGAGGGTCGGCCACCCCTTCTTGTAGGGGGTTGGCCACCCCTTCTTCAAGGGGGTCGGCCACCCCTTCTTGTAGGAGGTCGGCCACCCCTTCTTCAAGGGGGTCGGCCACCCCTTCTTGTCGGCCACCCCTTGCAAGGGTCACTCTTAAACCACACCGTCACTCATCGCGTTCTCTACAATGCTCTCTCAACATCAATTGCTCCACGACGTTCGTCACCGTGCCCATGTGCCACTTCCATGATGCGTGCCCCGACACGAAGTGTTGTCTCGGGACATTCGTCGCCACGCCCGTGCACTGCTTCCATGACATGTGCCCCGGCACCGGGTATGGCCTCACGACAGTCGTCGCCGCGCCTGTTCGCCCCTTTTCATGATGCGTGCCGCCGGCACCAAGTATGGCCTCACGACAATTGTCGCTGTGCCCGTGCGCCCCTTTTCATGATCCGTGCCCCTGGCACCAAGTATGGCCTCGCGACAGTCGTCGCCATGCTTGTGCACCCCTTTTCATGATGCGTGCCCCCGGCACCAAGTATTGTCTCGCGACCTTTGTCGCCGCACCCATGCGCCACCTCCATAACATGTGCCCCAGCAACAAGTATTGCTCCGCGACGTTCATCGCCGTGCCAATGCGCCACTCTCATGACATGTGCCCCCGCACCAGGTATTATCTCCGCGACATTCGTCGCCGCGTCTGTGCGCCACTTTTATTAAACGTGCCCCTGCATCAAGGTTGTCTCCACGACACTCGTCGCTGCGCTCGTGTGCCACAAACACAGACGTGCCCCCGGTGCCTTACTCACTCCGCCGTGCCCATGCGCCGGGCCACTAACACAGTCGTGCCCCTGGCTCTCTGTCACACTACCATGCTCCTTGCACCCTGCCTTTGTTATCACCGACACTCCAGAGTGTGCAGCATCACCAGCCTTTGTTGTGGGACATGCCATCGCCGGCTCAATCTCCTATAGGATGGGCTGCCAGACATCACCAGGATGGGCTAATGCCATCGCCCTCACTGCAGGATGGGCTTAATGCCATCGCCGGCTCAATCAAACTGCAGGATGGGCTTAATGCCATCGCTGGCTCAATCAAACTGCGGGATGGGCTTAATGCCATCGCCGGCTTAATCAAACTCCGAGATGGACTTAATGCCATCGCCGGCTCAATCAAACTACGGGATGGGCTTACTGCTATTGTCGGCTCAATCAACTATGGGATAGGCTTAATGCCATCGCCGGCTCAATCAAACTACGGGATGGGCTTAATGCTATTGTCGGCTCAATCAACTATGGGATAGGCTTAATGCCATCGCCGGCTCAATCAAACTACGAGATGGGCTTAACGCCACGTGCGGCTCAATCAAACTGTAGGATTGGCTCACAACACTGAAGCCATCACCGGCACAATCAACGGGGGCTGTGGCCCTCGCAGCGGGATGGGCTCACAACACTGAAGCCATCGTCGACACAATCACTGGGGGCTCCTGCCCTCGCAGTAGGATGGGCTCACAACACTGAAGCCATCGCCGACACAACCTTAAAGGCATCAACATCCTACTCGCAGGGGGCTCTGACACGAAGACTTCCCTATAACGGACTCTAAGCACTGAGCGGTGACCATGCCCACTCATGTTGTTGTTGACCGTCGACACCACCAGGGAAATGACCCCCCGGGTCACTCCAGGACGGGAGTAGGTCCTCGAAGGGCATTGTGCCTAGTCTACTTGACAGTTGGCTATAGGGGCAACCCTTACCTCAATTAGGTTCTCTGCATGTCTCTTGACGCACCTTGTGGGATTCAGTAAGGGCTTGGACTGGTGGCTGGGGTAACAGGCTACTCTGACCATGCTACTACACCATGATCAGTCTCCAGACAGGTAGAGAGATGTTGTAAGGGCGGGGCAGCACAAACTTGGGGACCAACATTCCAACAGAGAATCAGTACTTTGGACTCCCCCGGCGATGTGTCACTCCCAGGGGACGACACATGTCAACTTATGACACATTCACATTTTTGCCTATAAATAGTGGACTTTGGAGCTTATTCAAGGATCTTTTCTCATTCGGCATTTTCACTTTCTCTCTCTAAAAAGTCATTCTTTCTGGATTTCTAGTGAGAGAAACATATTTGGACTTCTATCACTGGGCCCTTGATGCTGCATTGCTCGCACGGACTCTCGACCACCGGCCCTGTTCGTCGTCACCCTGCCTGTGCGGCTCTACCAGCCCTTGCGACCTGTCTGGGGAGCCTTGCTCTCAGCCCTTACTCCGTCCTTGCTGTCTCCCATTTTGCCTACCTGGAAGCTGACTCAGACTGCATCCTTTGTGGCACCTCCGCGTAGCAGCGAACCCCTTTTCCTGATCAACATTTTGGCAACTCCACTGGGAGGTAAGCATCGTGTGCAGTTTGCTGCACTTAGGCATCATGCCTATACAACGACGAGTTACGAGGGCTACCAGCCAGAGCCTTATCCATGCCGTGCAAGAAGAGGACCACCTGGGGGAGCAAGAGGGGACTAGTGCCATGCGTCCCCAAGGCCATCCTGCATCTAACGTGCAAGTTGCAGTCAATGCGGCCATCCAGCAGTTCATTCCTACTATTATAGTCAGCATACAAGACTCGCAGGCCACTCTCATGATCGCCATAAGGGAAATGCAAAGATCCATGCAGGCCATGGCCTTACAGCAAGTTGTTCCACCGGTCTAGCTTGCAGGACCTGGGCCGTCCCCTGAAGTCGCCCAGGCCCCAGTGTCATAACCACTGCCACCTCGACCTTCCAGACCCCTGGCGGTGGGGCTCGTGACATCCTCCCTACCTATAGTTGGCACGCTGCATCCCGCGATGCCCTCGCACAGACCGCAGCAAGACCTGGGACCAGTGCTGCAACAAGTCATTCCTGCTATTGCACCTCAGCATGTACTGGCCAGAAGTTCTTCTGAAACTCATGAATCCATTGAGATGGAGCCTAACCCCTACCTAACAGAGCAACATCAAACGACCGGCCAAGTGGTGGACATGTCTCACCCACCCACCCATGCTGTCGTACACTTGCACATGGCAACACCTACCTTGTATCATCCTCTTGCCCCTCCAACTTATCCAGTTGCACCGTCAGGGGGCTCAGGGGCTCGCGGAGCCCCAGCCAGCCATCAGCCACTAGTCGGCCAGGAGGAACCACTCTCTCATTATGTCTCCAAAGCCGACTTTGATGCACTCCTCCGCCGATTGTCACAGCAGTCTGCACCCAGCTCATCAGCGCGACTGACAGACTGCGCGCCGTATGCCAACAAGATGGCCACCATACCATACCCACTCAGATACAAGCAACCCACATTTGTGCTCTTTAACGGGTGTGAAGGCAACGCCCATGAGCACTTGACAAGATTCATTGGCTCATTGGAACAGTATGGCTCTGGCGATAGTTTGAAGCTGAGGGAGTTTCACATGTCCCTCACAGGCTTGGCATACAATTGGTATCATCAGATCCCCGTGGGGACAGTCCATTCTTGGCATGAAATGGCCCAACTATTATTGGACAAATTTCACTACGAAGCTGAACGCGTCACCATAGTGGACATCGCCAGCATACTCCAGAATCCCGACGAAGACTTAACCAAATATGTGCACCGTTTTCACCTTAAATGCCTCAAGTGTACAGATTTTAATAAAGACGAGATGTTGGTTCCCATATGCATCAAAAACATGAACGACATCTACCGGGTACACATCGAGAACTTGCAGTTGAAGTCTTGGGGGGCACCTCAAGGAAACGGCCCAACGTACTTACGAGTTGGTCAGCCCCGTCAAACCATGGAAGCCTCGCCCACAGAATGCGCTACTGGCCTCGACGAACATACCTAGTACTCAGAGCAACAGCAACAGCACCAACCACAATAACATCAACAACTACGCTGGTTTCAAGCGTCCGTTCCCAGATAAAGACCAACACCCTGACAAACGAAGACAACAGGAGACTCCCCATGCCTTTCCATGCAATTTAAGTACGGTGAAATAACTCTTGACAGAATGGGTCATTAATGATCGCAACTTCAGATTGCCACCTGTGCGGATCCCCATCACAGAAGAAGAAAGAAACTGGTCCAACTACTGTCCTTTCCATCAAGCCCTTGGCCATCCTCTCCAAAACTGCAACGCACTGCGAACTATCTTTGCAAGGAAGGTCGCATCAGGCAACCTACAGTTACGGAAGAACAACGATTTTCGTAAGGACCCTTACCCGAACCATGGCAACAACAATCGAGCATCAGGTGCTCATGGTCATTACTGACCACACTGAGTCTCTCGTCCCCGAAGCTCCTGCAGAGATCTTTCCTATGGTCACGCCTTGTGTACCTTCCACTCTTCAGCCAGTGTCCTCAGTTGGACAGATGTCAAAAATCAAAAGCTTTTTTGATGAAATGGGGTTTTCCCCCGCGGCACGGACTTACCTCTCAAACTGTCTGATTGAGGTCACCACAGGCCTCGGTCCTAAATATTTCGCTGCCCAAGCCGAACTCAGACACGTCCCTTCTACCGCATTCATTTCTCGGACGAGGACTCGCCACCAATTGAACACCACCACCGACCGTTATACCTTGAATGCACTGTTAACGGCACAGGCTTTCACTGCGCCTTAGTAGACTGCAGCGCCTCAATCAACATCATGCCTCTCATCACCTTGCAGCGAGTCGGCGTCCCCCCAAGGAAGATCATCCGCGACCCCATCAAGATTACTAGCTTCGGGCAAGGCCCCCAGTCCACCCTCGGCCACATCACTGTCGACCTCATGGTCAGAACTGTCCATCGCGGCACTACTTTTCATGTGATCGACATCGAGTCTTCCTTCTACCTCCTGCTTGGACGACCTTGGATTCATGTTAACAAGGTCGTCCCCTCAACGTACCACTAATGTGTGAAACTGGTGGCCGATCCTGTGGGACACGAGGTAGCAATAACGATCCGCGCAACCAGGGTACCCTTTGAATGTGCTGAGTCTTACTTCGCTGAGGCCTCCTTCTTCACTGAGCTTGCCACGGATGGTGAGAATGCCACTCACATCCATTCCACCAAATTGCCAGATTGGGACGAGCTGTGTGGGAACAAGCCTCCCAAGTCCAAGTCCAAATCCAAGAAAAGCAACAAAAACAAAGCATCAGCTTCGGCACCGCCACCTGTGGTCTTGACCAATTCTCAGCCTTCATCCCCCAAGTCCAAAAAGCACAAGTTTGAACCTACCTTCCAAGGCATCGTCAAAGACGAAAAAGTGATCTACCAGTTATGACGGTGTATGGGGGTCCCAGGTGGTTCGTCATCTGACCCCCTCGATCCCAACCCGACCTGACCACGAAAACAGAATGGTGCTGTACGGCCGAACATTGCCCGCCATACCCCGAACTTACCCCGGGCACTGCCCCACCCTGCTATGAAGATGACCCTCGTCAGCAGGCCAAAGATCTCGAAGAAATTAACCTGGCTGACTCGGGCGAGGAACCTCGACTGACATACATTGGCACAAAACTCACCCCGGGCCGAAGAGAGGAATTGGTTACCCTCCTCTGCGAATATCACAATGTATTGGCATGGAGTTACAATGAGATGCATGGGTTGGATCCCGCCTTGGTGATGCACCATCTCAACACTGCTACTAGATTTAGCCCTGTCCGACAACATCCGCGATCTTTCCGCTCCTAGCTCGAATTGAAGATCAAGCAAGAGATAGAACGACTTCTACAAGCCGGCTTTATCGAGCCAATTACTCATCCCATATGGTTGGCTAATGTTGTCCCTGTCCAAAGAAGAGCGGCCAAGTCTGCGTTTGTATTGACTTTCGCAACTTGAACAAAGCGTGCCCTAAAGATAAGTTTCCACTACCCAATATCGACATGCTTACGGAGGCTGCCGCCGGACACGAGACCCTGTCCTTCATGGATGGCTTCCCGGCTACAACCAAATTCAAATGAATCTGGATGACTGTGCCAAGACAGCCTTTCGAACTCCAATTGGTAACTTTTGTTGGAAGGTCATGCCCTTCGGTCTAAAAAATGAGGGTGCTACCGATTAGCGGGCCATGACCGCCATCTTTCATGACATGATACGCCGTACCGTAGAGGACTACGTCGATGATCTTATCATCAAGTCCAAAAAGGAAAGTGATCATCTCATGGACCTTCGAGTAGTCTTCGATCGTTGTCGACAATACAGCATGCGGATGAATCCGTTTAAATGTGCCTTTGGAGTCTCCTCCGGCAAATTCCTCGGCTTTTTGGTCAGTCGACAGGGGATCGACGTTGACCCTTCTAAAGCTACTTCTATCCAAGAAATGCCCCCACCCAAGAGCGCCAGACAGTTGAAGAGCTTCCTCGGCAAGGTCTCTTATCTCCGTCGGTTCATCCCTGCCTTGACGCGCCCTTCTAGCACTTGACGCGCAAGAGCGCACCGTGGAGTTGGGAAGCGCCCCAACAACAAGCTTTCCAACAGATAAAAGCGGTCCTCATGTCACCACAAACCATGGTCGTGCCCCAGCGGGGTATTCCACTCTTGCTTTACTTAACCTCCACCCCCAGGTCCGTAGGGGCCTTGTTGGCCCAAGAAGTGGACGGGGTGGAGCGTCTGGTTTATTACCTCAGCCGATCAATCAGGAGACCCGAAGCCAACTATTCTGAGCTCGAGAAGCATTATTTTGCCTTTGTTTACGCCTCGCAGAAGTTCAGGCACTACTTCTTGTCGCACCAAATCATGCTTGTCACCAAGGCTGATCCACTACGATACATGCTCACACGCCCTGCCTTGTCTGGATGACTTACCCGTTGGTTATTGCTGTTGGCCAAGTTTGGCCTATCCATTAAGAATCCTACAGCTCTGCGGAGCCAAGCACTTACAGACCTCCTGGCCTTCTTTCCGAGCCAACAATATGAACCGACCTCAGATCAATTACCTGAGGAGGAGACAACCTTGATCTTTGACATAGATGAATTATGGACACTTGAGTTTGATGGCTCAGCCACTAGTAAAGGTCCTGATGGAGCTCCCCTCCGGCAAGGGGGCGCCGGTATAGTCCTTCGCAATCCACAGGGTGTTACCACATCCCTATACTTCAAGCTTGCATTCCCGATATCCAACAATGAAGCTGAATATGAGGCCCTTGTCATCGGCCTCATGCTAGCTACCAGTATGGGGGCTAAATCATTATGCATAAAGGGGGACTCAAACTTGATCATGAAACAGGCTGACGAAGAGTTCGCGGTCAAAGAGCCAGCTTTGGCACCTTATCACTCCCTGGTACAACACTTGGAGGGAAGACTTGGCCATGTCCAATATGAACATCACAACAGGTGCCACAATCGACATGCAGATAGCTTGGCCACGATCGCATCAAAGATTCAGTTTGACGGTGAACAGTAAATGCTAACCATCATCAGAAGGACCGCACCATGCACATCATTGAATTTAGTCCAAAAAGACACTACTGCCGGTGATTGGAGGAAGCTAATCATCGACCAACTTAAGGCGCCATCTCTTGCGTCCGCCTCCACCCTCACGGACTTCTTGATGTTGGGAGACGTCCTGTACAAACGATGTCCCAGAGGCACTCTGGCCAGATGCTTGGCCCCGGCGGAAGCAAAGCATAAACTACAGTTCGGCCATCAGAAAAGTTTGGCCTTGACGGCCCCCCTCTGTACCGTCGCCTCCAACGCATGGGCCTCTTTTGGCCGTCCATGGCCAAGGACGCTTCGGATGTACAGCGGGATTGTTCAGAATGTCTGTATGCTCCAGATAGCGCAGAAGCACTTGTCATTAATGTTGAGGGTGACTGGCGTCAGCCTTTCCTACAATACCTAACTCATGGGCTCCTACCACCGGACCGCGGCTCGGCATGATCTGTCAAGCGCTGATCGGTCAGATATTTTGTGACGGAAGGCAAATTATTTTGTTAAGGGTTTTCAGGGCGCACCCTACGATGCTTACAGGGTGCCTCGGCCGTGGAAGTAATTAATGAAGTGCACAATGGTGCCTGTGGGGAGCATCAGGGATCGCATAAGCTGTACGCAGAATTGCTAAGGTTAGGGTACTATTGGCCGACCATGGAATCTGACTCCATCTCTCATGTCCGACATTGCCAACCCTGCCAGAGACATGCTGACAGAATGCACACCCCAACGTCCGAACTTCGTATGATCGTGGCCCCTTGGCCATTTCACTATTGGGCTCTTGACCTTATCGGCCCCATACATCCGCCGTCGAAGGGCCTCATATGGATCATGGTCGCAACGGAGCGTTTCACAAAGTGGGTCAAGGCCATACCTCTGCGAAAAGCCACGGGAGGCGCCATTGCCAATTTCTTGCTCGACCACATCATCTGTCGTTTCGGCATCCCTCGATGCATCATCTCCGACAACGGCACGCCATTCATCAACCGGGATGTTCGGACTCTCATGGAAGCGCACGACAACAAAACTATGTTGCGTGTTTTGTCACGCATGGTTCATGACGCAAGCGGCTCTTGGTCCGAAAAGCTGAGACATGCCCTTTGGGCTTACAGAACTTCCAGACACACAACCACGAAGGCCACACCCTTCTCCCTCTACGGGGATGAGTGTGTGGTACCAGCCGAGGTCGTGGTCGCCTCGGCCCGACTAGCCCTCAGCAGTGGCCTCGGGGAAGAGGAAACCAGAATGATGGCCCTTGAAGGCCTCGATGAAAAAAGAGCCAACGCCATGCGCCGAATGAAGAAACACCACGAACAACTTGTCAAAGCCTACGGGAAGACTGTCAAACTCCGCTCCTTCGTCGAGGGCGACCTTGTCCTCCGAGCCGCCAAGCATGTGCGGGCCAACCTGTCAGCCCCTAAATTCACACCCAACTGGGAGGGGCCTCTTGAAGTGCATACGGCCAGAAGCAACGGCTCCTACCTCCTGCTCAACCCAGATGACGGACGGCTCACGACCCCTGTCAACGGTCGCTACCTAAAGAAATACTATGCGTGACCAATTGCAGCTTGTTCCTTGGGACCTCCCACACGCAGTTCAGAACACTTACACATCATTTTGTTGTATCCTTAGCCTGCCTTTTTTTACTTACTCCTAGTCACTGAGTTGTTTGCCCTCGACGGGAAGGGGGAATACCAATGGACAACCATCAGACATAAGACATTCGACAATCGTAGCAAAACAACAAGAGCGCTATGCACCCACAACAGACGCCAATAAGACAACACACAGCCATGCTCATAACACAAACAAGAAATATATATGTACATATAAAGTTGTTCGGCCACTATCGGGCGCTGTTTATACATCGATTTGTCGTAGGCCCTACAGAAAGCTAGATAACAACACTGCCACTGGATGAGAGCTAAACGCCTCCAATGTGTGACGCTGAACCTGCTGCGCCGACCATCCCGCCTCGAGCTCGGCCTGCCGCCTCAGACGCTCAGCCTCTTGAGCCTCCACATCAGCACGCCGCCTCTGCAGGTCACTTAGCCGTCTCTGTAGCTCGGTCAGCTGCCTCTCTATCTCCGCCACCTCCCTGTCGATCATGACCAGCTCTCCGCTAATCTCTGACCGCTCCACCTCCAACCCTGTACGCCGCCTCTCGAGTAGCACCTCCTCCATCTGCACCAAGGCCATCCTCTCCCCCATGGCACTGCCCTCGCTCCTAAACCTCAAGAAATTAGCCATCCAATCCAACTGCAAGCCTAGAGAGGTGAACAGCGTAACCTTAAACGTCTGCGGGTACGCTGCCTTCAACAGCTCTAGTCCGGCGCACTGTCTCAGAGGGCAACTGGAGACTCTCCCACGATACGACGTCGGCCTGCCCACTCAATGATCCCCTACTCGCTTCACCAACCACTACACCGCTCCCTACCACCACAGGCCTCTTCCCGCACTCTCTCCCGCTGCCAGTGCACCGACAGTCATCGAGTGCATCGCCATCAATGTCGCCCCCGCCTCGATAGCCGACCCCGACGACGCGTCCTGCCAACGCTCCGCAACAGGCTGCACCGGAATCTCAGACTCCTGAGCCAGGGGTGCCACCGCAGGCTCCAACCCCATTGGGTCCTCCCGCTCAACCACCACAACCTCCACCTCTGTGCCTATCCACCAGTAGCCACTGGCATCAAACATCAGTGACTCGTCGATCACTCCACCATACACTTCTTCCACTCCCTCCTCAGCACCCGGCAGTGGGCTCACCCTACCGCTCACGCCAGCCCCCAACGTATCAACCGCCTCCGGCTCACCCCCCGCCTGTCGGCTCATCTACCTCAACTGCCACCGCCTCCTCTGCCTCGGCAGTCGCACCTACATCATTGACTCTCTACCGTCTGCTCCTCATCCTCATGTCAAAGGAACCGTCAGTACATCAACTCTTTTTATTATGACATTAATAACC
>JAVXUP010001274.1:0-7500 GCA_033070095.1 Escallonia herrerae
CCTAAACCCTAAACCCTAAACCCTAAACCCTAAACCCTAAACCCTAAACCCTAAACCCTAAACCCTAAACCCTAAACCCTAAACCCTAAACCCTAAACCCTAAACCCTAAACCCTAAACCCTAAACCCTAAACCCTAAACCCTAAACCCTAAACCCTAAACCCTAAACCCTAAACCCTAAACCCTAAACCCTAAACCCTAAACCCTAAACCCTAAACCCTAAACCCTAAACCCTAAACCCTAAACCCTAAACCCTAAACCCTAAACCCTAAACCCTAAACCCTAAACCCTAAACCCTAAACCCTAAACCCTAAACCCTAAACCCTAAACCCTAAACCCTAAACCCTAAACCCTAAACCCTAAACCCTAAACCCTAAACCCTAAACCCTAAACCCTAAACCCTAAACCCTAAACCCTAAACCCTAAACCCTAAACCCTAAACCCTAAACCCTAAACCCTAAACCCTAAACCCTAAACCCTAAACCCTAAACCCTAAACCCTAAACCCTAAACCCTAAACCCTAAACCCTAAACCCTAAACCCTAAACCCTAAACCCTAAACCCTAAACCCTAAACCCTAAACCCTAAACCCTAAACCCTAAACCCTAAACCCTAAACCCTAAACCCTAAACCCTAAACCCTAAACCCTAAACCCTAAACCCTAAACCCTAAACCCTAAACCCTAAACCCTAAACCCTAAACCCTAAACCCTAAACCCTAAACCCTAAACCCTAAACCCTAAACCCTAAACCCTAAACCCTAAACCCTAAACCCTAAACCCTAAACCCTAAACCCTAAACCCTAAACCCTAAACCCTAAACCCTAAACCCTAAACCCTAAACCCTAAACCCTAAACCCTAAACCCTAAACCCTAAACCCTAAACCCTAAACCCTAAACCCTAAACCCTAAACCCTAAACCCTAAACCCTAAACCCTAAACCCTAAACCCTAAACCCTAAACCCTAAACCCTAAACCCTAAACCCTAAACCCTAAACCCTAAACCCTAAACCCTAAACCCTAAACCCTAAACCCTAAACCCTAAACCCTAAACCCTAAACCCTAAACCCTAAACCCTAAACCCTAAACCCTAAACCCTAAACCCTAAACCCTAAACCCTAAACCCTAAACCCTAAACCCTAAACCCTAAACCCTAAACCCTAAACCCTAAACCCTAAACCCTAAACCCTAAACCCTAAACCCTAAACCCTAAACCCTAAACCCTAAACCCTAAACCCTAAACCCTAAACCCTAAACCCTAAACCCTAAACCCTAAACCCTAAACCCTAAACCCTAAACCCTAAACCCTAAACCCTAAACCCTAAACCCTAAACCCTAAACCCTAAACCCTAAACCCTAAACCCTAAACCCTAAACCCTAAACCCTAAACCCTAAACCCTAAACCCTAAACCCTAAACCCTAAACCCTAAACCCTAAACCCTAAACCCTAAACCCTAAACCCTAAACCCTAAACCCTAAACCCTAAACCCTAAACCCTAAACCCTAAACCCTAAACCCTAAACCCTAAACCCTAAACCCTAAACCCTAAACCCTAAACCCTAAACCCTAAACCCTAAACCCTAAACCCTAAACCCTAAACCCTAAACCCTAAACCCTAAACCCTAAACCCTAAACCCTAAACCCTAAACCCTAAACCCTAAACCCTAAACCCTAAACCCTAAACCCTAAACCCTAAACCCTAAACCCTAAACCCTAAACCCTAAACCCTAAACCCTAAACCCTAAACCCTAAACCCTAAACCCTAAACCCTAAACCCTAAACCCTAAACCCTAAACCCTAAACCCTAAACCCTAAACCCTAAACCCTAAACCCTAAACCCTAAACCCTAAACCCTAAACCCTAAACCCTAAACCCTAAACCCTAAACCCTAAACCCTAAACCCTAAACCCTAAACCCTAAACCCTAAACCCTAAACCCTAAACCCTAAACCCTAAACCCTAAACCCTAAACCCTAAACCCTAAACCCTAAACCCTAAACCCTAAACCCTAAACCCTAAACCCTAAACCCTAAACCCTAAACCCTAAACCCTAAACCCTAAACCCTAAACCCTAAACCCTAAACCCTAAACCCTAAACCCTAAACCCTAAACCCTAAACCCTAAACCCTAAACCCTAAACCCTAAACCCTAAACCCTAAACCCTAAACCCTAAACCCTAAACCCTAAACCCTAAACCCTAAACCCTAAACCCTAAACCCTAAACCCTAAACCCTAAACCCTAAACCCTAAACCCTAAACCCTAAACCCTAAACCCTAAACCCTAAACCCTAAACCCTAAACCCTAAACCCTAAACCCTAAACCCTAAACCCTAAACCCTAAACCCTAAACCCTAAACCCTAAACCCTAAACCCTAAACCCTAAACCCTAAACCCTAAACCCTAAACCCTAAACCCTAAACCCTAAACCCTAAACCCTAAACCCTAAACCCTAAACCCTAAACCCTAAACCCTAAACCCTAAACCCTAAACCCTAAACCCTAAACCCTAAACCCTAAACCCTAAACCCTAAACCCTAAACCCTAAACCCTAAACCCTAAACCCTAAACCCTAAACCCTAAACCCTAAACCCTAAACCCTAAACCCTAAACCCTAAACCCTAAACCCTAAACCCTAAACCCTAAACCCTAAACCCTAAACCCTAAACCCTAAACCCTAAACCCTAAACCCTAAACCCTAAACCCTAAACCCTAAACCCTAAACCCTAAACCCTAAACCCTAAACCCTAAACCCTAAACCCTAAACCCTAAACCCTAAACCCTAAACCCTAAACCCTAAACCCTAAACCCTAAACCCTAAACCCTAAACCCTAAACCCTAAACCCTAAACCCTAAACCCTAAACCCTAAACCCTAAACCCTAAACCCTAAACCCTAAACCCTAAACCCTAAACCCTAAACCCTAAACCCTAAACCCTAAACCCTAAACCCTAAACCCTAAACCCTAAACCCTAAACCCTAAACCCTAAACCCTAAACCCTAAACCCTAAACCCTAAACCCTAAACCCTAAACCCTAAACCCTAAACCCTAAACCCTAAACCCTAAACCCTAAACCCTAAACCCTAAACCCTAAACCCTAAACCCTAAACCCTAAACCCTAAACCCTAAACCCTAAACCCTAAACCCTAAACCCTAAACCCTAAACCCTAAACCCTAAACCCTAAACCCTAAACCCTAAACCCTAAACCCTAAACCCTAAACCCTAAACCCTAAACCCTAAACCCTAAACCCTAAACCCTAAACCCTAAACCCTAAACCCTAAACCCTAAACCCTAAACCCTAAACCCTAAACCCTAAACCCTAAACCCTAAACCCTAAACCCTAAACCCTAAACCCTAAACCCTAAACCCTAAACCCTAAACCCTAAACCCTAAACCCTAAACCCTAAACCCTAAACCCTAAACCCTAAACCCTAAACCCTAAACCCTAAACCCTAAACCCTAAACCCTAAACCCTAAACCCTAAACCCTAAACCCTAAACCCTAAACCCTAAACCCTAAACCCTAAACCCTAAACCCTAAACCCTAAACCCTAAACCCTAAACCCTAAACCCTAAACCCTAAACCCTAAACCCTAAACCCTAAACCCTAAACCCTAAACCCTAAACCCTAAACCCTAAACCCTAAACCCTAAACCCTAAACCCTAAACCCTAAACCCTAAACCCTAAACCCTAAACCCTAAACCCTAAACCCTAAACCCTAAACCCTAAACCCTAAACCCTAAACCCTAAACCCTAAACCCTAAACCCTAAACCCTAAACCCTAAACCCTAAACCCTAAACCCTAAACCCTAAACCCTAAACCCTAAACCCTAAACCCTAAACCCTAAACCCTAAACCCTAAACCCTAAACCCTAAACCCTAAACCCTAAACCCTAAACCCTAAACCCTAAACCCTAAACCCTAAACCCTAAACCCTAAACCCTAAACCCTAAACCCTAAACCCTAAACCCTAAACCCTAAACCCTAAACCCTAAACCCTAAACCCTAAACCCTAAACCCTAAACCCTAAACCCTAAACCCTAAACCCTAAACCCTAAACCCTAAACCCTAAACCCTAAACCCTAAACCCTAAACCCTAAACCCTAAACCCTAAACCCTAAACCCTAAACCCTAAACCCTAAACCCTAAACCCTAAACCCTAAACCCTAAACCCTAAACCCTAAACCCTAAACCCTAAACCCTAAACCCTAAACCCTAAACCCTAAACCCTAAACCCTAAACCCTAAACCCTAAACCCTAAACCCTAAACCCTAAACCCTAAACCCTAAACCCTAAACCCTAAACCCTAAACCCTAAACCCTAAACCCTAAACCCTAAACCCTAAACCCTAAACCCTAAACCCTAAACCCTAAACCCTAAACCCTAAACCCTAAACCCTAAACCCTAAACCCTAAACCCTAAACCCTAAACCCTAAACCCTAAACCCTAAACCCTAAACCCTAAACCCTAAACCCTAAACCCTAAACCCTAAACCCTAAACCCTAAACCCTAAACCCTAAACCCTAAACCCTAAACCCTAAACCCTAAACCCTAAACCCTAAACCCTAAACCCTAAACCCTAAACCCTAAACCCTAAACCCTAAACCCTAAACCCTAAACCCTAAACCCTAAACCCTAAACCCTAAACCCTAAACCCTAAACCCTAAACCCTAAACCCTAAACCCTAAACCCTAAACCCTAAACCCTAAACCCTAAACCCTAAACCCTAAACCCTAAACCCTAAACCCTAAACCCTAAACCCTAAACCCTAAACCCTAAACCCTAAACCCTAAACCCTAAACCCTAAACCCTAAACCCTAAACCCTAAACCCTAAACCCTAAACCCTAAACCCTAAACCCTAAACCCTAAACCCTAAACCCTAAACCCTAAACCCTAAACCCTAAACCCTAAACCCTAAACCCTAAACCCTAAACCCTAAACCCTAAACCCTAAACCCTAAACCCTAAACCCTAAACCCTAAACCCTAAACCCTAAACCCTAAACCCTAAACCCTAAACCCTAAACCCTAAACCCTAAACCCTAAACCCTAAACCCTAAACCCTAAACCCTAAACCCTAAACCCTAAACCCTAAACCCTAAACCCTAAACCCTAAACCCTAAACCCTAAACCCTAAACCCTAAACCCTAAACCCTAAACCCTAAACCCTAAACCCTAAACCCTAAACCCTAAACCCTAAACCCTAAACCCTAAACCCTAAACCCTAAACCCTAAACCCTAAACCCTAAACCCTAAACCCTAAACCCTAAACCCTAAACCCTAAACCCTAAACCCTAAACCCTAAACCCTAAACCCTAAACCCTAAACCCTAAACCCTAAACCCTAAACCCTAAACCCTAAACCCTAAACCCTAAACCCTAAACCCTAAACCCTAAACCCTAAACCCTAAACCCTAAACCCTAAACCCTAAACCCTAAACCCTAAACCCTAAACCCTAAACCCTAAACCCTAAACCCTAAACCCTAAACCCTAAACCCTAAACCCTAAACCCTAAACCCTAAACCCTAAACCCTAAACCCTAAACCCTAAACCCTAAACCCTAAACCCTAAACCCTAAACCCTAAACCCTAAACCCTAAACCCTAAACCCTAAACCCTAAACCCTAAACCCTAAACCCTAAACCCTAAACCCTAAACCCTAAACCCTAAACCCTAAACCCTAAACCCTAAACCCTAAACCCTAAACCCTAAACCCTAAACCCTAAACCCTAAACCCTAAACCCTAAACCCTAAACCCTAAACCCTAAACCCTAAACCCTAAACCCTAAACCCTAAACCCTAAACCCTAAACCCTAAACCCTAAACCCTAAACCCTAAACCCTAAACCCTAAACCCTAAACCCTAAACCCTAAACCCTAAACCCTAAACCCTAAACCCTAAACCCTAAACCCTAAACCCTAAACCCTAAACCCTAAACCCTAAACCCTAAACCCTAAACCCTAAACCCTAAACCCTAAACCCTAAACCCTAAACCCTAAACCCTAAACCCTAAACCCTAAACCCTAAACCCTAAACCCTAAACCCTAAACCCTAAACCCTAAACCCTAAACCCTAAACCCTAAACCCTAAACCCTAAACCCTAAACCCTAAACCCTAAACCCTAAACCCTAAACCCTAAACCCTAAACCCTAAACCCTAAACCCTAAACCCTAAACCCTAAACCCTAAACCCTAAACCCTAAACCCTAAACCCTAAACCCTAAACCCTAAACCCTAAACCCTAAACCCTAAACCCTAAACCCTAAACCCTAAACCCTAAACCCTAAACCCTAAACCCTAAACCCTAAACCCTAAACCCTAAACCCTAAACCCTAAACCCTAAACCCTAAACCCTAAACCCTAAACCCTAAACCCTAAACCCTAAACCCTAAACCCTAAACCCTAAACCCTAAACCCTAAACCCTAAACCCTAAACCCTAAACCCTAAACCCTAAACCCTAAACCCTAAACCCTAAACCCTAAACCCTAAACCCTAAACCCTAAACCCTAAACCCTAAACCCTAAACCCTAAACCCTAAACCCTAAACCCTAAACCCTAAACCCTAAACCCTAAACCCTAAACCCTAAACCCTAAACCCTAAACCCTAAACCCTAAACCCTAAACCCTAAACCCTAAACCCTAAACCCTAAACCCTAAACCCTAAACCCTAAACCCTAAACCCTAAACCCTAAACCCTAAACCCTAAACCCTAAACCCTAAACCCTAAACCCTAAACCCTAAACCCTAAACCCTAAACCCTAAACCCTAAACCCTAAACCCTAAACCCTAAACCCTAAACCCTAAACCCTAAACCCTAAACCCTAAACCCTAAACCCTAAACCCTAAACCCTAAACCCTAAACCCTAAACCCTAAACCCTAAACCCTAAACCCTAAACCCTAAACCCTAAACCCTAAACCCTAAACCCTAAACCCTAAACCCTAAACCCTAAACCCTAAACCCTAAACCCTAAACCCTAAACCCTAAACCCTAAACCCTAAACCCTAAACCCTAAACCCTAAACCCTAAACCCTAAACCCTAAACCCTAAACCCTAAACCCTAAACCCTAAACCCTAAACCCTAAACCCTAAACCCTAAACCCTAAACCCTAAACCCTAAACCCTAAACCCTAAACCCTAAACCCTAAACCCTAAACCCTAAACCCTAAACCCTAAACCCTAAACCCTAAACCCTAAACCCTAAACCCTAAACCCTAAACCCTAAACCCTAAACCCTAAACCCTAAACCCTAAACCCTAAACCCTAAACCCTAAACCCTAAACCCTAAACCCTAAACCCTAAACCCTAAACCCTAAACCCTAAACCCTAAACCCTAAACCCTAAACCCTAAACCCTAAACCCTAAACCCTAAACCCTAAACCCTAAACCCTAAACCCTAAACCCTAAACCCTAAACCCTAAACCCTAAACCCTAAACCCTAAACCCTAAACCCTAAACCCTAAACCCTAAACCCTAAACCCTAAACCCTAAACCCTAAACCCTAAACCCT
>JAVXUP010001274.1:12500-253687 GCA_033070095.1 Escallonia herrerae
ATAACCGCACTTGATACTTTAGCATCCTCCATAGACCTATTCCCTAATACTTCAACACCTCTGCCTAAATTAGATTCTGATGATGTTATTGATCCTCTTGCTCCTAGTTTTGACTATGCCTTTGCGTCGATGTTTGGCTTTGCTTTACCATCTTCGTCTCACACCTCTCAGATTCTTACATCTTTTAATAAGCTAGTTTAACCCAATATTCATTTAAGGGATTATGATTGCTCTGTGCTCTGTTAACTCTTCACGTACATATGACCTATACAAAAGTTCTTGAAGACCATTAATGGCATAAGGGTATGAATGATGAATTATATGCACTCATTAAGGCTCGTATTTGGCATCTAGTTGATCTTTCTATGGGTAAATCTATGGTAGGTTACAAGTGGATGTATAAGATCAAGACACGTGCAAATGGCAGATTTGAACGTTTCCATGCTTGGCTTATAGCGAAGGGACACGCACATAAGCATGGCATTGATTATGAGGAAACCATTACTCACGTAGCTCATCTTACATCAGCCAGCTCTCGTGAGGAGGTCTACATAAAATCTCCGTCTAGTATCCTTATACTCTACATCAGGTGTGTCATTTTCAAAAAGCTCTTTACCGTTTCATGTAAGCTCCCAGAGTCTGGTTCTCAAGTTTAGTTTTGTCCTCACTTTTTTCCGTGCCTATGATTTTGCTCTCTTTTGTCGACAGTTTAATTCAGGCTTGATCTTGGTACTGTTATATGGTGATAACATGATTATCACAGGTGTTGATCTTTTAAGCATTGACGCTCTCAAACTCTTTCTTAGTCTACAGCATGGGATGAAGGATCTTGGCAGGCTTTAATACTTTCTTGGTCTTGAGGTCACTTCTAATCATACTATACACTTTTTTTTTCTTAGATAAGGTATGCTTCAGATTTGGTCTCTAACTCTGGTATTCTTTGCCAGTGATATTGTTATGTCCCTCATGGAGGAAAAATACGAGTACATTACATTGACTGTTGAACCTCTTTCGATCCCTCCTCATATCGACAAGTGGTTGGCAGCCTGATTTATCCCACTTTTACTTGACCAGAGGTTGCTTTATATTGTTCATCGGGTTAACCAGTTCATGACCACTACCTCTAGTGTTCATTTAGCTGTCATTCTTTGGATTTTGTGATATGTGCAGGGTACTATCATCCATGGCTTCCAGTATCTGTCCGCTTGCAAGAAACAATTCGTTGTCGCTTGATCCACCATGGGTCTGAGTATCGCGCTCTTGCTGAGACTACCTCTCTGAAGTAGTTTTGGTTGCAATGGCTACTTGGGGACGTGTGTGTCCCTATGGACTCTGTCATTCCTATTTATTATGACAGTCAATACGCTATTTAGGTCTCTCATAGTGATGTTTTCTTATCTTTATTTTTAAGTTTTTTAAAGTCCGTAGTTACATTATGTAGCGAACGGATCTTTTTATCATATTACCCCTCGTACACGCAATTGATTTAAAGTTAAGGTGTTTGTTTACTGCATAACATATAAAACAAATGCCGACCCGTCACTTTCATCTCTCTATCTCTATGTCTTCATCCCACTTCTAAACCCACTTCCATCGTCTCTTTTCTGCCTCTTCCCAAGCCCATTTTCATCTATCCCACTTCATCTCTATGTATAATCTTTCATCTCTCTATCCCACAGCCCATCCCTTTCATCTACATGTAATAATCTTTCCATCATCCCTTTCATCATTCTATCTCTTCTCTCTAAACTACAACTTATTTGCCTCCCCAACCCCTGCCTCCATGATAATCACTAGCACCTTTAGAGATAGAGAGGGACAAGGTTGATAGCACCGGAGCCGCAACTTCAGCATCCTTGGCATCGCCACCGCCCCTAGGAACGACAAATAGCCGGAAGAGCATCTCTTTTTCATTCATGTTTTCTCCATATTTTGTTCTAATTTGCAGTGGTTTACAGATTGAACCTTGTGATGCCTGTTTGATTCAATCACTTCTCCTACAGTTTACTCGGTAGTGTTACAGAACTCCTTCACTGGTATTGTGCTGGTTTTGAGGTTGGTAAAAGTCCCATGATTCATCTGGCAAAAAAGTTAGTGTTCTACCATCTAATTTCTGGTTGCAGAGACAAAGTGTAAGTCTTAAAAGAAAGGTATCTCAAAACAAGAAATAAAGAGACAAAGCACAAAGATAACAGAATATAAATTTGGATCACTGGCCAGAGGCATCACTGAGCTTACCAAAACAAGAAGAGAATGGACCGTGAGATGACCCAAGATCTAAAGTAAAGGCTGACCAAGCTTGAAGCCTGCATCCATGACTCCAGCGTGGAGTTGAAAGTTTAAATCATTTATAGCAAGGAAGCCCTCCCCTCATATACCTGACTATATGTACTCTTTATGCACACAAAATGCAAACAATTTTCTATTTCAACTATTTTGAAAGTCGATAAGGTTGACTGGAATTACCTCACAACTAAAGGGGTTTAGGGATATTTTTTCAAATAAATAAGATGTATGTGGTTGGGGGATCGCCTAGCTAGTACATAGTAGGGGTACAACTTGGATGAGTCTGCTTGGGTTTACACAATTTAAGAAAACCCATGTACTTTAACCAAAGAAGAAAAAACTAAATGAAGTGGGTTGGGTTTGGAGGGTGTATTAAGGTTTGAATAAGCTGATGAAAGCAAAGTGAAGATTTTTTTCTCTAAACAATAAAAAGAATAAAGTGGTAGTGGCCGGCGATGACAGTCGATGACGGTGGCCGGTGGCAAATACTGCCAAGGTGGCAACTGGATGCTTGTGGCAAAGGCCGGCGACAGACAGCACGACAATGGCTGACGGCTGGTGACAGGTGCAGAAAATTGGTGGTTTAGGGTATTTGCTCGTTGTGGTGCCACCCGTCAGTGGTGATAGAAACCGGCGTTGGTGACAACACTGATAGAGGTAACGACGACCAACAATTGTGGTGGCCATAGGCCGCAATGGTGGATGCTGTCAGCAAGGGTGGCAGCAGGCGACAATGGAGGTGACAGTCGACGGTGGAGGCTGTAGGAGGTGGTGGTGGCGCCCGACAGTGGCAGCAATAATTGGCCATGCTGGAGGCTGTCGGCAGTGGTGGTTGTGACCGATAGTGGTCTTGGCGGTTAGCGGAGGACAAGGCGACGGAGGTCGTCGATAGATGGGCGTGTAAGATGTGGAAGTTAGCGATAGCTGCAGTCTACGGTTAATGGCGGTTCTTATAATGGAATTTACTAACAAAATATGAACTTTTACAAAAATAAAGTTTAAAAGCCCAACCCAACATAATCTACTACAATATTGAACCAGACTAGCTTAACTCATTTCATACTTAAAGTAAAATGAGTGAGATTATATAAAAGTTTGAATTGGATCAGTTAGGGTCCTAAGCATCCAACCCAACTTACACCCGAACGGTGGACCTTAGATTGGCAATGGAAACGTAGCCAATTATGTGCTTGCGCCGCAATGGTGGATGCTGTTGGCAAGGGTGGCAGCAGCCGACGTTGACGGCGACAGTCGACGGTGGCGGCCACAGTCGACGGTGGAGGCTGCATGAGGTGGTGGCGGTGCCTTGCAGTGGTGGTGGCGACCGATAGTGGTCTTGGCGGCTAGCAGAGGACGAGGCGACGGAGGTCGTTGACAAATGGCGGTGAATGATGCGGAAGTCGACGATAACTGTAGTCTACGGTTAATAGTGGTTCTTATTATGGAATTTACTAACAAACTACGAATTTTTACAAAAATAAATTTTAAAAGTCCAACCCAACATAATCTACTACAATATTGAACCAAACCAGCTTAACTCATTTCATACCTAAAATAAAATGAGTAAGAATATATAAAAGTTTGAATTGGATTAGTTAAGGGTCCTAAGCATCCAACCCAACTTACACCCGAACGGTGGACCTCTGATTGGCAATGGAAATCAGTGGGGCCGGCCATGTGTGCTATCCCACTTGGTTACGGAATTTTTGTATGCGCGAGTGGGTAAAAAAGGCCTGTTGATATAGACAATAACCAGTCAGGGAGTTACAGGCATGGTTGGCTTTGGAAGATTGTGATGGTGTAATTTGGTGAGAGAGATGGAGCTACAAACGAAGGTGGGGCAGGCGGTTCACGTTCTAAACCACGACGCCCAGTCGTGTAACCGCGTTGCCGCAAATCAATGGCTGGTTCAGTTTCAGCACAGCGACGCCGCTTGGGAGGTGGCCACTTCCATCCTCACCTCCGACCATCACCTCCCTTTCGTCTCCGATTTCGAACTCGAGTTTTTTTCCGCTCAGATTCTCAAGCGCAAGGTCTGTCCATTTTCTTCCTCTCCCCCCACATTCAATTGCAGTTTTACTTTTTCCCACTTCCCTCTCCAACGACAATAACTTCAAATTCGTCCATTGAATAAGTAACATATGTAGACTGCTATTATTAATTACTACGCCTAGAGAAGTAATTTTGGCGATCACTACTTTTTGATACATTTTTGGATAATCGAATTACTGTACAATAAGAGGCAAGGACGTCTTTTTTCCTCTACTTGAACCAAGAATATGTCTGGAAGCGCATAATTCATGAAGAAGCTATATATTTAATTCTTGTGTTCAAATGCCTGCTAGAGATTTGGAGTTCTATATTCAAATGCCTGCCACTTGGATCATTTACGGTTTCTAGTATGTTAACATGCACTGTAACTCTGTTCTTAACCATCCATATAACTTACTTTCTATCATAGCAGACTGACCAAATAGTTTCGTATTCACTCGAGGACTGGAATCTCCCTAGGCTCCTCCCTGGAATAAGCCATTTATCTACGGGATTCCTAGTTTGTGGTTAAGTGAACAACTTTTTGGATGTTCATTAACAACTATTTAAGGGTATTGAACAAGTTTTGTTCCTTCCATCATTTTCCACCTCTGACCTGCCCATCATTTTCACATAGAAAATTGGCTGGAATGAGGATCTAGGAAAGTAACCTCTAAACATATTTCACTATCTGCGCTGTATTTTCTGCTCACAAGGTTTCTGCAGTGTTGACTAATGAATTGTTGGATCACATAATTTATTTTATTTTTTGTTATTATACGAATCTCTTAATGCTTTCAAATTTGTCCTCACTTTCAGATCCAGAATGAAGGATATTTTCTGCAACTAGAAGTGAAAGATGCTCTGCTAAATGCTCTTTTGGTGGCTGCAAGAAAATTTAGTTCAGGCCCTCCACAGGTATTATCTCCCCCTTCCAAAAGGATTTGTTGGTGCTTTTAGTTGAAACTTGTGGTTTATCTGTAAAACATATTTTTATTGGTGTCATATCTTTCTCCTAGGGTGTTGCATGTATGGTTTGTGAAGTAGTGTTTACTTATGCTTTCAACTTCGTCTTTTATGTTGTAAGTTATGGTGATTTAGTGAAAGATTTGACTGAATGTATGTTTCATCTTTATGACAGCTCTTGACACAAATTTGTCTTGCTCTTTCTGCTCTTGTACTTCATGCTGTAGAGCATAGCAAACCTTTTGAGAAGCTTTTTTACAGTCTCCAGAGCTTGCAAAGCCAGGATGGTGGCCATATTGCCGTTTTAGAGATGCTCACTGTCTTGCCGGAAGTTGTTGAAGATCAAAGTGCTGATTGTAATTTAAGTTTAGTTCGGCGGTGCGAATATAGCCAAGAGGTTTAGGACTTCCTTACTTTTCTTATGGAATTATATGTCTCAATTTTCTTTGTCGTCCTGCTCTTCAATCCCACAGCCTCTCTAATGTAAAATTTCCTCTGCTAAGAGCAGCTTCTCTCGCACACAGCTATGGTTCTTGAGTTCCTATTGCAGCAATCTGAGAAGCGGTTTGATACTGGCCTTCAGCTACAGGAAAGGAGCAGAAAGATATTGCGTTGCTTACTCAGTTGGGTAAGATTATACATTGATGCTAATCACTAGCAACAGTTTCTTGTCCTCAAAATACTTTTAACCGAGTTTATAATTTCACGTTGAATCATGTGATGGGCTTCCCTGTCTAGATTGGCACATTGGATGCAAAGACTTTAGATCTGTGCTGGGTTAATATATCCAGTTTTTCAATTACACGCCACTGTCTCTGTTCAGGTTCGAGCTGGCTGCTTCTCAGAGATTCCACCTTGCTCATTACCATCACATCCACTTCTTAACTTTGTGTTCAACTCTTTGCAGGTACTGTTTCTTAATATACTCGCTTGGTTATTTGAAATCATCCTTTTAATTGCCATCACTATCCTCATTTAATTAATTGTAGATTGATGTGGACAATGCACTCTGGTTACATCTGCCTTTGTGTTTGTAGGTTTTGTCCTCATTTGACTTGGCGATTGAAGTTCTTGTGGAACTTGTGAGTCGACATGAGGTATGCACGTGCCATATGACAGGAACATTAGGCATAGATGTGGTCGTACGTAATTGCAGCTTCAGAGTCTAGCTGATCCAATCATCTTTGAGTTGCTTTATTTCCAGTCGAAGGAGGTCTTGATATTATTCATATTACTTGTCGACAAAAAATACAGTGTATTTGTCAACAAATGTCTTGCTACCAGCCGGGCCCAAGCCGGGACGAACAAAATAAAACTCGTTCCATATCATGAATATTGAATCCTGCAGATAGTTTGTTGGGGCATTATGTTGGGGTTGCTTCAAATAAAAAATAGGAGGAGTTGGGATGTCAAAGTTTTTGCGAGGCTCCGCATCTACGCCAGGAATAGTGAAAATATGCAAGGGACACTACACCTTGACTGGGAAGAAGTTACATGTAAATTAAGATTAAACAGGCTTGTATGGATAACTGGTAAAGGCTATCAGAGGGTTCATGGAGGATTTAGTTTTGGCAATCGGAATGGATCTGGAAAAAGCTATTCTAGACTTTCCACTGGCCCACACGACCACACCATAATTAGATTGGTTCATGTCACAAGTTGTTTCATGGAGAAGAAGAAAAGGATGGCTTGGGTGATGCCGAGACTGGTTAAGAGTCTTTTGTTGAGCTGGATAAGGGTGAGGGTGTCAGAGTCCACAAAAAGGGTGGAGGTTAGCACCACTCTGTTTTTTGTGGTCCATTTGGCGGGAGAGAAACAAGCTTGCTTTTGATGGTGTGGAGATCTCTAATCAATCGTTGCTTTGTCCTTTCCTGTCTCTTCATTTCTTCTGGCTTAAGAAGGAGTTCCCTAGATCGGGTTGTGCATTCATTGATTTTTGTGATGATATCTGGCTAGGACCAGCTTTGTGATTCTCTGAGTGATTCTCTGAGTGGTTGTCGAGGTATGCCTTTGGGGTTTTGTTTTCCCTTGTAAGTCTCGATCGGGTTGCCTCCCCTCCCTCTGGGTTGTCCTTAATACAGTCAGTAGTTATAAAGTAAGAGAATATGGAGAAGAAGAAGAAACTTGGTGATTCTTTTGATGATGATAATTGGAGTTGTTCGTAGAATGTGAAAAATTCTAAACTGAAGGAAGCTTCAATTGATAATGAAAATAAGAAAGCTTAGAGGGTAGACAGTTAAAGTCCGGATAGTCTTGGAGGATGTGGGCCTAGATTGGCTGGCTTGACCAAGAATAGCATGTTTAGACATAGTAATCTTGTCTAATACATATTTGTGGCCAAGTGGTTGCACTGGTGTAATTTAGTTTGGATGGAATTGGCACCCCTTATTGTGGTCATTAAATCAAAGAATCTTTATTCTGTAACTGGTAAATGAGATACTAATGTCCTACCTTCGCTGCATTTTATTCTTCTAAGCTTGTTTGTCCGCACTATAGTTTACTGCATTTTCTAGATGATTTGGTCTTAAATGCTCCGTGTTTCTTTTAGGCGCTACCTCAGGTTTTATTATGCAGAGTCGGATTTCTTAAAGAAGCCCTTCTTCTTCCAGCTATTAATAGTGGAGATGAGAAAGTAATTGGTGGTCTTGCATACTTGATGTCAGAGATTGGTCATTCGGTAAGCTTTTATGTTCAAACCCAAGCAGGAGCTTCAATTCTTTTATAAATCTAATTCTTCCTCTCCTCGGATCTTGTTAGTTTTCGATCTAGTGGTTTTACTGTCATAAACAAGTTACTGTTGCCCTTGGTAATAACAAACAGCGAGTTTATATAGTTTTTCTCTCCTCTATTTCATCTTGATTATCCTGTTTTCTATTGTTCTCTAGGCACCATCTCTGATTGTAGAAGCAAGTTCTGAAGCACTTGCACTTGCCGATGCCCTTTTAAGGTAATATATACGTGTTCAGGCTACTCAACATGCTCAAGATATAGTTACCTTTCGGCATCCCTTCAACATACCTTAGCTCTCTGTTGCTCGCAAAGTGTGTATCTTGGAGTATCTTGGGCATTCAGGGGTACTTCAATAATGATAGGTGGCAAAACCATATTTAAATGACTTACATTTACCTGTATGAATGCATGCACACATTAAAGACCTTGACATGGATAGCAGGTTGCCATATTATCCCTATAGTTTGGCAGTTATTGACTCATTTTCCCTTTCTGACATCCAAGTGGCACTGAAATCACAACTCCCAAATTACATTCTGAACCTTATCTAACATTTTTACGTTACTATGCAGTTGTGTAGCATTTCCAAGTGCAGACTGGGATATCGCAGACTCAACTCTGCAGTTTTGGTACAATTTTTTCTTTTCATCCTGTTTCATATTTATTTTCTTTCCTTTTTGGCCTCTGCCCCTTCACCTTTTGAAAGGTAAGTTGCCTTTTGTCCCTTTTTAGGAATACTTTTTGGTGTTTTTTCCCAATAAACTTTTTATGTTGAATGAAGAAAATATTATAGTTGCTCTAGAGTTATTAGAACATGTTGACTTATTTCAGTTTTAAACTTTAATTTTTTATGTTTCTTTGAAATGATGAATGACGCAAGTTTTTACGTACTTTACCATTCGAAAAGTATAATTTGTTGTACAACTACACAGGAGAAGATATTAACGTGAAATGCAAATTTTTTGACTGATATATTGCATGAAAACTTCTTGTGGCTATCCCTTCATATGATCATAGGCCGAGATGGAAGTAACCTGCTGTATTCTAGCAGTCAAATTTGGGAAACTTTCTATTGTTAAAAGAAATTTGGCAAAATTTGGCAAGTTTGGGAAAATTTGGAAATTGCTTTTGTTTTTCTTCTCTCTCTCTCTCTCTCTCTCTCTCTCTTTCTTTCATATTTCTATACTCAGCAACTAGAACCTCCCCCACCACCACTAACACATGCCCTCTGCCACTGTGCAACTATTGCTACGACAGTAATATACTAGTTTGCAAATTAGCGCTTCATCGGGTTTGATTGGGGTTCAAGTGAGTGAATGGGTTTGATTCGGTGAATGGGTATGATTGGTTTCGAATTTGCTCGTGCAAATCGAAGATATTAGGTCTAATCAATGGAAGAAATCTAGTGGTGGTTTTTGTTGCGGGGACAATGGTAATTAGTATGATGGCGGATTAAGTTTGAGAGGAGTGGTGGTGGTGACCGATGTTAGAGGGTTTGGTGCTCGGCGTGTTGGTCGGCGATGTTGGTGGCTTTGGTGTTCAGGAGTGTTGGTCAGCAATGGTAGCGGTCAGTGGCTATAGTGGTTGCCAGTGTTGGCGGTTTTGATATTTGGGGGTGTTGGTCGATGGTGGTGGTAGCAAACCTGCGGTTATTGGCTATGGTGGTTGGCAATGTTGGTATGTTTGGTGTTGGTCAGTGGTGGTGGTAGTGGCGGCGGTCAGTGGCTATGGTGGCTGGTAGCGTTGGTGGTGGTTAGTGGTGATGATTCTGATGAAGATTAAAAGTAAAATGTGTCCAAGAAAAGTTGAAAGGTGGATTCCCCCCCCCCCCCCCAAAAAAAAAAAAAAAACTAAACTAAACTACATTTTCAAAAACTTCTGCACTGAAAACTGGTTTATAAAACTGTAGAGAAAAAAAACTAAAATTGTTTGCCTATAAAGAACTGAAAACAAATATTATTTCAACTGCCACCTTACATTTTTGGATCTATATTTTGGTGTTTCTGGTAATGCTATTAAACATAAATGCTATCGTTCTTGAAATCATAAGATCATTAGGGGGCCTCTCCTCTGCTACTAACCGCCTATTAGCTGTTATTATCAGTTCATAGAATAGAGGTTTACTTTGGACCCTCATAAAACAATAATTTCATACTCTAAATGGTTCTGGTAAGGTATGGTTCATTTCGAGTTGATGTTAAACTGTGTTGTATGCGTAATTGTTAGTACCATTCAGCATGATGCGGTGTCATACGACACAGACTTGACGTCTTGTTGATTCAGCCTTCTCTTCTAATTCTACCCTTTCAAAGCCATTACTCACTATATATTGCATCATTAACACTATGGCTCCTGTAGTGTGAACATGAAGCCAAATATCCAGTATTGCAGTAGAGTCAAGAATGATAAAATACAAGCCATGCCTACTTGAAGGAAGATCAACTAATAAAAACTTTAGAGAAGTACAAATTTGTTAGATATTAAGACTTAGGAAATTATCTGTGTTTCTTACTACTATTGTGATGCACACCCTTCTTGTCTAGTTTTCTGCTCAACTGTTAGGAAGTAAGTCCTGAAATTGGTGCTATGTTAATCAAGTAGCAATCATGTTGAAAGCCCAAACAATATTGGAAAGAAAGTAAGTATTCCCATAAACCATGAGCACCCAAAAAATACGGTAACCAGAAAAAGTTATAAATTAACTTTAAGAAAAGTTCTTATTGGTCATTGTTTTTTTCTTGAAAACATAATAATGTTTAAACTACGCTCAAACCGATTCGAACTGTTCAATTTGAACCATTTGAACCGTTCAAACTGAGGTGTCTTTGTTCGGTTTGATTTAAGAATTTGTAAACCGAGGTTCATTAGTTCGGTTTGTGGTTTGACCCCTAAACTGAACCAAACCGAACTGTGCTCACCCTTATCGTTTACATATCTAATATACGTAACCATATCGAAAGATACATGCAACATTGGGGTGAGCAACAAACCGATAAAATCAACCCAAACCGTTGAAACCGATGGAACCAAACCGATCGAATCGAATCCGAACCGTCGATGAGCTTGAATGGTTTGGTTTGAGATTTTCAAACCGAGACCGGTTCGGTTTACGGTTCAAGATTTCCAAACCGACACTAAATCGAACCGAACCGAGGTTACATTATTATAAACTATATATATAACATATATACACACACACACACACACCTCTTACCCTTATTAGCTAATAACCAGGGTAGAATAAAACCTGCTCACCCTAACTAAACGATAGGGTAGTGATGTAGCAGAAGCGATTAAAACAAAGAACATGTCCTTGAGTGCAAGGAAAGTTGGCAAGACTAGCAGAAAAAGAGAAAATCTGTTTTCCATTGTCTTCTTGAGAGAGTTATAGAGAGGCCTTTAGGCAAATTGACAATCTTTCACAAATGAAAAGATAAAATGGCTAACTTAAAAGCCAGTATGGTGCGAAACGGTTCTGGATATTTTATGAAAATTAAATGAAATGCACATTTGACATGTTTGCTATAAATGGTGGGGTTTTGTCTACTGTGATTGTTGCAAGCTCTAAGCCCATATGTTTTAGAACCATGGGATTCTGAAAAGATTCTTTGCTAAAGAAAGAGAAGGCATGTGAAACTTGGCTAAATACATTGATTATTTGCAGCATCATCCCTTTCCAAAAATTCTAAAAGTTTGCACAGAGTAAATAATGTTTATGCAGCTACATATCGATATGTCAAGGTGGGGGCACCTCATCTTGTGCTAGAGCGGCTTTCACCTTCAGCCAAATAAGCCAGTTAGTGATATTTTTTCTTTTTTGAACGAGCTCGTGCTTGAAAGCGATGACTCTTCCCATCGGTACTCCTGTAGAACAGCTTATTTCCTGTAACGAAGAAGATGACAGGTTTAACTTAATCCAGTCGTTTCTTCCCAACAGAATTAGTTATCTGGAGAGCATAAAATTACGTCTCTTCGTGCAGTGCAGGTAGATTAGTAATTGAGCCATAAGTGCTACTTTCTTTCCTTTTGATGTTGTTGTCAATATTTAGGGTTAATTGCTCCCATGTTCCTGAGGTTAGGGTGAAAATACAGTCAAGGGCACCAAGTTCGAGAAGGTAACAGATGGTGACCACAAACGTTGAAAAGTTAATAGTCGTGTCTATCTGTCATGAATCCATTAAAAACATGTACTTTTTTGCTGTATGTCATCAATACGTAATCTTAAAATTGCAATACTACCCTTATGCCATATATAGTATGTGATGTATTATACTTCTAATTCCCAAATTAGGGTTTGAAATCCTAATTCCAAAATTAGGATTTGAAAACCCAAATCTTTACTCTAACAATTGCCAACCCCCCTTCCCCCAACCCTGCTGCTGGCATCATTACTGGCCCAACATCAACCGCCAGCATCATCACCCACCCAGCGCCCCCCCCCCTCCACCCCACGTCCCCTTTATTAACCAAGTGTCCCCCCGCACCCTGCCGTTGCCATTGTCAACCGACAGATCGGAGGTGGTTTGTTGGGGGTAGGCAGGTGGCTCGCTGGAGGTGGTGCATGTTTAGGTAGGCGACAGATGGTTCGGTGGTTGTTGGGGTGGGATCGTGGCAGCGACGACAGTGGTTGTTTTAGGAGGTGGTGGTGATGACAATGTCATTGGTTGACAGGCGACAACGGCATCAGCATTGAGAGGTGGTGGTAGCAAGCTTGCAATTGGAGTGGTTTCGTTTGGGGTCTGACGAGATCTAATGTTGGTTGAGAGAGGCAACTGATGGTGGGTGGCTGTGGATTGTAAATGGTGAGAGGCGACGTCATCTTCAAGAAGATGGTGGAAAGTGTGTCATTGGACAATTGGTTGAAGATGGTGGAAAGTGTGTCATTGGATACAAGTCACGATCGCATGAAACCCTGTGTCTCTGAGTTATTTAATGTCATTAGGCATTCATCCTTCATCTCTAATCATCCCTACTAGGGCTAGAGTTGGGGCTTGATGATGGCTGTGCCGGGCACGGTCGCGGTGGTGCTGTGGCAGAAAGTGAAGAGAAAGGGGATAGAAAAGGATGGCATTTTAAGAATTTATTTTTGAAGTCGTGGAAAATATAGTCATTTCAATAAAATGTTAGGTTTTCAGTTTTCCGTTTGGTCAACGGACATGAATGTTAATTTATCAAGCAAATTGACAGGCTTGTAATTTCACCCTAAACCTCAAGGACATGGGTGTAATTAACTCCAATTTTTAGTAGATTAGAATTTGCAACCACAGTATAATCGATGTGTTGAGAGGATACAAAATCAGAAAATTCAGCAGCATCACGTGACTCTGTGCCTTTGATATCATCTTTCTATTCAATCATATCTGGACTTTCAACAAACTTTTCGTCCGTCAAATCACCACTGGCGCTGAAATTTTCATACTGTTACTTCCCAACAGGTTGATGTAAATCTTTTGATTGTTCTTGCTCTTCATCTCGACTTGAATTTCTTCCATAATAACCAGACTCTCATTGAAAGATGGTTCTTCAATATCATATTCTAGTTTGGCCCCCTCTCTTCTTTTCATATTACTCGAATATCAACATACTTATTCTTGAAGCAGAACTTTTTACTCTAAAGCTGCAATAAATCTGGAGCTACTTCAAGAAGTGAATCTGGTACAATGAATTTTTCACCGAACATATGTAAGTTATCCTACCACACCTTACAACATTTGATCCTTTGTACTTGACGCCACCGGTTAAGAGAAAAAGGCTCCAGTTTGTGGTGAGCAAAGTTAAATCTTTACTCTCGGGGGAGGTTCTTACACTCAAGCTATTCTTCTGGACCATATGCCCATATGATATGTTCCTCCTTTGTTAGCAATTCAGCAAACCAAAGTATGTCATCACACCAAGGAATGTTTCTATCCATAGGCTGGTTGCGAGCAAAATCTTCTGCACAAATTCTACAGCTTTCATGATTCCGTTGAACCCAAAACTCCATTGGAGTGGTGAAATCCTTCACCCCACAATCAACGTTGATAAAGTGGTTACCAAATAGCTTATCGGAGTGCTAAAAATAAGGACCGCGTCCTTGAGTGTAAAGAAACCTAGAGTCCACTAGGTAAAGGTAAGAATCTCAAAAAATGAGAAAATTTTATCTTTCATTGTGAACTTGAGAGAGTTACACAAAGGCCTTTATATGGGCAACTTGACATTATAAGAGAAAAGATAAAAACAGCTAATATAAAATCCAGAATTGTGCAAAATGGTTCTGGATCTCAGTCGTTACAATAATGCATAAACATGAGAAAACTAAAATTTCTGAGAACAATCTATCTTAGTTCATGGCAATTTAACATCATGGTTACCATGTAATAATTTTACAGATTTCGAAAGTTAATAACCCAAAAGAAGGAGAAGGGAATATCTAACACAGGGCAAGAATCCCATGGTTGTAGCGAGACTGGCATTCTGATACAAATACATATCTCGATCCGACAACTAGCTCTGTTTGTGTTGGTATCTGCACGCCTTATGCTTGTGTGTGGCTGGCTGTTTTGCAGCCCCTGACTGCTGATATAAGCTTTGAACTATATTTTGTATTTGGAAATCTGCAGGCATTTTCATGCAGCTCCAGGCAGTTATACAAAATATTGTTTCTCGATTGCAAAGCTTTATGAGTTTTGAGTCTGATCGATCTTCTCTGAATTTTCAGGTGTAGTCTCGCAAGCAATATTCTTGGACTTGGTGTTGATAGTGAAGAAAATAAGAACAATGTTGAAGATGTTTTTCGTTCTGTATTCTTAGCACTACTTGATGCTCTCCTGTTGCGTGCTCAGGTTTTCCTTTGTCTACTTGCTAATTCGGGTATTAGTTGATAATGTGCCAGTTTGCTTTTTGCTATTGCAGTTTTCATTTGGTACTACTTATTCTTCTGCATGTTAGTCGATGTTTATGGTTAATTTCCGTCTTTTATTCTATTGAAGTAGGCAAGAAAACGATGTATAATTGGATTTCAATTTGGAAATTAGATCAATGGTGTTGCTTGTCTTGCAGACTTGGAAAATTGTATCAGTCTTCCTATCGTTGTTTACTGGACTCTTTGCTTGAGAAGAATAATGCTAAATCCTTTTATTCGGTAGATGTTATTCGTTAGTAGAAAAATGAGCAAAGCTCTACAAATCACAAGCTCAGGGCATGTCCGTGAGCCAAAACGTCAATGCAAAAAAAAACTTACAGCAGTGGTGCGGCAGGAAAGAACAACTCAACCAGAAAGAATGGAGTTGGATTTCATGATTTGCCCATTTATGTTTTCTATTGTATTCTGTATTTCCATGTTTTTAGTTGAATAAGGTTATTTTACTTGTTTCTCTATAAGTTATGTAAAGGTAACCCAATAAAGAAGTTCTTATATCGGTAAATAAACATTAAAATTTATTGTAGTTGATGGGAACTTTATAGTGTTTCTGAATACATCCTCCTGAAATCTCCTGCTGCAGTCCCACTGTTTGTTTCCCGTTTGTTCTATGGCTAAAAGCTCATAAACCGCATAAGACTAGCAACGTACTATAAATGCATTTATGTGTAAGGTAACTTAAGTATATTGAGCAAGCTTCTAGGTCTGGATGGATATGTTTTGCAAGCTTCTTATCTGATAACTATCCTGGTTAAAGCATTAATAGAATGTCGGTTATCATCACAACAGATATAACTTAGCTTATCTTAGGTGTCAAGGCTCACCCTTCAGTCTAGTTGTTCTCCACTTGATTTCAATGTGACATTTTCATGGTTGGTATTTTCTTGTTCTTTAGACATAGCTTCCATCGTCAAACTTCTTTCGGGAAAGCATATTCTTTTGATGAAATTTTGAGTGTCTGTTACTGGATATGGCAAGCTTGGAGAGAGTAGCAATAAATGATAGTTCTAATTAGGTGAGAAAGATTCATAATAGTGTGGGATCTATGAGCATTAAGGGTTTAGTAATTGTCCTAGCATTGTCATGAGCTAGTTTTAATTCCTTTGACCATAGCATTGTCATGAGTGCTTGCATTCACATATAATTACCAACTATGAAGTACGGGTGCGGCACTTGGACCAACATACCAGCATCAGGTGCGAATCGGGTGCGGCTGTGGCTGCGGCTGGGAGTGTGTCCGTAATTATGTGATGTCTTAATTAAATTTGTGAATTTCGGGTACGGGTAGGACGTGGCAGGACACCGGGTACTTTAGTACTTTAGGGTCCAAAGCCGAATTTTGAGAGAAAATAAAACTATGGTTTCTGGACAGAGTGGAGAGAGTGGAGAAGTAGAAGAAGAAGAAGAAGCCAACGGGTACAGTAGGCAGCAATGGCGACCAGAGATCTACGATCGGAAACCGGCAATCTGAAAAGATGTCGGCGGCAAGCTCTGTTGTCCATAGGGCAGTAGCAGCGGCAACCAAGCAGAATACATGGTTAATTGCAACAATAGTAATACCATATAATTGCAACCCCCTCGCTGGAATCCATGCTTCCTAGTTCACCAATATTAGTTGTTTTCAGTCCTTCCTCAATTGTAAAAGCAAAAATTAACAATGACAGTGTCTTTGATAGGTGGATGATTTGACATCCGATGACAAAGGAGTCACGCTAGGCCTGCCGGACAGCCTTGTTCAATTCAGGTTGAATTTGGCGGAACTTTTGGTGGATATTTGCCAGCTCTTAAAATCTGCTACATTTATACAGAAGGTGCTTCTTTTATGAGTTTCTTATGTAAGATGTGCATGTTATTTCTGCAGTATTCCTGGACAGTCCATCTGCTCTCTCTTGATATGAATTTTTTGCATGTGCTTGATAAACCTAGAAGCCCATTGCACCATTCTTATTAAGGTTCAGAGGAATTTTTATTTTTTTTGAACTTATCAAAAAACTTAATAGGAATGTCAAGAGTCGAGTTAGATCATTTATGCATGCTTATATGGACTACTGCTGGAATGACAATAATACCGTTCTTAGGATGTGAAGTTGGGTGGGTTTACATGGTTTCATGATATCTAGTAACTATTTTGCTTCTTACGCATCTGACTGAGGTCACTAAGCTTTTACAAATTCAAGAAGTCCATTGATGATTAAATAGTTGACTTGGTGGAACCATGGTGAGAAATTGAAAGGCACCACTATCAGATGATTGTCAAGAGATTTTAGTAAAGCTGTTACCAGGAGGATGAATTTGGTGATGCTAAAATTTGGCTGATTTGTGTCATTAGATCAAAGAATCATCAAATCAAAGATAGTTGCGTCTTGAGAACTATGTAAGTGAACCAGATCAAAGTGACAATTGGGTTAGATGGTTTTCCCGATAGTGACATGCAGTAATAGTACCCATGGTTCAGAAGTTTAATACGGTGGATCTACTACTAGGTGATGGTGGTGGTTAATATAGATGTTGTAATTCCCCGGTCCTCAGCCCCACCACAGGCAATGCCTCCCTCAAAAGGATTAGCCAAGTAGGTACTTATGAGTTCATAGGCAAGGTCTTATAAGGCCAATCTCATATTATCCCACACCCGATGTGGGATATCACAATCTTTCCTCCTTATGCTTTAGCGTCCTTGCTAAGGTTCGATCACACATAACCCAGAATCTTCCTCTCTAGCCAATGTATACATGGCTCACCCTTTGTTGCCCCAGCCATCCTCTTGATGTGGTATATACCCAGAGTTGCCTTCGTTTCCCCCAACCATCGGCAACTCGACTGGATAGCCTAACCCGAGCTCTTGAGAGTCGGCTCTGATACCATCTGTAATGACCCCGTCCACGGGCAGTGCTGCCCTTGAAAGGGTTAGCCAAGTAGGTACTTCTAATGGGCCATATCTGGCCCATACGAACTCGGATTCAATTGATTCAAATTTCATTGAACTTGCATTGAATTCCATGGTTCAGAAGATTAACGCGGTGGATCTGCTACTAGGTTGTGGTGGTGGTTATGATAGATGTGATCAGGAAGAAACCGTGAATGGCATTCCACTAGTAGTAGTATTGGACTGGTGGGAGCCTGTACAACTGCCGCAAGCCAATGATCTTAGCGAATGGTGCATACATATTATTCTACCTCCATGTCGAGAGTTATCCACCTGTTTAATGCTAAGACCCTTTGAGTAATAGTTGTACTTCTTTTTGTGCAATCTGGAATTGGTTGTACTTTAACAAGTGCCTAACTTCTATGTGCACTAACAGAATTTTTGGATTTCCAGTGTATGCTTGCTTCATTTTGATCTTGAACCAGAAAATTCTGTAATGAATTGCTTGAGTCTCACTATGAAATGCATAGCATTATATGCCATATATTAGCATCAATGAAGCACTGCAATGAGTGGGCTGTTACAACCTATTATGGACCGTTACAGTATCTACAGATATGCACATGTTATTTTGTATGGCGGTAACCTACAGACTGTTACAAGATCTACAGGTATGCACGTGATTGTATATGATATTTACAGCATGTATCTCATGCTTAGGAACAGAGAGAGGTCATTGAGCTAATTAAGGTGCACCGAGTGTACAAACATAAGGGAATGCAAATTACACAAAGATGCTTGACCTTGTAAAACTCAAGCTCAACACGGTGTTAGATTGCCAATTCTCTAAAGTTTTAAGATGCTAGAGAACAGCTCCAGCATTTATATCATGCTTAACAATATTTTCACATAATGTAATTATTGTAGCTTAAGAAGTCATTTGAATAATGTATCACGGGTTAAATATTACATACAGTTGGGCCTTTGGAGGTTTTGTGCTTTGTTGCAAGTCCAGAGCACTCTTTTGGTGCTTCGGACCTTTTTCTTTTCACTTCTACTGAGGTTGCTTCCCCTCTGTTGTTTCTTTAATACAATCAGTACCTACCAAAAAAAAAAAGTACGTTATTACAGTTGTTTGTAGGCCAGGAGATAAGGTTTGCATTCTCTTCCATTAGTGCAAGACAACATCAGTCTACCCTTTCACCTCTATAAACACAGAATGTAAACATTCAAGACTAAAAATGGTGTTAAGCCTAGGATAGAGAAAGTGAAGAGCATTCGATGATTAAAGAACTGAAGAACAAGAATGTGTTACTAGAAGATTGGAATATGAGTCCACCTACTTGTCAAAAAGAAAAGTATTGAGTCTGCCTACTTATTTTATTTCTTGATTTGCTTGCGCTTTGTTTTATTCTCTAATGGTGCCGATCGAAATTATTGCTTTTCCTTTCAACTAGATGGATATGATCCAGGACATGTAACCGGTTGTGTTAAGTTTCTATTTGCTTCGGAACAAGGTGTAGAAAAGAGGTGGTTTTTTGTTTGAATCCGGTTCCTATTCAGCAGGAGGAAGGAAAGTTGTTTACCACGTACTAAGGAAATTATGGGATGATACACGGTAAAAACATGCAGCTATGGTCTTGATAGGTTGAGAGAGCATATGAAAGAGTCCCCAGAGATATTAGGCGTGCTTAAAGAAGAAAAGAGTTGCTACTAGTAAACATGTAAATAGGAGCTGTGGCTACGACAAGACCCGCTCCAGGATGAACTCGTGAGCTCCGAGACCCTGTAGTCCTTTTTTCTCTTTTTGATGAAAATGTGGCTGAAACATATAAAGCAACGGACAAGCCCTTGAGTCCAGATCATAATGTCAATGCCCATTATCGTGTGACATCCAAATCCACGACATCTTAGACAATCTCATCCTGGTAGGAGTTTTCAATAGAAAATGGAACATTAGAAACATTAGTTGCCATTGTTTCTGCACCTTTTTTTTGCCAGGCAGTGGTGCATGGCTGCAAGTCTTTTCAGTCTTTAATTTTAGTTTTCTACCATGGCTGTTAGACGATGTTTTCACTACTACCCCTGGTAATAATCACATCACAGACTTTTTGGTTCAGTGTGCGTCTTGTCCAGAAATTGTTAGGTCGCTGCAAGGCAGCCTCTCATCTTGGTGCGCAACAATAGTTTCTTACGATGAGGGAGAGACTGTCTCTCCTTCATCAGGATCAACCGCTTCTGTATTAGCATACATATCCCCTTCCCCTTCCTTTTAATGTTTTTCTTACCATCTCGCATAATTAACAGGTTCTTGTTTAGGGCTTTCCGATCGATTAAACAAAAGTTGATGATATTTGGAATCTGCTAAAATAATGAACAGTTTTTCATATAGCCAATCTTTCATAAAAGAGGGAGGACTAGAACAGGTTGCCTTGGGTTCAAATACGTTAAGCTTAATGGAGAAGTGCATCTCGTACATTGTCCAATGAACGATTTCTAAAGTTGAAGTGCAAATATCATAAAATGGCTTTAAGGCCACTATGCTTTGTTTGTTTGTGGTTAACCATTGCATTATTCTTTTGCCTTTGGTGGCACGTTTGTACGTGATTGTCCCTAAATTTTATTTCGAGTCCACAAAAGCTGTGACTGTATTGTTCTCCAATCGTGACTCTGCCGTTATTTATGGCAATTAAGATAAATAGAAAGGAAAATCATTAGAGGCCTCTGAGGTGCTGAGGATCTTTCAAAGACGAGGCAAGGGCAAGCAAAGCATTAGAAATAGTTAGGTCTGATGAGTCCTCTTATCCACGTTCGTTCACCAATATATGGTCATTATATTGTTCTTTGCTTCATTTTGCAGGCTTTGAATAATTATATAGATTTTTTGCTTCTATGAATTTTTACAGGTATTATACTGTGGTTGGGTGTCTTCAAATATACAAATTCCTTGGAAGGAGGTAGAAACCAAATTGTTTGCTCTTAGTGTGGTTAGTATATCTAACTACTCTTTTTCATTCCTACTGCATTTTCTAGGCTTTTATATGGTCTTTGCTGGTGTTTTCCAGTTATTTAATGTAGTCTTTTAGAAACTGTCTAAATTTCTTCTTGTGGGTGTGGCTGTACAATTACACAAACCAAAATTGTGTATGGGCTGGAGGGAGAGGTTTAGTGATCAAGTTTGGAAGCATTCTGATTTGCAGTTCCTTGAGATCTGTTTTGCTTCTTTCTTTCTATAATTACACTGGCTGGACAATTAATTTTCTCGGGTATCAAGATTTTTATGGTATGTGTGTCAGTGTCTGTGCATAGGCTGATATGTTATTCAATTGTCATCCTTGATTTCTCATTTGAATAAAGTGTTCAATTTCTTCTTTTTCAATTGATGGGCAATGGTTTCTTGCAGCCTGTGCAACCAAAGGTTACTCTTCAACTAAAAGAGTAGTATTTTGATTTTTAGCTAGTGCAACCAATTTGGTAGGTCATGCTCTTGAGAGTAAATATCGAAAATCCACCATATTGCAATTCGGTTCCAAAACAGAATTAGATCCCATAGCATAGCATTAGGTGTAGCTTAAGCAAAATTTAAAATCCCCTTCGCGAGTTACAACCAAGTCTTCCAAATGGCCGATATTTTTCAGCTAATGCTGCAAAGTGTGAAGGAGAACTAAATTCTAGCTATCATATCATAGAAGAGATATTGCAACCATATAATACAGAAAACAAATGAAACTTTAACCTAACGGTGGAGTACCATCTGCCCCAAGATTTAAATTACCCTTAATGATTAGAGTCACAATGATTATGCAAAATGTGGCCCCAATAATGGCTTGTATTCCTAAAGCTGTATAAAAATAACACTTATAAAGAAACTTAGTCAAAGATCTCATTCTTTAAGCTTTTCCATCTGCATTGTAGCTTCTCGGAAATCCTTCTAACATTCCGAAATCAAAAGAAATATTGTTGCTATTATGAAAAACGAGCCGTGTAGGACTTGGCAACTAAAAGATCCATGAAGACACTAATCTCCTTGGTAGCCCTAAGAGATTAGAATCTTTAGAGATTTGATGCTCTGTGGGAGGTGAGAATTGATTAATTACATAGATTCCTAAGAATCTTGAGTTCATAGCTACCTCTCTTGTGTTTTTGCTGCTGGGGCTCCTATGTATACCTCCATCTTATGCTCTTCGGAGCCTTGTAGCTGCTGAGGATTAACCTGTTAATGAAATCTAGTCTGGCATAAAGTTTCAATTTAATTGAAATATTTGAATACCACTTAAGCGTATGGTTCTAAAACAATCACTATCTGCATGTCTGCCTAATTGATTGCATACCTGGCATGATTAGCATGTCATAACCGAAACTAATGGGGGATAAACTATTGGAAGTCCACTAAAGTTTATATTGAAGCTGTTCTTTTTCTTCTTCTACTTGTTATATATTTTGAACGCATCAGGTTTCGATCTATACTTATCCTTGTAGTTGCTTAATTCCTGAAAAGCGGTTGCAATGTACTCTGCTTATCTGAATGCATGTCCTTGTTGAATCCCTTTTGATACTGTAGAATGCGAGGTAAATGCAGTTTAAGTACTCAACTTCACTTTGGTCTATTCATAATTGTTGCTTTAACCTTGCTTACTACTTTCATGTTCCAGGTTGCGGAAGTAGTGCTACAGGAGGGCCGAACCTTTGATCTCTCTATGGTTATACACTTGGTTACAATTTTGACCAGTAGGAGCTCTGATGAATTAAAGGGATTTATCCGCATTGTATGTTAAACGCGCCGCCTTAGGTTCTGTCATTTTACTTATTTGCTGCATCTTTGGTTATCACGAAGAATATATTGACCCAATCTTTTAATAATTACGTAAAACTAGAATTGAAGACATGAAGCAATACATTAGCCCCTTAGATCTAAATTACTACTTTTGCATCTGGTTGCTTCGTTCACTCATCCTATAATAGAATTTTACTATCTTCACTCTGCCTCTGATTGCGTATTCCACTTGCAGGTATATAGATCACTGGCAGATGTTGTCGGTTCCTATTCGAAGTGGATTTCTGCTTTTCAAACTAATGCTAGACCATTACTGTAAGAACACTCTTCTTCTCTCGTCCATCATGATCAAATGGACTCCAGTATCATATACATGAGCAATTGTCTGTCGGAAAGCTATACCTTTTGTAGAGCATGACTAATTAACATTTGATGGCAGCTTCAGTGTTCTTTGTTTTAATTGTTCCTTAAACATTTCCTTTGCATGATCTGGTATTGCTTGTTCTGTCTTTCAACTGATGTGCTACGTCCAGATTATTTTTTGCAGCAGGGATTTCAGAACCTCTTTGTTCCGGTGCTTGTGCATCTGCTTTGCGCAAGTTCTGTGAAGATGCTACAACAGTAATGCATGGATCCTCTAATTTGGAAATTTTGATCTGGATAGGAGAGGTGTGTTGCATTTTGCCGTGGAGACTTCAGTTTGTTCCTCATTTTTTGGTTTTTCTGGAGTTATCTGTTTTCTGTATAAGTGGTGGTTTGTGAATTTCTCTCCAGATCGTAAATATTTGGGAAGAGGTTTTGGTACTAAAATTATTTGTCTGCACCGTTTCACAATTATGTAAACACCGTTTCACAATTATGTATAGTTTACCTGCATGAATAAGCCTTAGTAGCAGCATAAATCTAATGATGAAGGTTTTTCAATTGTTCAAGCAGTTGCTTTGAGTTGTCTTTGATATTTCGCTGTCACTATCTTTATTTTTTTAACTTGTTTCTTAGGGCTTGGAGAAGAGGCATTTACCTCTCGAAGAGGAGGAAGAAGTTGTTAGTGCAATTGCTCTGATACTTGGCTCTGTGCCTGACAAGGATTTAAGGAACAACCTGTTGGTTAGATTGCTTTCTTCTAGTTATGAAGCTATAAGGAAACTTGTAAGTTTAAGTGCCCTTTTCCTTAGATTTTCCAGTATATGACGTGGATGATACTGATTATGTAACTAGTTCAGAGCTAATCTCAGTTGGTTAATTTTAGATTGACGAAGATCACAAACTTTCTTTGAGGCAGAATCCAGCTATGCATGCTCAAGTTGTTAACTCTGCAGCAAGAGGGTTATACAGGTTTTCTCTTCGAACATCCAAGTTTCCAAAGCAAGCCTAAGCATATTTCTGATTTGGATGCCAGAATTTTCTTTTCAGATGCAAGTCTAAGCTCACTTTCTATCTTAATTTGACGATGTTTGCATCGACCATTAATTTCCAGAAAAAACTGAAGAGCGTTTCTAATTCCACTGTACAAATCCGTTCTGTATACTCCAGAATATGTTGCTTTTCTTAATATCACATGTACTTGTCATTTTTTGCTGTGGTGATAAAGATTGTCTAACAAACATCTCGTCTTTCTTGAAAAGAATCTAGCAATTAAGTACCATATCCTTGTTCCTAATCCTTCAGAAAGTATCTCTTCATGTTGATTGTCACAGATCCCCTTTCTGCTCTTCCATTCAAGTATTTATGTTCTGTTGGACAGAAAGACTGTCAGAATTTATAGTCTCAAGCTCCATACTGCCTTTCAGGATGGGAATTGTGTTCGGTCATCTTGTAACTGGTCCTGTTTTAGATGATCCTATCTTTGCACTGTTGGCAGTGTTCTGGCCGATGCTTCAGAAACTTTTTCAGTCAGAATACATCGAGAATGCAAGTTTGTCCATGGCTGCTTGTAGGGCTCTTTCACAAGCAGTTCAGTCCTCAGGTCTGTCTTCTTTGACATATTTATTTATCATAAGTTGGTCAATCAAATTTTCTAGAAGTTTGCGGGATCATGCCGGACAGCTGCATCAACAACCTATATCTTTTATTTGCAGGACAGCACTTTGTAACAATGTTACCCGAAGTATTAGACTGTCTATCAGCAAATTTTGTATCGTTCCAAAATCATGAATGCTACATCAGAACAGGTAAACGTGCTTGCATTGCACTATCAGCTTTTGATAATAAGTTGCCTTACTTTAGTCAATCTACACAGCATGAGATACTCGTAGTTTGTTACCTGACAAATATCTGATCTGAGGCTATGAAAGGTTGATTGAGGGAAGTCTCGACCTGGACTTGATATCCTTGATTTAGCTGAACCTTCTGGCCTAAAACTACTTTAGAAGGTAAAGTGAGAGATTCCATTCCCTTATCCATCTTAGCAAGCTTCAGGATCCAGAGGAATAGAGTGAATTCTACGTCAAAACCCAATTATTGGATTTAACTGTATGGTGCAAATTTCTTGTGTTTTGGCAAAAACTGGATGATGAGCGGCATTTACATATGAGTATAAGAAAGCTCATTGACCTTAGTGTGAAGCAGCCTGTACTAAGCTTCTGGCACTCTGTCCTCATTACTGATCTTGAGTTTTCTTTGATCTGATTTGGGCTTTTGGTCGAACTTTTTAAGTGGAAATAGTTTCTTCTCATGAATGTGGACCTTGGCAGAATGGTAAGGTTCTCCATGGTGACTCCAGGTCACGGGTTCAAATCCGGGAACCGAAAAGTGGAAGTAATGCTTCAGACCAACTAAACTTCTCCCCTCCCAAAGGCAAATCCGTAAGGTTAGACAAATCAATAAGTTCATGGAATCTCTCCCATTAAAGTCATCATCCTTTTGTAAGGATAAGAAATAGCATTTGGATCACCTCCGACGCACCACGACTTAAGCCATATTATGAACCTTCCCCAGGTCTGCTGATAAGTTCTTTCTAATAGAACAATTGTTGGGACCACAGACTCCTGAGAAAGCCCATTGAAAAGCCTTCTTCAACCGTGATAAGTAAAACAAAAACCGAACGAATTAATCTGCTTAGGAATCTGTAACTGTGATAAGTAAAACACAATATTGCATATATCGTGTCATATTAACAATGTAAAATGCTTTTACACTTCATTTTGATGAATTTTATGAAATGAAAGGAATCTGGAGTTCATTGGAGAATTGTGTAGAGGAGATGGACAGGGAGGCGTAGGGGGGAAGAAATTTTAATAGGACTTTTCTGTTTTTCTTATTATGTGCCATCAGAATCATTCTCAGGCATGTGCTTCAACTAGAAACATTTTTGCGTGTGCATTTCATGTAGACCTATCACCTGGTTGTTCAAATACATCCTTACAAAACTCCCAAGATTCATTCATGTATAGCTATTTTGAGCTACTATCCGTCAATGCATAAACCTAAATCGACTCATTTCAAGTACATGACATTAATCATCTCATCATTTGCTGGTACCACAACCATTATTACTCCTTATCATGTGATCCATGTCCACCTATTTGATTTATTTGATGAGCAATGTTATCACTTCTAAAAATTGTCTTCAGCCTTGTCATCTCTCTTTCTTTCCAGCATCTCTTATTAATGAAGAATTCGGGGTAAAAGAGGAATATGGACCACTATTCATCAAGACTTTTGAGAGATTTACATATGCAGGGTCAATAGTGGCTCTTAATTCTTCATATGTATGTGACCAAGAGCCTGATCTAGTGGAGGCCTACACTACTTTTGCATCTACCTTTGTTCGCAACTCTCCAAAGGTTGAGTCAGCTTTGTCTATGAATGATGCATTGCTTCTTTGTTTGTAGTCAAGTGTCAAAATCAATGAGTTTTCTAGCTATTATGATACATTACAGGAAATATTGGCATCCTCTGGATCCCTTGTTGAAGTATCCTTTCAGAAGGCAGCTATATGCTGTACTGCTATGCATCGTGGAGCAGCACTAGCAGCGATGTCATATATGTCATGTGAGCATAATATACCAATTTCTTACTTAGGTCTTATAGCTAAATTTGTTTACCCTTTGGTTCAAACATGGAACTTTTCTGCTATCATTTGTTGTAGTATCTTACTACGATATTAACAAACAAGTTTGTCATTATTTTGGTTATACATGATACACACAATAAGATGAATGCTGGAGTCTACTCTTTGCAGGAATATCTGTTTGTATTCTGGATCATAGTTTGCTAAACTTGGAAATGATTGATAGTTTGCTTAATTTCAATATCTGTGGGTATCCTGGATCATAGTTTGCTGAACTTTCAAATGATTGATAGTGGGGTTCTGTTCTAGGATTATCCTCATGTAAAGTGAACATTCCATTTTGATCTATCCTACTACCCCCTACGGCTACTTACGAGGACTTAGTTTTATTGATCTAATATGGTATTTTACTACCAGAAAACCTGGTATGTGTTTTGATTTTTCTATATAATTTGTGGGGGTAGGAATGGCACAGTGTGCCCTATGGATAACCAGGCTGTTGGTTTGGTAACCAAATGAAAGGTCTATACGGATGATTACAAAACAAAATTAGATATGACTTTGTTGTTTTAATCTTGCATTTCAAGGGTCTAATCCTTTATTCGCTACGAAGGAAAGGATGTCCATATGGGAAGAGGCATGTTATGCTTAACATGTTCCACTCGTAATGGAGTTACAGTATCTGTGACCTGTGAGTTGTAATTATATGTGAATAATGATTTCTTTCCTCGTGTGGAAAATACCGGTCGAAGTGATGGGTTCAAACATCCTTCATTAAGGGAGCCTTTAAGGTTGCTTCATTGTGACCTGTGTAGGTCACTGCTTCAAATTGCGGAAACAGTCTCTCCTCAAAATTGAAGTTAAGGCTTTGTACATATACCGCCCCTAGACCCCACAGTGGCTGTTCCTAATGTACAATGTGGTAGCCTTTGCACTGAACCGTTGTTTGACGGAGTTTTGATGACCACTTTTAGGAAGGATAAGACCCCGTTTGTCGAACTTTTGCTTTTTTAATTAAGCAACTCATTGAGTAAATAAGTGGAAGCTGATTAATCCATAAGTTGGTATTAGCGTCGTTACAACTTATAGAGTTCAATTTCTTAAAGTTGAAATGACAAGAACACCGAACAAGATTTTATTTTTTGGTATGCATATAATGACACAAAAAATCGGTAAGTATATTCTTCATTTCTCTTCAATGAAAGAGAACTCAAATTTGAGTAGAACATAACTTGTATCATCTAAATCTGACACTGGATGAGATGGAAAAACTGTAATGAAATGGGGAAAAGGAAAAAGGAAGAGAAAGCACCAACACTTGACACGTGGCAAGTATAATGAATGAGGAATATTCTTAAATTTTAAAATGCATAAGCTGGAAAAGCATCTCTTGAGATACTTGTGAAGTGCAGCTTTTTTTGGCCTTAAGAGGGTTGTACCCAGCTTATAGCTTATGGCTCAAGAAGCTACCAACAAACACACATCTTAAGCTTTTTCTTAAGCTATCAGCTATAAGTTGGCCAAAACAGGGTCTAAATGTGTTTAAGATTTAGATGATGATGGGCAAGGGTCCTGGTAACATGGCTAATGATGTTCTAAATTGCTGTCAAGTTTATCAACTAAAGCTTTTTCTCTTACAAATTGTTACGCCTATAGACGAGACAGTTTCATCTAATTAGTAAATTAGCGTGCAAGTTTTGCTCCAAAAAGTAACTTTTTCCTTAAGGATGTATCATTTGCTTCTAGTATTTGCATTTTGCTGGATGCTAATTTCCTTTTATTTGTTGGAGCTTTCAAAAATCTAGATAGAATGTTTTGAAATCTTTCTCTTCTTTATTTTTATCATGTTTCTTTTGTATCTTGATACTTCTTTGTGTTCTTGTTGATCTCAATTATGTCTCTGAGCAACCCTTTTCTTAAACTTGTTCTTGATCTTTTAGGTTTCTTGGAGGTCGCCCTGACATCTTTGTTGGAGTCTATGACTTGTATATCTGAAGGATCACTTAATTCCATGGCTGTTCAAGTCATCTGTCACAGTGGCGAGGGACTTGTTTCAAATGTCGTGTATGCTTTACTAGGTGTTTCAGCAATGTCAAGAGTAAGTAGATCCTCAATATTATTGATGAAAGACTACAAAAACCAAGGGAGGGAAATAGATCCTTAGCATATTAACAGACTCTGCAGCATTTACATAGCTTTTGTGTCATGTCAATGCCTGCCACCATTACCACAAGTCCGTTTCCGACTATTTGCAATCAAAAACTGCCAATCCTGTGCCATCACCATCCTCTCTCACCCACCACCGCCAGTTAATCCCAGGTTATCCACCAGACAAGTGCAAATACAGGGTAAGTTAAGTGTCATTGATAAAAAGGTTTGAGACTTTAGTGGTCCCCATATGTCTGTCACTCATTTCCAATAACCTGATTCATACTCCAAACTAAGGATTAAATATCCATATTCTTTTCTTTTATACATTTCAAATTCTAGTTGCATTACACCCTTCTTTCACGATTATGTTTGTGCTTTATATTTATGCGATACTTTCAAGATAAAGGGAGGCTGATAGATGCTGTCTTCAGTGGATAGACCTTGCCAAATTAACTATATTACACTAGATCAGTCAAAGTATCATGTTCAATTTCATACCTTTTAAAAATTAGGAGTCATCTTTTCTCCTTCTCGTAGGTTCACAAGTCTGCAACGATCTTGCAACAATTGGCTGCAATATGCATGTTAAGTGAGAGAACAACATGGCAGGCTGGTCTTTGTTGGGAGACTTTACATGGATGGCTTCAGTCTGCGGTCTGTCTGTCTGTCTGTCTCTCTCTCTCTCTCTCTCTCTCTCTCTCTCAAAAGAAGAAAGGAAAGAAACATCATAACGGCATCAATTTTGAACTTTATCCTCTTATAAATGTGGAGTTTTTGGCGTATCCGAAGAACTTTTATGCTTTCTCTGTACTACGTCTTTTCTTTTTTTGGTGAAAGCGTGCTATATAGACTGGAGTTAATCTTATCAGTTTGCCATTTCATCTGCAACTCCTAGAACAAACGATCAATGCACTGAAGCCCTCATGCATTGAGGCCTTGAAACTGAGTGCCGTTGACATGGAATCCTCCCTGGATTTTTTACCTGGGTTCAATCCCTTTTATCTTACGGTTTTTTTTCTTTTCTTGTTGGTTGGTGCCTTCTCCTACCCCGTTCCTCCCCCCTCCCTCCCCACGCATTGGGACATACACAGAGACAAAAGGAAAAAGACTCCCGAATGCAAGCAGGAAAAGATCCAAGTTCTCTTGGCAGTACCAGCAAAAATAGCAGCAAATGGTGTTTGCTGAAAAGTAAATATGGAATCAATGATTTGAACAAGATAGTTGGCCTGAGTAAATGAATCGGAGTACCAATTAAATGCCTGAGAGCATCATATGACGAGTTTGACATCATGCAATTTCAACTCCATCTGAAACTATATAACACAATTCTACTACTAGAATAGTTACCTTTGAGGCTTAAGCCAAACCAAAGATGCTTCTTATGATCATGTTTAACACATGATTCTGTTTCCATCTTCGATAATAACTCTGAGGCAACCATATCTTTTGACAGTCTTTACTTTCTTTATTTCCACTTTTCCAGGTGATCTAAACATGATACGTATCATGCACTCAACATTGTATTTTGTGTGATAGACTATCCATGTCCACTGCATCATCTTTTCATTTCTCATTTTCAGATTGTTTGACTGCTCGAGTTATGGCCAGGTGCAGACTTTACCAGCTGAGTATCTAAAACCGGGGGAAGCAGAATCTTTAGTGCCTGTATGGCTGAACGCCCTTGCTGATGCAGCTTCAGACTATCTTGAGAGCAGAAATTGCCTTGGAGCAAAGAATAACCGTGGCCATATGCAAGGGAAGGGAGGAAGAGTTCTTAAGCACGTAGTACGAGAGTTCGCAGATAGTCACCGCTCCATTCCAAATCTTACTTGATTGGTCATAGTGACTGGTGCAATTGCTATTACAGCTTGACGTGCTATCCAGGCTATTAACTTTTGGCATGTTCCTCGAGCCTGGTCATTCTCCCCCAGTCAAGTTAATGAGAATTGACCGTTGTACAGTTTTCCTCAATTTTGTGACCTCCAAAATCTTGTAATTACCGTTAGTCTTATGTAGTAAATGTATTTTCTTTCCCTTTTCTTCTTTGGTCTCTGGGTGGTGGCGTTGAGGTGCTAACCTTCTGATCATTTGTGGACAAACTTCTGCCCTGTTTAGAAGAGACCAAGTGTCACGGTTAGTTTTGGTGAATATAAACGTGTAAACTACAATGAATCGAGCAACCTCAGTTAAGAAATTTTAATCAAATCAAACTAATGATTTTCGGTTTTGATCGCTTTGGCTACCTTACATCTAAAATCCCATAATCAACCACAAATGCAGCTAAATTTCTTACACATGCATCATTTCTTCCCCTTGTTGTAATCCCTTCTTGCTTTGCACTACTTTCTGTTTATATTTGGTTTGGGTTGGTCAGGTTTTGTAGGTTGGATTGTGTTTTTCAAATGAAGTTGGGAGAAGGAAAGATGGTTGCAAACAGAAATAAGTAGGTGCTTGTAGATCAAGGATCACTCCTAAAACTGGGTAGAACCATTTTTCGCGGGACCTACTCTGGCCGCAATTGGAGTTGGAGGAGGGAAGATACAAACAATCACCCCCCCCCCCCCCCCACAAAACCCCGCTAAAAAAGAAAAGAAAAAAAGACTAATACTGCATAATAAATTGGAGTTAAATCTCAAATTCAAAACAATTGATGAACTTACATGATAAGTAATGTCATCTCCCCCCCCCCCCCCCCCCCCTCCCAAAAAAAAGTAATAGTTGCAGCAACTAATGTTAGTTAAATATCAAAATTAGCAATTTCAAATTCAAAGCAACTAATGAACTTGCATTTAGTTAGCAATACCCGTTTTTGGTTATATTAAATTTTTTTGGTAATATGTTAGCAATACCCTTAATACTTTGTTTTGTTAGAGTAAAAATATATTATATTAACGAGTCATCGTGGTACACATGATGCGTGTGTGAAAATAAAATTAATAGTATAAAATTTTTTAAAATAAAAAATTCAAGCATCTGCTTATTGTCATATTCAGTAAAATAAATTTTAAATTACATAAAATAAGTTAGCATGCATGTTCAAAAATAAGTGAGCAAAATATTTTTATCATATCAAACTGGATCTTTAAATTTTATATTTTAATTATACTTTTATGTATTTTAATTTGTGAAAACCAAATATGCTTTTATAGGTAATTATTTTTATAAAAGATTTTGGAATGCCACTTGTCACCATTCTAGGTTGGTAGTTAAATAACACCAAAAAGGGTATTACACCAAATCAAGTTTTGACTTAATAAGTAGTATAAATAAGAGTGAGAATATTCGTACCACAAGGGCCATAGCTCGAGCAGTGGGCCATGTATTATAACTCTGCTAGACTTGCTCATTTAGCCAGTCGTGTATTATCTTCTTCTGTACTAAAAAAATAGCACAGGTTCCCGATGAATTTGTAAGTCGGGTAGTACACACGATCCCTAAAGTTTTGTTGTACTTTAAGTTCACATGTAAGTACACGATCATGCTGAAGCAGCAAGAGAAAATGTTTATTCCGAGGCTGACTAGGAAACACCCACAACTTTCTCCAACCAGCTGCAATGTTGGAAAAAAATTGGAGGTTTGATATGATGGCCTGAGTGAGAACTTACCATTTCGTGACAACTTCCAATTGGTTGGTCCAAGTTGTGCTCATCTGGATATATCATGAGAACCCGGTCCTAATTTAGAATACGACATCTTTCAGATAGAAATCCCTCCATTTGGTTTGCATTTACACATCAGTGTCCCATTTTACCAAGTGGCTTCTTCTGTCCTTCGTGTCATGGGTTGCCCCTTGGCACCAACCATGACAGTATTATTGCACTCTTGCACTCGCCTAGCACAGCACACGCACGCCCAACTACAGTGCATGTGCACGCCGTAAGCCAAACGTGAAGATGCAGTCACTTTATATGCAAGTTGTAATGATGTTATTGAAGTAATGAGAATATTTGGGACCGTTTTGCCATTTGTGCACTATTTTATGCAATATTGATGCACTATTTGCTATAAACTGTTGGAATTGGTTGGCGGACTCTTCTTGCAAGCGGCAAGACGAGTGCCACATATGGCTTCCTTTGTGCCATCAAGGGCCACCGTGTGTCAAGTGGTATCAGAGTCGCGGTTGCCCAAGGGACCGTGGCTTTAGCCAATTTTGTGGGATAGTTTGTTGGAAAAACTATGGCCAACTCAAAAGAGAGAATCGATGCTTTGAAAGCATAGGTGGCGGACATGTTCAGGAGCGACCATCATGCTCCAGACATCCTCAAGCAATTTTCCCTTCGTCTTGAATCGTTGGAAGAAAATCTCAAAGCCATTGATAATGCACAAAATGCTGATAGTATGGACTGGGAGTCCAAGTTTTGAGTGGAGCTTCAGGATTTAGTGGAGCTTCTTAGTTGGGTAGTGGTTAACATACCCGCAGGGGTTATGGAGCACTCATCGAGTCCCCTAGTTCCAGAGCCTAAGAGTTACGAGGGACCTCGTGATGCCAAGGAATTAGAAAACTTACCTTTTGATGCGGAACAATACTTTCGAGCCATCAGAGTAGACTCGGAAGATACGAAGGTCTCAATGGATGCAATGTACTTAGTTAGGGATGCCAAGTTATGGTGGCAGAAAAAGTATGCAGAGATTGAAGAGGATTCTTGGATAATAAACAAATGGGCGATACTCAAACACAAGTTGAAGAGTCAATTTTTTCCGGAAAACAACGCATTCAATGCGAGGAAAGCATTGTTAGGATGCAAGCATACTGGGTCAGTCAGAGAGTATTGCCAGGAATTTTCAGCCTTGATGTTGGACATCAACGACATGTTCACAGTCGACAGACTCTTCTTCTTCATGGAAGGGTTAAAACCATGGGCTCATACCGAGCTTAATATACATCGGATGAACAATCTTAATGAAGCCATCATCGCTGTCGAGAGCCTTTCAGATTACAACTCTGAGCCATAGAGACCCCCTCAGAGAGGGAATCCAAGCAGGAATGATAGTGGTAAAAAGTCAACGGGTCAAGCACCAAACCAAAGCTGGGGCGCAAGAGCAGCGGGGCTTTAAATTCTTCTACCCAACAAAAGAGTGGAGTCGGGTTCAAAGCCAAGTCTAATGCTAGCACCAGCGGAGAAGTGAATAAACCTCCCTTCAGGGGTTGCTTCTTGTGCCAAGGGCTGAACGTGATTGCTAACTATCCACAGAGACAAATGATGAATGCCTTCTTTGACAACATTTGGCATGCGCAGTGAGGGGAATAATTTGGCTCTCAGTCAGGGCAGCCACCAACAGATGAACAGCCAGACACACAAGACTATGAAGAGGAAGACGCCGTTGGGGCCTTTCCTCAGTGGTGTAATGGTGTAACCCTGAAGAGGACTTGAGTAAGGAAAAACCTAAAGACACGCCACCAAAGAAAAAGAGTGATGTGGGAAGGCCATCAGGGCAATGGTGGATACTGGAGCTACACATAACTACATTTGTAGCACTGAAGTGAAAAACACTGGGTCTAACTCTAGAAAAAGGGTGCGGACGAGTAAAAGCTATCAATTATGCCGTCCAGCCAGTAGTTGGCATAGTCAGATCCGTATTGATAAAGATTGGCCCATACGAAGGAAGGACCAACTTTTCAGTAGTCACCATAGATGATTTTAAGTTGATCCTTGGATTGAAGTTCTTACACGACACGAAGACCACGGTGATGTCGTGCACTAAATTGCCACCCTAAAGGAAATTGATCATGAGATCGAGCTCGTGAACGGGCACAAAGCCACCTGCCTGAGCTTCCTATCGAATGCCACAATCAAAACTTTCCGAACTTAGAAAACAGTTGATGGAGTTGTTAGATGTGGGTTTGATCACTCCAGCAAAGTCACCCTACTATGCACCAGTCCTTTTTCAGAAGAAACAAGATGGTTCCTTCCGAATGTGTGTGGATTTTACCATTGAGAACAAGTATCACATCCTTGTAGTCACCGATTGCTTTAATCAGCTCAGTAAGGTAAGAGTATTTACCAAGTTGGATTTGAAGTCTGGGTATTAGCAAGTTCAGATTGTCGAAGGGGATGAGGAGAAGATGACTTGCATCACCAGATATGGCGCGTATGAGTTCCTGGTCATGCCGTCCAGTCTGACCAATTCTCCAGCCACATTTTGCACTTTGATGAATCAGGTTTTGCGGGACTACATTGATGATTTTGTAGTGGTGTATCTTGATGATATTGTGATCTACGGTTCTAGCATGGAGGAGCATCTGGAACACTTGAGGAAGGTGCTTACTCGATTGAGGCAGCACGAGTTACATGTGAAGCTATCGAAATGCACTTTCACATAGACTTAGATTAAATGCTTGGGTCATGTGATAGAACAGGGTCAGATAATGATGGACTCAGCCAAAGTTCAAGTCATATAGGAATGCCATCCACCAACTAATGTTTTCAGAATTGAGATCCTTCCTAGGATTGACCAACTACTACAGGAAGTTTGTCCGAGATATTCAACGATGGCCCATCCTCTAACCGAACTACTGAAGAGGAGCAAAGTTTGGGAATGTTCCAAGGAATGTCAATCAGCCTTTTTTGGCCATGAAGCAGGGCATGTCAAAAGATCCAGTACTTGCACTCCTGGATGTGTCCAAGTCCTTTGAAGTTTATACAGATGCTTCTGACTATGCACTAGGAGGGGTTTTAATGCAAGAATGCCACCATGTGGCATACGAGAGTAGGAAGCTCAATGAGGCAAAATGTCACTACACTACTCATGAGAAAGAGTTACTCGCAGTAGTCCATTGTCTCAGAGTTTGGAGGCATTACCTACTCGGCTCTAGCTTCGTAGTACAGACAAAAAACACTGCAGTGAGCCACTTCCTAAGTCAATCCAAGCTCACCTCCAAACAGGCCAGATGGCAGGAACTTTCAGCAGAGTTTAACTTTATGCTCGAGTACAGGGCAAGCTCAACCAACAGTGTAACAAACGCCCTCAGCAGAAGAGCCGAACTAGATCAGTTGGCTTCGACAGCCATGAATGCTATTGTTAGGATAGACAGCCGAGTTGCTATCAATGTTGGAAAGAAGGTCGAGAAGGCCCTTACCAAAGACTCGGTAGCTCAACAACTACTGAAACTGGTCGATAACGGTAAAACCCGACAGTTTTGGTAGGAAGACAGTTTGCTGATGACCAAAGGAAGACGTGTGTACGTCCTAAAGTTGATCATTTGAGACCAACATTGATTCGAGAATGCCATGACACCCTTTGGGCATGCCACGCCGGAGGGAGAGGACGTTGGCTCTCATTCAATAGGGTTACTACTGGCCCAAATGGGGGATGATGTGCAGGAATATGTGAAGACATGCCTCACTTGTCAACAGGACAAAGTGAAGTGTAGAAAGAAAGCAGATTACTGCAACCATTACCAGTTCCCATGAGACCGTGGGAAAAGTGTATATCTGGACTTCATCACTGGTTTGCCAAAGGTTGAAGACTTAGGCACAATTCTTGTTATCGTGAATCGGCTTAGTAAGTATGCAAGCTTTATTGCCGCACCAAAGTATTGCTCGACTGAAGAGACAGCACAACTATTCTTCAAATATGTGGTGAAGTATTAGGGTATGCCTTAAGACATTGTCAGTGATCGAGACTCCTGCTTCATTGGGAACTTTTGGACTGAACTCTTCAAGTTATTCGGATCCCAACTTTCGATGAGTTCAAGCTATTACCTGGAATCAGACGGTCAGATGGAGCGGTTCAATTCCATGCTAGAAAAGTACCTCCGCCATTTTGTCAATGCAACACAAAAAAATTGGGTAAAGCTGCTAGATGTTGCCCAACTATGCTTTTACTCACGCAAAAGCTCTTTGACAAGGAAAAGTGCTTTCGAGATTAAGAAGGGTCAGCAGCCGTTGTTACCTCGTACAGTGAACGTCCCAACACACGAAAGTCTCCAAGGGCCGTAAGCTTCAGTAAAGAATGGAGACAAAATATTGACCTAGCTCATTCCTATATTGAGAAAGCAGCCAGAAGAATGAAGAAACATGCTGATAAGAATAGGAGATCCCAGGAGTTCAATGTGGGCGACAAAGTTATGGTTAAGCTATTACCATAAGACCGTAAATTCTTAAAGGGAAAAGACTTACGCCTTCTACAAAAATATGAGGGATCCTTGACTATAGTTAAGAAGATTGACAAGATGGCTTACAAAGTTGACCCGCCACAGTGGTGGAACCGCCAGCTCCATCCCGTCTTTCACGTCAGTTTGCTGAAACCATTTTATGAAGACGCAGCGGATCCTTCAAGGGGAAAAATAAGGAAACCAGGACTCAAACCCAAAACAACAGGAAAGTGAATTATCGAATCGATTTTGAATGATAGAGTGATTATAGCATCCCGCAAGCGCCATCAGGAGTACCAGGTCAAGTGGCAGGGTTATATAGAAGAAGAGAACACCAGGGAACGAACAACGGACTTATCAGCCTACAACGAAAATTAAAGGCTACCACATGCAGAAGTTGACGAGGGCATCAATAGCTCTGGTGGGGGGAGAATGTCATGGGTTGCCCCTTGGCACAAACCATGACAAGCATTATGCCCTTACGCCAATCCAGCACAGCACCTCTGCTCCAATCCAACACAGTGCCCATACGCCTCTCAGCACAATGCCCATGCGCCCACGCCCATATAGCACAGTGCCCATTTGCTTTCCCAACATAGCACTCACAAGCTCGCCAAGCCTGTGCCCATGTGCCCTTCAAGCACAGCGCCCACGAGCCCGACTGTAGTGCCTTTGCATGCCGTAAGCCAATCGTGAAAATTTAAAGATCCAGGCATGTGTTTTTGCTCAATTTTTGTGGAGATCACCCTTGTATTTATTTAAGTTTCTCTGTAAAATTTCAAGTCATTCCGAGTTGTATTTATCTAATAAGGGGTACTATGATTTCTCGCACATATGAACGTCTATTACTGTCACTTTGGATTTTCCTCTTAGTGGTACTATATGAGAGGTCTGTAACCTTATGCCAGACACCCATACCCGAGCGTCCCTTGTTTTGTTTTAGCTTGCCTGTCTAGCTATATTGCAAATTGTGGATGCAAACAAAACCTTTGATAAGTTGTAATGATGCTATTGAAATAATAAGAATATTTGGGACCATTTTGCCCTTGTGTTGAAATCTAATCTTTGTGCACTGCTTTATGCAATGTTGATGCACTGTTTGCTATAAACTGTTAAGATTGGTTGGCGGACTCTTCTTGTAAGCAGCAAGACGAGTGCCACATACGGTTTCCTTTGTCATCAAGGGCTGTCGTGTGTCACTTCGTCCTGCCCCCAAAGGTATCACCATTGTCCTTTATACCGAATCTGTTACTTAACAATATATGGACAGTTAAGTCTACCAAATTAAATTAATTGATTGCCACTCGTACGATGCAACATGAAACTTTAGTGCAATATGTCCAGTAATAATAGGTATATGAGTTGAGGCTATAAATTTTTTTTAACTCCATATTGTATTAACATTTTCAGATGCTCTAAATTGTGTGGCGGTCGTTATAACTATCTTATTATGTTTGGTTAATTACATCTAATTTTCTAGCTGAAGTTAGGATGAAATTACAGTCACAGACACAAATTTTAAAAAGGTGAGAAATTATGACCAACAATTTTGAGAAGGCATCCGTTGTTGACTCGTAAAAAAAATAGTCTTTTTTTAGTATCATCAATACATATCATTTATAAACTATTGATGCCAGGAAAAGTGGGTTCGTAGTCGACGTGGAGGTGCCACAAGAAATGCAGTCCGAGTCAGATGCCAAGTGCGCTGATATGGGACACAGCAAAGGCAGAGCAAGGGCGGAGCAAGGGCAGAGACCAAGGGCTTCCCAAACAGAGCCTGAGGGTGGTAGTGCTGCGAGGGCGATGGTGCAGGGTGAATACACGATGACAGTCACAGTCCGATGCTTAGGTCCAGAGTCAGGATCCTGTATGTTTCTCTCTCTAGGATTCTAGAGTGAGAAGGTAAAAATGTGAGAGTCCTCTCCCGAATAAATTCTCAAGACCCCTATTTATAGAGGTTGAGATGATGATGTCATCAGCCGACACGTGGCGCTCCCTGGGAGTGACGTCACCGAGGGATCCACAAGTGCCGGTGCTCCACGAACTGTCAGATCGCATATTTACCCAGCCTGCCCCTCACAGCGTCGCTCTGTCTGTCTGGAAAGATTGGCTCCCACAGTGTCGGTGTGGCTAGAAAATCCCTTGATCTAGCTCCAATCCAAGCCCTTGTCCACAGGCCTGGCAGCGGTGTGGAAGACCCGACGCCCAATTGCCAGGCGGACTAGGCACGATGCCCTTCGAAGACCTGCTTCCATCTCGAAGTGACCCGAGGGTCATAGTCCATAGGGGTGCGACGCAAGCCCCCAGTGCCGGAGCACGTAGGCCAATCACGGAGACACCCTGGCGGAGATAGTGTGCCAGAAGAGTCGCCTATCCCGCGAGTGAGTCCTTGTGCCGGAGCACTCGGAGAGCTTCAAGGTAGCATCCTAGAGGAGCCGTCTACCCGACGGGCCAGGTAGCATCCCGAAGGAGCCGTCTACCTGGCAAAAGAGGAATTGAAGGGCTCTCTAACGGAGATAGCATCCCGAAGAAGTCGCGCTATTTCGCAGGTCGAGGTATCATCTCGGAGGAGCCGTCTACCTGGCTAGCCGAGGTAGCATCCCGGAGGATCCGTCTACCTGGCAGAAGGGGAATTAAAATGCTCCCTTAAGGAGATAGTGTCCCAGAGGAGTCGCCTATCCCCGCAGGTAATTCCTTGTGCCGGAGCACTCGGAGCGAGTCAAGATAGCATCCCGGAGGAGCCGTCTACCTGGCGGAAAGGGAGTTGAAGAGCTCCTTGGCGGAGATAGTGTCTCGAAAGAGTCGCCTATCCCCGCGGTGAGTCCTTATACCGGAGCACTTTGAGCGGTCAAGGTAGCATCCCGGATGAGTCGTCTACCCGATTGGCCGAGGTAGCATCCCGGAGGAGCTGTTTACTTGGTGGAAGGGGAGTTGAAGAGCTCCCTGGCAGAGATAGTGTCCCGGAGGAGTCGCCTATCCCCGCAGGATGCTGCACACTCTGGAGAGTGGGTCGAAGCATGTTCCATGACCAAGGTAAGGTGCGCATGGTGTGGTGAAAGGATGGACCGATGCAAGGAGCATGGTAGTGTGACAGAGAGCCATGGGGCGCGACTGTATCAGTGGCGCAATGCATGGGCGTGGCGGAGTGAGTAAGGTGCCGAGGGGCATGTCTGTGTTAGTGGCGCGCCTCATGGGCGCGGCAGAGTGCGTATGGTACCAGGGCACTGTAGTGTGACAGGGAGCCAGGGGGCGCGACTGTATTAGTGGCGCAGCACATGGGCACGACAGAGTGTGTATGGTGCCCAAGGCACATATCATGGAGATGGCGCAGCGCATGGGCGCGACAAAAGTGAGTAAGGCGACGGGGGGCACGGTGTGTCGTCCAAGTGACGGGGGTCGCGGAGTGAGTTCCGGGCGACGGGAGTCGCGGAGTGACGTCCGGGCGACGGGGGTCGTGGAGTGAGTTCCGGGAGACGGGAGTCGCGGAGTGACGTCCGGGCGACGGGGGTCGCGCAGTGATGGGGGTAGCGGAGTGACGTCCGACCCCTTGAAGAGTAGTGAAGATGCTAAGTATGGAAGCCAAAGGCCAACCCTTTGGGGCAAGGCCAAGGCCAACCATTGGGGGAGGCCAAGGCTAACCCCAGAAGAAGGCCGAGGCCGATCCCCGAGGGAGGCCGAGGCTGACCCCAAAGGGGAGGCCAAGGCCGAGGCTGACCGCAAGGGGGAGGCCAAGGCCGAGGCCCACCCCAAGTGGAAGGCCAAGGCCGACTTCCTTTGGTAGACGACAAGGTACGCCGACGGGTGGAGGATGAAGTGCGAAGGTCGGAGCATGATGAGCAGCCGCGTAAGGATGAGTCACGTAGAAAGAGTGAGAAGTGCACGTGACTTGAGCGTGCACCTTTAACCGGTTAGAATCGTTGAATATTGCGTGTTGCTTGTGCAGACGTGTCATGCGAAATGAGACCCCCAGTGGGCCTTCGGGTGTGACCAGAATAAGTTGGGAACATAAGCCCCCTGCGTCTGGTGTGCACGGAGGGGCAACCCGAGCGAGCGCCGCACGCATATTTGCAAGTTCACACTTAGAAGAATTTCTGATGTTTGTTGGTTCGAGAGTTGTTGACGTCGTCATTGCATGATAAGGATGAAGAGTAGGTGTCTCGAGCCACCTCGTGCACCACCTACTGAAGCCTGAGTATGGCTAGGAGTTTGACACGAGGGCATGATGATAGGGCGCAGGGGCGCGGGCAATGTGTCACGACCCTAACCCACGGGTAGGCCTGCGAGCTAGGCACGTGACCGGCCACAGACCTAAAGAACTCCAACCAAGGGCTCTGCCAGGCCTTACTATAATCTGTATACAAAAATTCTATAACCAATTAATTTAAATATTTATCCTTAATAATATTTCTAAAGTCACGCTTACAATTTCTCAATAAATCTCCAATGACATTCTTTATTTAACAACTAACATAGATTATCAGGTGAAGATCTAAGCTTTAAAAATCTCAAATTACAAATCCAGTACTAGCATACCACCTAAGGATTTTTTAAATAATCTAAGAGGACTACAACTCCTCTAGCAGTCGTCTACCATAATCCTCATGGCCTTCATCAGTTCGGTTCCATCTAGATCATTGCCTGAAAAATATTTAAAAGAGTGAGCTTGGGGCCCAGTAAGTACACATACCATATCCCTAAAATAGGTTTTAGGATTCATAAAAACATGCCAAGGTTTTCTTCAAATTTAAAACTGATAAATATTTTCACAAGAGATATTATACATATATATACTTTATGAAAGCAATTCATCCAAGATTCACAGTAACGAAGTATGACATCAAGAAGGCTCATTAACAACTATCACAGTTCATCATAACATGGGTATGCTGCGGTCAGCGTACGTTCCCCCCTGACTAGGGCCCACAATCCCTACTCCACCCGGGATAAATATTATTCGGTCAGGGTATGCGCCCCCCGACTAGGGCCCACAATCCCTCCTTCGTCCGGGATACATATTGGTGTGGACGCAAGGGCGCACCACGAGCAACAGTACTGTGCGTCAACGTATCGTCCCGTTGACCAAGACCCAACAATCCAACTTTCTCCCGTGGATATGGGGCGCAACAATCAAGTCAGAATACCGTCTCACTCAACATATATGAGTCAACTTTAAAACACTCCTCATAGAAAACATTCCATGGCATTTTTGTTGTATTTTATCATCAAACAATTTACACAAAAGCAGTAGCGTGCAAAAGGCTTTAAACTTTTAATTGAACAATTCATTTGTACATATACGTAGACAGAACATAGGGTATACGGAGGAATATGGCAGGAGTACTTACCTTGCTCAGTAATTGGTTCTTGAGCTCGATCAACAGTCGCTCCTATCTCTTGACTACCGAAACCTAAATAATAAACCACAAGGATGTCATTAATTACCACTCGAGCACGCCTAGGTATTACGTTTCTCTTGAGTGAGTGAAGTTTACCAAACCGCCCCTCGACTTTTGTAGAATTACCTATTCGCCCCCGATGCCCAACGTACCATTATCCACCTAGATATAACTTAAAAGAGTCTTTTTAAACCACTGATGGGTTTTTCGAACAAGAACGGTCGTCCCGGAAATTTTTCGCTTGGAATCCTAAGTTGCTCATAAATTTGAGCGCTAATGACCTTGTTTTCAAAAAATACATCAAATGGCGCCGGAATGCCACAAAATTTTAGACACCGAAGTATGTCAGTACTTTTACGTCACTGTAAAATTCTAGGCTAAAACTAATTTTGTTTACTATGTTAAATAATTCAAAACCCTATTTTGGAAATAAAATCGTTCGAGACATTTTCCATGCCGGGAAAAATCTGAGAAAATTTCACGTCGAAGGTTTCCCAAAATTAAGGGTAGTTTTCATTTTATACTTTGCCTAAATCTGATAAAAAACGGTCTTTAAAAATAATTTAGTAAACTATTGTAATAGTAATGCGTTACGAGATAGCCGATCGAGCGTTACGCTGCTAACGGTACTAAAAATAGCAAATGACTTTAAAATTTTCAAAACCTTAGAAACTACCTTATCTTAGCTATATAAGATTATTGTAGGAGTTAGGGAATTTAATAATCTAATTTACTATTCTAAAATTCACCGAAATCTCTTTTACGAATAAAATTAGTTAGCACGCTTCTCGAGCTCGAAAAAATCTAAACTTTTTACTGTGTGTAGATTTTGCAAAAATAATATAAGTTACTATATTGAGTTTTGTACAAATAAGTTCCTAGATATATAAAAAAATTTAAGAAAGAAACTGTTTTAAATATATTTCCTTTTCGACACTTTTAAGCTCAAATCTTAAAATTCCAACTTTTCCTTCTCTCCCTCTCTGCGCAGACCATTCTCCCTACACCAATACACACCACGCAGCCACCTTTAGCCCCCACTCATATATACAATGGTGACTCACTAACACACACGCGCATAACTCACCTAGTCATACACTAAACATATTTTCATATAATTGACCTATATAGCAGCCTGTAACACTCTCTTCCTCCACTTTACTTCCACAAAACCCATGCATATGGATCACACATATATATACACTAATAGACCCATTGATCTATATACTTACCTTGCCTTCATCTTTCTTGCCCATCTAGACAACACACGGTTGCCCTTTCTCTTTCTTTTCTCTTCATCATCCTTACCCATTTATATAACTCATAAACCTTACCACTACCCCCAAAACTCACACAAACCCAATATCCAATTTCCTCAACCTCTATCACAGCTACTGTCCCACGGCAGTAGCATGTCTTCTCCTGCCAAAACCCAATCTCACAACCCACTTCTCCCATTACATGGGTCTACACCATGGCAGCTTCACTTACCTGTTTAACACACACACACACACACATATATGGCTGCCCAAGGCATCCTCACGTCAGCTTCTCTTTCGAACTCGTACCCATTAAAATGCACCCATAAACATCCATATTACAACACCACTGCTGTTGTACCAATAGCGCTACACGCTCATGCACACATCGCACGCAACACACATAACTCATATGTATATACTAATTCTGCTTCAACACACAATGCACATCTCTTGCCTTCACTCTGCAGCAGGCCTTTCCATAGCTACTGCCTCACGGCAGTAGCCTCATTCTCTTGCTCAATTTATTCATGGGCACAGCCACCCACTCACATAAGCTGCCCACACACTACACACTAAACTCTAAAACCCATAACATATACTCACAAACACCACCCATATCCACATGGAAGTGACTTGCCGTTACCCTTCGTCCTATGAGCATATCTGCGCAAATACATGCTAACGCACGCACCCATTAAACACGCACACACACAGCGGCTGTAGCTGCTATTAGCCTCCCCCTTGACCATGCAGTCTCATATTTTCAAGCATTTGGGACAGTTATCCATCACGGCAGCCAACATGGCTTTGTTGGTTGCTTGTCCAGTCACGCGGCACACACCCGCTAGATTTCCCTTCATGCACACTCTTACGCTTACATGATCTAGACGCATTAAAATTATCATAATAAGGTGAAGAAGCTTACCCAAATCTGTCTAAATACTTCGGCAATTCTCTGGCCTCTTCTCTGTCTGTCACCCACTCTCTGCTGTATATTTAACAGATGAAGAGAAGTCTTGGCGGCTGACCTAATTTTAGGTTATATGTGTATATATATAGCACTAGGTTGATATGTTACCAAAATTCCTCTAGCTTGCACTAGCTATTTTAAGTTTTACCACCTACTTTCCATTATTGTAAACGAGTCCAAATATATGGTTTACTATAGTTTAGGTGTTAGAAAATTTTTGATGGTCATGTTAGATAACCCGGCTACCTAATTCGTCGCTAAGAGTATAGCGATGCTAAAATTTTCGCCCGCTAAAAGTTGTTAAGAAAATACATTGATGTTCAGTAAAATTATTCTCAGTATAAGTCGCTAATTAAAATGCTGATGTTAAGTTAAAGTATCGTTGCTAACTATAAAAATGTCACTAAAGATTCAAAGGAATGTCACTGATAGAAATTGTCGCCAAAGTAATAATAGCCGGCTAACCCTAAGTTCGGGATATTACGCAACGTGGGTCACGAAATCGGTGCTCGAGTGTGGATGATGGGCGTTGAAGTATTGGCGTCCAGACACGGGCGACAGGGGTCGCAAAGATGGCATGTGGGCGCGGGTGTCGGAGGTCGCGGAGGTGATGCCCGGGTGTCGGCGATGGGGTAAGTGGTTCGAGCTACCTCGTGCACCACCTACCAAGTACATTGATGTCGGGGGACATCATCATGAGGGGCGCAACAAGGGCATAATCGGGCGTCGTGATGCTGGGGCAGTCCACGACGGGCGTCGAGACGCGAGAGATGGGGGTCGCGGAGGTGGTGCCCAAGCAACGGCGATGGGGTAAGTGGCTTGAGCTACCTCGTGCACCACTTACCAAGTACATTGATGTCGGGGGACATCGTCATGAGGGTCGTAACAAGGGCGCGATTGGGTGTCTTGATGCTGAGGTAGTCCACGACGGGCGTTGGGGCGCGAGCGACGGGGTCACGAAGGCGACGCCTGGGCGACGGCGATGAGGTAAGTGGTTTGAGCTACCTCGCACACCACTTACCAAGTACATTGATGTCCGGGGACATAGTCACGAAGGGCGCGACAAGGGCGTGATCGATCGTCGTGATGCTGGGGCAGTCCACGACGGGCGTCGGGGCACGGGCAATGCACGGTGGTCAAGGTTATAAATTTTTTTTGAAGTGCTTGGTCTTGGTTGTCGGTGTTCGGTCGTTGGGTGAATGTGTGCAGGCCAAAGTTTGGGGGGTAAGCCTTGGTGTGGTATGAAGCCGAAGAGTGGCCTTGGTGATGGAGGCCGAAGTGGGCATGGAGGATGGTCATGCATTAGTGTTGAAGGTTGGCCGTGGGTGAAGAAAAGAAGATGAAGGTTGAAGGTGGTGGCCTTTGTTTGGGGCAAGCCGAGGGTATGGGTGCCTTGGGTGGTGGTGATCGGAGGTGAAGGGATGGAGGGGCTTGTGGAGCCGAGGCAGAAGGTGGAAAGGGATGGGTGGCAGAGGCCGAGGGGGATGGGTGAGGGAGGGCCGAGGTCGAGCTCAAGGGGAAGGCCAAGGCCGAGGCTGACCCCAAGGGGGAGGCCAAGGCCGACTTCCTTCGGTAGATGCCAAGGTGCTCCGACGGGCGAAGGACGAAGTGCGAGGGTCGGAGCATGATGAGCAGTCGCGCAAGGATGAGTCACGTAGAAAGAGTGAGAAGTGCACGTGACTTGAGCATGCACCTTTGACCGGTTAGAATCGTTGAATATTGTCTGTTTCTTGTGCCGACGTGTCATGCAACATGGGACCCCCAATGGGCCTTCAGGTGCGACCAAAATAGGTTGGGAACAACTATCGATACTACCCTTAGGCTGCACATGTGTAGCTTATGTGCAAAATTTTGAAAACCTATTCTTCACATTAGTGTTTGAAATCCAAATTTCCTAATTTTCATACCCTAATTCCCTCATTTCTCTTTCTGTCCTCTCTCTCTTTTCCCCCTTTCAACTCCAACCACCACCACGGCATAACCTCAACACCAGCAAGGCACCACCTTCACATCATGCTAACATCACCAACCATCTGCCATCATGGTGCTTGTTGTAGATGTGGCACACGTGATACAAGGGGATTGGGGGGTTTCATTATGGTGCTATCCACCATTGCGACGCAAGGCACCATCATTACAAAATGCGGTGACGCACAACGGTCCATAGACCCACCACGGCAACCCATGGAATGGCAAGGTCGGCTAGGTGAGGGACGATGGAGGTTGACAGATCATTGACGAGGTGATGGAGGCATAATTTAGTGTGCTTGTGAGTATGTGTGTGCGGGCGCGCGTGTGTGTCTTTTGTGTGTGTGGAGTATTGTAAGTTGAAAAATAGTGAAATGATGGTGGTGGTGGTGGTGAGAGTACAAAGATAAAGAGATGACAATTGTGATGTGGGAGATAAAACGATGAGGCAGCCGTGCAGAGGTGGTTGTGGCAGCAGATGGGCTATGGCAATTAGGTTGGATTTGGAAGGGCTGATGATTTTTATGAATTTGGGTTTTGCATGTACAATTTTGATCTCCACAACACATGTACGTTGTGGTGGCGTGATGTTTCGTCGATGGCGATTTTAGGTATGGAATAAGTGAAGCTTGAAGGAATCTTAAAGTTAGGAGCTTTTGGGGCAGTTGTGGCGTACTAGTTTTGGTAGACGTTGGGGTGTCTTGGTGGTGGTACATGCTATCAAAAATCAAAAAATAGGGGTATGGAGGATGAAGATAACAGTGCTTGCACCGTGTCAGTTGTGCTGTAGGGTCGAGTTCTTAAAGACGAAGAGAAGAATAAAGGGATAACATTTGAAGAATTACCATCTTAAGTCATGGGCAAAAAAGTTATTTTGTTAAAAATGTCATGTATTTGAAGATTTTGTTTGATAAGCGGACATGTCCAAACTAATGGGCAAGTCTATAATTTCACCATAACTTCAAAGACTTTGATGTAATTAACCCTATTATGTCAAATAGTTGCTCCAACTTTTGTGATAAATTCAATAATATACCAAATAAAAAAGGCCTACCAAAAATAAACTATGTTGATCATGTAAAGAAGGTCGATGGTGTCGAGTATTTCAATCAACAAATATGCTTGCTCCTTTAGATACTGGAGCTGTGAATTTGAATCTAAACATTAGATTACAGCTGAGAGTCGAATAGTAAACTACAATATATTTACGCACGGCTTTTAGAGGAGGAAAATACCCCCTTCCTAACTTTTCACACATGGCGGACTTCAAGTTTATGAAAAAAAGCCGCATGACAAGTCATACCTCAAATTACTTGTTAACAAACTAAATTGTGGCGTATGTTTGTGCATTTTCAACAATGAGTCTAAAACTCCCGCTTTATATGCTAAAACTAAAATCTAAATGATAACTGTCGATGGTCAAAATGCAACGATATATATACTTGAGCAGCATAATCAACAAAATCAGACCGGTCATTGAACAGATAAAGGCCTTGGTTCACGATTCACTTGTTCAACCGATGGTTCAAGCAAATAAATTTATATTAATCAAAACTATAAAAGAAAAGATGAATTGATTATATATTTTCATTACAATGTGAAAAGTTTAAGTTTAATGATTGATATTTTTTTTTATCTTTAATCTTTTAAATCCTAAAACTATTAAAAACTAGTTAACATGAAAAAAATACTATTAAAAAAGAGTTAGTATTATTATTTCTTTATTGTTGGATAACAGAGATGTATTATTGATCAAGTGGCATAAAGATGGACATCCCAGGTTCAACTCCTAGCGCTAACAACTCTATTCTATTGAGTATTTTTATATAAAAATGAACGTATCCATGGGTGTTAACCCGCTCCAATCGACCAATTTGAAGTGGTTCATAATTGAATCCGTCTAACCCGCCAGTTCGTTTGATTTTGATAACCGAGTAGATCCTTCTCTATAATGGACCCAAGATTTAAGGAATAAAAACTTAGTTAAATTACTGTAAGATGGGATTGTCGAGATTCAAGAATATGCAATCAAGGAACTTTAAAAGATACATGGGGCTGCTCTTATATATATACACACACACACACACACACACATTGTTTAACATTCTCATTTTCGTTGTTGTAATAATGAAAAAAGGGAGGAAATGAGAGAACTTATGCGAGATTTTACATTATATTAGGGATTCATCTGGGTGAGTTATCCAGATGTTACTTACATACTTATAGCACAACTTAGTATCCGGCAATTTAAAGCATTAGCTTTAGTTTTGCCTAATTTTGATAGTAGGTTTATTTCCTTTAGCGTAGTTACCGGTGGATAATATACTGCTATTTATTTTTTGAAATGTAATTCTACAATTAAAATATAAAAAAGGGAGATTGGGTTATAACAGTCATTTGGGAAAAGTGTAATTGGAAAAACTACCGATATTAATGAGCAAGCGAGAAGTCATCTCCTTGTGGCTGTGGTGGTGGCTGTGGTCCGTCAAAAATGATGTCGTGCGTCGCGGCGTTCCAGTCGCCATTGTTCACGACCCCTTCAGCAGGAGTCCGATCTGTTGCGGCGCCTCATGCTCAGGCGTACTACCCTTACCGCCTTCGGGGCTGGGCAAGCGGCGGTGGTAAAACTCTACTGGTTAGCTCCACAAGGATTAGGCCCATACGTTGCTTATCCGGTACACTTTTTAACTTTTTTGCTTGCATCTGCACTATTCATAAATGAATACAAATGAGATGATCGAGGTTGGCTGCTATTTGAGACCAAATCTTCCATTTGTTTACTCTAGGAACTTGCAAAACATAAAAGGGGATAATAATTATGAAACGAGAGGGAGTTGCTTTTGAAATTTATTTCAAGTTATTGATGTGACGCCTAAAGAGAATCGTCTTTTTTCTTTGCTTTGAACATTCTGTTGAACCACCTAAGTTCATTGAGGGGCAGGAGAGACATATCAGGAATGGTGCCTTTTCTTGAGTTGGAATCAAACATAAGATGCATCCAAAGAAGATGAAGGCTATTTCACTTGAAAACTCTGACTCCTTAGATGCAAGGGTTTGCATATATGTCGGTTGGTAATCTTATTAGCCCTAGCTACATCTTTCATGCCTGGAAGCTTCCTCATATAACTATATATATATCGATCTCTTCAGATTAAACAAACTGGCCCAACTGGTACCAATCCACATCATCAAAAATTTGGAGCGCAAAGTGCAATTAAATTTATTTTAATGTAAGTAAACTTTGACTAACGGTTTACATTTGGGTTAAAGTTTATATGATAAAACTTTGGGTAAAAGTTTATATGGTTTACTGGCAATTGAAAATTTTATCCCACAATTAGAGCATATTTTGGATAGATTCTCTAAAGCAAATTTCAAAATCATAATTAACTTTCAAAATCAGCTTTGAGCAATTTTTCTGCAGAAATGAGCTTTAAGCTACCAGTAATGTTTGGATATAAAGTACTAAAAGCTGTTTCAACTTAGCAAAAATAACCAAAAAATTAGTAAGTGAATAAAATGTACTAAAGGTCTTCGTAATTAGTAGGAACATTTAGGCACTTTACTTGGTTAAACCTGATTATGAAATAGTGATTAATCCATAACCCTCGTTTTCTTGGATTATAGTTTAAATCTTAGTTGCACAAAGCGGGGACGGGGGTGAGGGCGGGAGCGGGAACGGGGGCGGGGGAGCGTAAGCACCAAGAAGAATCTGAGGTTGGGAGCGGCTTGAATAAATAAATGCGTAAAGAGTATTATCATTTGTTTAATATAGTTTACATAACCAGCAACAACAGACAAGAAGGCTTTAAGGACTTGAAAGATGAGAGAAACAAGGAATTGAGTTTAAAAGGGCTTGATTTTCAGGTATTCTCTCACTTGTTCCATGCAGCTAACGGGATCGAGTTCCCGTCTTAGCTTGGAATGAGATCCCATGGAGTTCCTAACTTGGGATCGCAAAAGTGAGTTTCTGAGAGAGAAACGTCACCTTATTAGGAGTTTCCTGCAACTAAGGTTTAAATAGCTTTTTAGCTCCTAAAAGTTGATTTAATCAGTTATATCATATGCGTGTTTGCCGAAAACCTATCAACCTAACTTAGTTCAGATTTATTCGCGTTTTGACCATCTTAAAATCAATCCCAAACATTTCTTAACCAGGGTAAGAATGGCAGATTGTGATGGAGTCTCACAAAGTAGCCTTTTTCTATCGTAGACACTTTGTTCTACTTTTCCTGTTTCTGTTTCGCTCACTTTTTTGATTTCCTTTCCCTCAGTATTTGATGTCAACAAGATCACTAAAACTTTAAATTTTGTGCATGGGCAGCATTAAGTCCTGAGCTAAAGGCCAATTTAGATAAAGTTGTTACATCACAGAAGGTTATTCTTTTCATGAAGGGAACCAAGGAATTCCCACAATGTGGATTCTCAAATACGGTTGTGCAGATTTTGAAGACCTTGAATGTGCCTTTTGAAACAATTGACATTCTGGAAAATGAATTCTTGCGTCAGGGGTTGAAGGAGTATTCCAATTGGCCAACTTTTCCTCAACTTTACATTGATGGGGAATTTTATGGAGGCTGTGACATTACTGTTGGTGAGTTCATCAGGCTGTGATTTTGATATTTCTTTAAAGTCTTGACTTATTTTTATGTTGCCACCATTATCGCTGGATTACAAGCTGATCATGAATATAATTCTTCGTTTGGGCTCCTAGCCTCCTACTAAAGGAGCTTGCCTCTCTTGAAAGGGCTAGCAAACTTCCAGCATATAGTGGAAGACCTTTCACCTCTCAGCTGATGCAAGACTTGGTACGATTCGACCAGACCCTGACTCTTGCTAATCGCAATATTTGCAAAGTCAACCCCCTCCGCCAGCGGCCGGCATTCCCAACCACACCCCAAAATTGGAAAATAAAAAAAATGATTCGGTGGTTCGATAGCAAATTGTTGCACTACGGAAACAAGACTTCATAAGTTTAGAGACTTTAGAATGGGGCATCATGTCCTGGTTGGTGATCCCTTTGCAGTACACAAACTCTGTTGTGCACGTGCTTATAGAGGGAAGGGTGGAGCTGTTGGCTACCCCAAGTATGACTCTTCACTTTATAAGCACTTGCATATTTTTGTTCCCCTTCAGGAGCTTCCTCTCTCTAAAGGGCAAGCACCTTCCTCCTTCCAAGTGATGCTAGTCTCAATTCCACCTGCCACTATCTTTACTGCTTACATGTTACATTTTTTCTTTTCTTGAATTTCATTGAAATCATTGTATCTTAGTAGTTGGCATTTTGGAGGACAGGAAGTACCTAGCTGAAGATACTTCTGCCTTTCTATATGTTGCACGTGGCGCAAATAGTAGATCAGTTGGTATCCTCTATTATTTAGCTACTAGAGGTACTGTATTCTTGTGGCACCATTGATGAACGTTTCAGACTTCTTTTGGATTTGAGGACATATCCCATTGCTGGGATAAGTTCCCCATCCGCAACCACATTGGCTTGCCTTGCTATCTGAAGCAAAAATCTGTCAGCTGTGGCATATTCTGCTGCATTAGAAGATAAAATAATGTGCACCATTTTTGCACCTTTTCCTCACCCTTGAACGTATGTCCTCTAAATTTATCAAGTTTGCCCCTCCATTTTTCTTCCTTTCTAATCCCCTAGAAATCTTTTTCATTACGACCAAATGCACCTTCTCCTCTCCGTGAACACCTCCCACCTCTCTTTACATCTCCCCTAGGACCCGACAATCGGCCACCAATGCTGCCGAAAATCAATTTTCCCCAAGTCGATGCGCACACTATCTTACACCCAAAAAAAAGATAAAGTAACATCATGTTCCATGAATGGATGCATGTTTAGTAACTTTAATGCTTTTTAACATCATGTCAGTAACAGTCATTCACTCATTTGTAATAGAGTAGGGATCTCAACTTAATCAGAGAAGTTGTTTCCGATAACAGAATGGCTCATTGTGGTCCAACAGTGTAAAAACAGGCCGTTATTGCAGTATATTGTTCTATCTTTTGTTTTTGCAGTTTTTAATGATACAACATGACACATACATAGTACTACTACATTTTTCTCCTTCAATTACAGTAATTATACAGTAAGATGTCCATGCTAAACAGCATCAATTTGTCCGTGCTCAGTCAGTTTCACCATCTTGAGATCCATTTGCTATTGCGATTAGTTGGAACTGGTCCATGGAGACGTTTCTCCTTGCACCACACAAATTTTACTATAGACTTCGCTTCGGTCAGCTGATTTTCTTGAATTAAGTTGATACTGCAATTATTGAACTTATTACTAGTATGACATGATAATACAACGATGCTGCTGTTACCTGCTAATCTCTTCAGTTCCTGTGATCTTGCACCATTTGGCCTCCCACGACTTCGTCATTTAGGCACAGCTTGACATGTTGAGCCTTCCTTTTTTTTTTCATGGATCTCCGCTATCACCAACCTTTTGAAGAGCAATTTCCATCTATCGCTCGCACTTTTGTCATCAGACAATCATTTCCTCCCATTTGTTGCACGTCCTGGTGGCTACTTCTTTGTCTAGAATCGTTGTATCATCAGATGAGGTAGTGACAAATTCTGGAGCTCCGAATTTGATCCCTTTCTCTGTAGATTTAGCTCTTAGGATCTCAATCAAAAGCCAAAGGATTACAGGCTCCACAACTATATCCACTCCGACATGCGTACCTTCCCCTGTTGAGAATATTGGGATTTCCTTGTTATATTACGAAGATGAGGCAATAGAACAGATTGTAATCCCTTTTGTACAGATTGAACTCTCTTGTGCAAAGGAACGATAAGTTGGAGGTATCCATGATCCTTCCTTTTTCAGAGGCTTGACTTCTGGGAAGAGGTGGTAGAATTCTGGCGCAAATTTTGTACCCTTTGTTTTTATTGTAGGTTCATTCACCATTTTGTCCTTTCATTTTTCTTCCACAATTTCCCTCACCAGTTTGGCCAATTTTCATCACTCCCTCCAGGTTGAGAGTTTAGGAGACTTAGGGTACTTATCATTTCTTGTGCAATAATGGGTTTGCCAAGCATTGGCATCATGTAGAGAGTTTGAGGTTCGGTTTCCAGCAAAGGATGGATCTTGTTTTGGTGGGGTAGGGTACCATGGGTTGAGAGATTGTGAGCTGTTCAAAAAAAAGTGTTAGGGTTGATCGGGGGTACCTGGGGGTTGCATGGCCGAATCCTTTTTTTTTTTTTAGTGATTGGGCTGCAAGTAGGTGGTAGGCCTAGGATTAATCTCATTTTCTTCACACCTGTTTCCCACTTGTCTGTCCTCCTTTATACTCACAAATCCGTTTACCACCTCTTTCTTTCATTGCTTCCACCTTGTTCCCATCTTTCGGTTGCCATTTAATGTATTCTTCTCTTCCCGTCTCTTCCAGACATTCTCTTCATGCCTTGAGTGTAGTAATCCTAAGCCATATCTTCCTGGGTCCCCTACAAAATTCATTGTACAACGTGGGGTTTCATTAAGGTCTTGCACCATTGAACTTGCTACTCCTCTTCGTCTCCAAAATTGCTATCAACCTAGTTGAAGGAGGGCGTAGAGTCCATATCAGTGAATGTACTGAGCGAGATGAGAATTCATTGACATGGTTGACAATGAGAATTCGTGGACATGGTTGATATATTCCAGCCTTTCTACTGTTTGGACAACTGAGATTCTAGATGACCTGTTTTGATCGACATTTTAATAAGCCCCGAGTGTTTGCTCAAACACTGACACCCCTGCTGCAATGTCCATTGGTGTGGCTGATCTTTTCATCAAGAGTGTTCAGTACTGCATCCAGAGAATCAAAACATATGCTTTTGTTGTGACCAATTCTTTCACATCCAAAGCTCGCATGACAACCTTTTTCATAAATGCATGCAAGCCATGCAACTTTCTGGGTTTGAACGGGTAACAGCGGAATGAAACCCTCCCTAGAAGAGTGGTTAAGCTGATATAACTCGCACCTTCAGCCAAAAGTAGTAGTCGTTGTATTTACATCTTCTTCAACTTGAATTAAATTTTATGAGTTCACCAATACAGTTCCAATGTTTACCGTCAGTGAGTAGTGTTACCACTGGGAATGTTAAAAACCACTCTTACCCACAGGTCTGTAGAAATGAACTTCACAGAACAGTAAATAATATGAGATTTCCACGGTTGTAAGACTAGAAGGCAGCCTTACACCATCCAGGGGTTGTTTTCGAGGATAAGGTTTGCTTGAATTTCTGAGGAGAGATGAAAGTGAAAACAACTTGGAATATGCTCTCTACAACACGACCTAGAATAGTTCAACTCTTTGACACATATTTCTGGATATCTCTCAGAGATCTTCTCGTTATCAATGATTTCCCCAAACTCCACATGCCGAAAATCATTTTCAATCTCTATACTCCTGACCCGGATCTAGGGTTATTATTACACTTTATCCGTTCTAGTGGAGGATCAAAATTGTTGTTTTTCAAGGAGGGTAAACAATTTGTCATGGTTGAAGTTGGTTTCATTAGCAGGAGATTGGGGCTAGAGAAGTTTCAGGTTAGCTTACGATGGAGATGGATATGAGGAAGGGGCTGAAAACAGTCTGGGTAGGTGATGTATTTTGTTTTTCAGGTTAAGTTTGGACGAGGTGAATATTTGACAGAGAATATACTAAGAGGATCCTGACAACTTACCAAGAAAATACTGCGCTTAATGTTGCCAAATTTGCATTATTCCCGAGTGGACATCAGTCGGGAAAACAGGGGGTTATTTATTATTTCTTTTAGAAGTAATTGAGTTCAGAGCCGGTGGATTTGATGCAGGTGAGAGGTGGATTTGATACTAGTGAGAAAATCTTTTCAAGGAAATATAATAGTCGTCTGGGGGTGAGGGTGAAGAAATTCAGAAGAGTGGTAAAGTGGGATTCAGAAGGGAGGAGTGATGTGTAAGACATATGGAGAGGCGGGTGACTTGATGGGCAGTAGCTCGGGTTTTAAGAGAGAGCAATGAAAGGGGGTGGGGGGGTGGAGTATCTTCCTGGGGAAATTGTACGGTGGAGCATCTTTTTTGCTATACAGATGTTTGAGAGAAGGGGGATGAGGGAAATTTCTGGGGACACAAGGTGTGTATTATAGAGTGGTTTGCGTTTGGTGGGGGGGGGGGGGGGGAGGAACAGTTTTAGAAAGAGGAGGGAAGAAGGCATATTTTTGGTTAGGAGGAGAACAACAAAACCTGCACTAAACCTAATTTTGGGGAAAACTTTGGAGGTAGTAAAGAAGATAGGAGAGATTTGGAATGGCGAAAAACAGCAAAGATATCCAGGGTTAAATCAAGATAAATGACCCGTTCATCAGAGTGATTTGTGCAGAGGTCTCTGTCACATGGACCCATCACTTTGGGGCGAAGGGGCGGTATCGACATGACCGACAAGGACACCGACGCAGGATCCATGTCAAACTCGCCATTTGCTGGACAGATACGCCACGTTGACAATCTCGGTGGAAGAAGATCAAAGAAAGAAGGGGCTGCAGATGTGGTCCGTAAGGGTAGAAGAAGAAGAAGAGGAGGAGGAGGAGGAAGAGAGAGAGTTACGGGTGGAAGAAGGAGAAAAAAGAAGAAGAGAAGGAGGAGAGAGGAGTGAATTAGGGGTAGAAGAAGAAGAGGAGAGAGACATAGAAACGCTCTCTTTTATCACGTGGGAGGTGGGAGCTATTGAGCATTAACAGATCTAATCCATGAGTTGACTGTTTCTTTTTCTCCTTTTTTTGGGAAAGTATCATTCTCAACCTCAAGTTTCATAGAAATATTGAATACAACCCAATTAAGTAAAAAAACTCCTTGTGACCCATATACCATCTATAATATCACACATATATCCTTAAAAGTCAAACTCAACCCTATAAGTTCAGACGTGTCCCTGTGTACGTGCGACTACAGATCCGTGTCCCCTTGTCCTGATATTTCAGAAATTGGCGAGTTCGACACTTGGACACGTGTCCTATTCGGGCGCCGACACCAAGTCCATGTAACGTAGGCAGAGGTGTTGACAAGGATGAGGGAGGAAAGTGGTCTTGTTATTCAATAAGAGATTGAGATGGATGAAGGTGATCTCGTCAAGATTTTAGTCAGATTCATCATCATGATTTGATAGAAGAAATGGCTGGTAGTAGGAGAGATGAGGGTGATGTGATGAATATCTGGAAATGGGTTTATTGCTATTATGATGTTATGCAAAGGTGTTTAGAGGGAAGAGGGAGGACTTGGGTTTGGTCAGGCAATACAACCTTAGCTTGGGTTTCTAGACAGAGGAAAGGATTCCAGAGAGAAGGGCTTTGACAAAGCTAAAGCTTTGGTTTTTGTGTGTGGTCTTAATTTATGAAGCACATGTGAGGCAGTTTGGCTGAAGCACAAGCACCAGGTGAGCGTCGGGTGCGGATGCAGGTGCGGATCTTGTGTGGCCTGGGTGCGCACTCGATGTGTCCAGAATTGAATATATATAAATCAATTTTTTGAAATTCGGGTGCGGTTGAGGCACACTACTTCAGGGTCAAAGTCAAATGTTCAAACCCAAAAGTATCCCGTTAGGGTTTTCTGCCAAGAGGAGACCGGAGAGAAAGATAGAAGTATTAAGTATTCAATGGCGACTAAAGGCGGCAGCGGCACATGGTGCTCCAAGGCAACAGCGGTATGCGGCATCTGGTAGTAGCACCTGTGATCTATGAAGCACGGACACGGGTGGGGGTGTGGGTACGACACGGCTGCGATACAGGGATACGACAAATTTTATAAATATTTTCTTGACTAAGTATATATATATATATATATATATATATATATATATATACATATATATATACTTAGTATTGAATTTCTAAACAATTTGAATCTTAAGAATCATAATATAAGTATTACATATATGTAAATATTGAAACGAAAGTAGTGAATGTTTAAGTTTAATGGGCTGCTTCATAAATTTGAAGTTTTCAATAAAAATAGTGAGTGTGTTAAGTTTAATGGGCTGTTTTGTAAAAATTAAAATTGTATAGTTGAACACGGTAAAGTTTGTATGCGGTATTGCTTTTATTTCATTGAAGTATTGAGGTTGGCTAAGCTATAAGTTAATAAGTGGGTTAAATGAAATAATAAATTTGTCTCCAGCCACATTGTGACATCGACAACATCGACATCTATAACAGCAGGATTCCATCTTCTTCTTCTTCACCCCGAATCGCTGCACGCCGTATGCCGCCTTGGGTCTTCAGTAAGTACTTCTTCCTTTTCCTCTCCTTCTCCTTCTTCTTCTGCTACTGTTGCTTCTCTTTAGTCTCCTCCCCCCTCTTAGATTCCTTGTCGGTGGTCGCAAAAGGTGGTTGCTGGAGAGACCAGTGGTCACCGATCTACTCTTTCCACAGATCTGATACGTACGCGTGCCGCACCTCGTATTTAAGACATTAAAAAATAAATAAAAAATACCAGACACACCCCCATGCCCACGCGACTCGCACCCGGTGCTGCTGCTTCACCCAAAGTGGCGCACCCTTGCTTCATAGCTTGTGATTCTGGAGCAGGAGACACCTGGATGATATTGTGTAGCTAATGAATTTGCTATTTTATTCAAGTGCTGACTTATTAATATATTACTTAAACTAGTCCAAGTACTTTAAAGAAGCAACAATAATACCTCATACAAATTTTATTTTATTCAGCTATACATTTTAATATTTAAGAAATAGTCCATTAAACATAACAAACTCTCACTAATTTGGTTGGAAACATCAATATTCACGAAACAACCCATTAAATTTAACAAACTCTTACTATCGTTGGAACTATTAATATGTTTTAACATATTTATTTAGTACTTTTATTATGATACCTGCTTATCACCCCTGCATCCATACCCTGTAATTTCTTTAAAATGACGTATCCGCGTGTCCGCAGTCATATTCGCACCCGCACCGGAATCCATGCTTCCTAGGTTATATCAAAACTGTCATTGCCACGTCATTTGGGAGTCATCTACGGAGACTAACTCTGGAGCACTATAGGGATCCCAACGTCAAAGTTGTTCCCCAAAGTGACTTCGCTTATTGTGATTCAACAGTTCAAATGGCATCAGACTTTGCAAGAGGATGTAATACATGCAAAGAAAATCATAACCGCAATATAGGCTTCCAAGTAATAGATATATATATATGATGGTTCACTGAGGCGAATTGATAATAATGTTTAGATGGAATACTCCGGGGTTCTAGTGTTGTGCTGGAAATAGCTTTATCTGTTCCTACTTGGAACATATAAAATCTAATACTAGCAAATGAAATTATTGAGCTTTTAAAGGTTTTCAGAGTAGAGCAAATAATGTTGATACATCATCTTGAGCCATAGTAATTTTGAGACGCAAAAATCTGTATGATAGTGGATGGATGATTTGGTTTGCTCATAGGAATTTTGACTCGCTTTTCTTCTATTTTTGGCTTTATGCCAGATGGATGTGCGTCGATACCGAAGGTAGTACTTGCAATAGCATCTTGTAGTTTCAATTGTGTAGGCACATGATACAATGGCGTGACAGCTCTGCGTTAAAACTTATGGTTGATTTATTTGCTTGTATCTCAAGCTTCAAGTGCTTGTCATGTGTAATCGCACTTTCTCTTGGTAATTCGTCTGTGTCAAAACCGTTTTGCCTTCTATGCTTGTGATCGGTCAAGTTGAACAAATTGGCCTTTTATATATATCTAACTCGAAAAATTCTCCTGCAGAGGCATTTAAGAGCGGGGAGCTCCAGGAACTATTGGAGAAGGCTCTATGCTCCTGATTGGCTATCATTTGTTACTTAGTTGCCTTGGTCTCCAGTTAATGGCAGCAAGTGCCCGCCATATATATTTGTATCTTGCATAATATGTTCCTAGACTGACTTGCAAGTCTATATATATTGCTTCCCGTCCCTTTCGTCTTAGCTGGAATTCATGGCATGCCTGAGTGAGGATACCGGCTGATGGAGAGCTGCACAAAAGAACCGACTTTGGTTACTTGCTTTAATAGTCCAAGATCCTTCTGATTCTAGTAATGTGCCAACACTATGTAAAGGGAAAATCGGCCCCCACTAGCCACCACCGAAAAGAAAGAATTTATGGTCCCTTTTCATTTATTATTTGGCTGTGGCACGAAGTGGACGGCTGAGGGCCTCTAAACCATCGCTAACGTAGCTGAAATCAACCATGATCATCACAGCCCCTCACTCATCATCACGGGTCGTTGAACTGGGATCGACTGTTTGGGACTAACCACCATGGTTTTGGCTATATTAACGAGTGTGTGGGGCTAAGCTTTGGTTGTGGGGTGCTGGCATCACCCTCAGTTTGGTAGTGGCATATTTTCTTGCTGTTGGAACCATAACATGTAATCACCTGCACTTCTGTTTAGGATATAAATGAAATTAAAACCACTAGGAAGTCGCAGTTATTGCGGACATTACAAGAACAAATGTTGGCTTTTACTCGGGTAGTAGGAATTTTTCTCTAATTCCGTGTGTAGCAATAATTAATAGTCGTTAAATATTTTTAATGGCTTTTTTATAACACTTTCAGCGATAATTATTAGTAGTACTTTTTCAGTGTCACTAGATAAAAGTCACCAGAAACATTTATAAACAATTAATTCTTTAAACGGGGATAGCAGTCAAATTTTTTTTTACGTTACAATTATGTGTTAGGAAAAGATGGAAGAGAAGCAATTGTTTTAGGACTCGTGCCTTAAAACATACTCGGCATTTTGTTAGAGTGTGGTCCTATTTGTCAATTCTGTCTTGAATCTTTGATTAGGATCGGACCTAGTAGAATCGGAATTAGCAGTGGCCCTCCCAATTTTTTTTATTAATTGCAGCTATAATAAGTTTTGAGTTACTTGAACATGACTAGCTTGTCATTTTGATGCATGAGGTAAGCCGGCGAGTAACGCAAATCTGAACAACCTTTGCATTATATTCTTGTCAGCGAAACAACCATTAGTCAATGACCTCTCAGCACATCACGGCACGTACATGAGACCATTCTTGTAACTTCACGCATGTTATGATCTATACTAAGAGAGGCCGTTTGGGATTGATTATTAAGAGTAGATTTTGATTAAATCAGAATCAGTTTTTAAAATCAACTTTAATCCATTTGAAATATAATAGATTAAAAGTTGTTGAATGTGTTTGGATAAAGAGGGATTAAAGTAGATTTAGTGTAGCAAAATTATCATGTAGTGTATTCAAACTAAAATTGAGCATTTAATGTTACCTATAAGTAAGAATATTTTGATAAATCTCTTGGTCAAACCTGATTCTCTAAAACTGATTAAATTTTAATTCAAGAAAATGAGAATTATGAATTTAATCAATTTTCAATACATTAAAGCAGATTTAATCAGTTTTTAATTTTTTGTCCAATACTTCAAAACTGATTTAATCTGAATTTAATTAAATTTAACTAATTTAAAATTAATCTCACACACCCTCTAACTTTTCTTGTGACCAAAACTGAGTGCATGCGGGCACAATATTTTTTCATATAATATTTCACTAGCACGGAAGTCCACAATTGCAATCGACGAGGACGCACGAAGATTTGTTTGGATAGATATTTGTCTAGCCTGTATAGCTAACGCTAGTGTATAGCTAACGGTAATATCAAACATTAATTGCCAGCCACATGAGGCAGATCTAGGTTATAGTTGTGTAATTGCTAATCATTTTGGTTTGCAATAGAGACTAGAGAATTTTTTACACTCGACTGTATGTCTGCATAAGTTCTTACTATTAACACAATTCTCCTGATTGAACTCCCTAAAATTAGTATAAACAATGGTAATTTTTTTTTTTTACCCGGCACACAAAGGGATTAGTATATTCATCCCATTTTTGATATTTTTTTCCGTCGAGTATTATGCCAAACCACAAGGCGTAAATAAAATGCTGAATCTATTCTCTAAAAGCATGATTGCTTAGTTATTTGGTAATAAGTTTCACAATTGTACGCGGAAAATAAACCGAACGACTAAGCTTTATGAGAGATTTGGTAATGAACCAATGCCATGGCATTGAGTCACTTCTCTTGGCAAAACTAGGAACTTCAGCAATCAGCAAGTTCGATAAGCTGGTCTACTACGTTTGGATCTGCTAGCGTGCTTGTATCTCCAAGCTCATTTAATTGCCTAGAAGCAATTTTCCTTAGGATCCTCCTCATGATCTTTCCGCTTCTCGTCTTGGGAAGACCAGGTGCCCAGTGAACTTTGTCAGGAGCTGCAAAAGCTCCAATCTGAAATGTGACAAAAACAGGCTTCAGTTTATAGAGCTTGTACCTTTTTTAGGTAGCAATGCTACTTATACAGGAAAAGCATCCATGTGTAAGCTTATCATTGATCATTTCCTTTTATCGAAATATTAAGGAGCTTAGAATGGAGATTATTGTTACATTCTATAGCTGAAAAGTGCTATATTAGGTGTAACCTGTTTGCCGCAAAATGCTTGTAAAGTTTGACATCCGAAATCACGTTTTGATGTAGGACACTAGTAGTGGTTAGGTCTCACAGCATATACTACTAAGTAAAATGAACCGTGACGCTATAAATAACTGTGAATGGTCCAAGTAAATCTCTTGAAATCAAACAAAGCTAGAATCAGGTTTGGAGCAAATTCCAGATTCCCGCAGCTTGCGTCACTATATCTGTATCTATTTGTAAACAGTGGGATGTTAAAGTTTGTAAGTTAAACTAGCCTTAATGGATGAACTCCCTTCTTAGCATGACCTACTACACTCCGTCACAGCCTTAGCCCTGTTTTATAGAGAGCATAAAAGCATAAAAGAAGAGAACAGTTTATAGAAGAGACAGATAAAATCAAATGACAGACAGTATTTTGTTTTTTCATAAGCAAGACGTCCTTTGTGGGAGTTTTAGGGATTCTGTACTGACCGTAGGAAAAAGAAGTGCTTTACAACTGACCTGCGAAAAAGTCAATCGTCTCAAGCTCCCTATTCGTGAAAGTTCCTCCTAAGACGAGGAGAGCAATTTGCTTCACATTCTCATATAGATAGCAGAACAGGCGCCAACTCGAATAATAAGATCCAGAACTTGATCCTTTAGAGGGCCACCTACATATCAAGTTTCAAGACTGACCAACCCACTCAATGTATCCAGCGACAGAATGGTGTACCAAGTAAGCTTCTCCAACCCAAAGCTGACCCCACAATAGATTATTACCTCGCTGTATTTAACCCTTAGTTGCACAAAGCGGGGGCAGGGAAGCGTAAGCACCAAGAAGAATCTGAGGTTGGGAGCGGCTTGAATAAATAAATGCGTAAAAAGTATTATCATTTGTTTAGTATAGTTTACATAGATAGCAACAACAGACAAGGAGACTTTAAGGACTTGAAGGAAGAGAGAAACAAGGAATTGAGTTGAAAAGAGCTTGATTTTCATGTATTCTATCACTTGTTCCATGCATCTCTATCCAGCTAGCGGGATCGAGTTCCCATCTTAGCTTGGGACGAGATCCCATGGAGCTCCTAACTTGGGATCGCAAAAGCGAGTTTCCGAGAGAGAAACGTCACCATATTAGGAGTTTCCTGCAACTAAGATTTAACCATTACACATGCTCCAATCTTGACTGACAATAGACTACAAGACGATTCACTCTCTCCTCCCAAATTCTCCAAGCCATTTCCAAAGAAGGCCACTAGGAAAAAAATTTCCTACGGTCAGTGCAGAATCCCTAGAACTCCCACAAAGGACGTCTTGCTTAAGAAAAAACAACATACTGTCTGTCATTTGATTTTATCTCTGTCTCTTCTATAAACTGTTCTCTTCTTTTATGCTTTTACGCTCTCTATAAAATAGGGCTAAGGCTGTGGCGGAGTGTAGTAGGTCATGCTAAGAAGGGAGTGATATCAAATAAATGGCTTCTGCATCTGGTGGCATTTTTGGTCGGAATAAGTGATAATTGAAGGTTTTAATAAAAGTTGGATGCGAAGTAATTATGTTGATAATTTCTAGGACTGCTCACTGTTTCCTTTGGCATGTTTTACTAACTGGGTGAATAGGTTTAACTCTTTCTGTGCCTTCTGATAGTGCGTTAACAGCCACGCACCCTTAACCCGCCACCCAAGCAAAAAGTAGAGGGAACTCAGGAAAGCTGTAAACTTAGGTGCCACCAAGCAGGTATCCCATTTTACACTCATCAAAAAGCTACGCAAGGTTAGTGAACCAAGAAATGGCCCTAAGAGGCTACCTATCAACAAATGACTTAAATAGTTCAATTATAAAGGATGTAACCAAACACACCTGGTTTCTCACAGCAAGCACAAGACTTCGTCGGAGTTCTTCACTGTACGGAACACCCTCCACTAAAGTAACAAACGCATATATGCCCTGCCCTTTAACCTAAGAACAGAGGAAACACACAATATGGTTGGAACAAATATTGCAGTGTTCAAAATACTTCCTGTCAAAGTTTAAATCGCATACATAACACACACACACACACAGGTACCTCATGCTCAACACCGACCACAGCAGCTTCAGCACAATGAGGATGTGAAACTAGAGCAGATTCCACTTCTGCTGTGCCGATTCGGTGTCCACTAAATTTGACACAAAAACAACAGCAAAAAAAAAAAAAATAGAAACAAGGAAAAAGAGTTTAATAAAATCACTAGCCAACATCTAATTTTTCAAGCTTGGAGAATATACGCATCTGTCTTATCTTTCAAACTTGTGTGATGGATGGTACCTCACGTTAATAACATCATCCACTCTTCCCGTGAGCCAGTGGTATCCATCTTTGTCCCAGGCACAAATATTGACAAGCTTACAGAGTAGCATAAAGTATGTACAGCTCAATAGTTCAGAGACCAGAAAAGAAGCACCTGATAGCATTCAGAGAATCACCGTTTAATAGTAAGGACAATTATGAAATCTAACCAGGAATTACCTGCTACAGCCATCACCGCTAAAATAATAGCCAGGGAATGCCTTGAAGTATGTAGTTTCATATCTTTCATGATCCCCATAAAGAGTTCGGAATGCTCCAGGCCATGAACTTTTCACACACAAATATCCACTGCACTCGCCTTCAATCTCAACACCTTTCTCATTCACTATGACAGGCTGCATCAATATAAACAACAAGACTATGAAGTTAAGTAGAAGGCAAGAGTGATCCTGGGAGGAAGCAGAATTACTCTTACGTAAAAGGATGGCATGGGTGCACTCGTCTTTGGCTACTACCTGAACCCCATAGAAAGGAAAAGTAGCAGAGCCAGGTTTTTGCGGCCATGCACCAGGTAGTGGAGTAATCTGCAACGCAACAATGGCAACCCGCATAACTGTTAGAATGGTCATCAGTGCACAACTAACATTTAAAGTACCTAAGTAAAAAAGAATGACAACCATGAAGCCACCAGTCTCTGTCTGCCACCAAGTGTCGGATATGGGGCACCTTGAGTCTCCGACAACATTAAAAAACCACCTGTTCAAGACACCAAATAAAAAGTAACACATTAGGAGTTTGCATCATTTTTACTTCAGAAATATATTTTGCTCAGAAAAAATAAAGCTAAGAACCTCCATGCACTTGGATTAATGGGCTCGCCTACACTTCCAAGGACTCGTAAAGATTTGCGTGAATAGCGGGTAACATGCTGCATCATAAACGGCACTCAGATTTAGTAAGCCGATTATGAAAAATTTCTCTCTCCCTCTCCCTCTGTCTCTCTCCTACACACAACATGCACACACACACACTTAGACGCACCCCAAACGGGTGGCTCCAGAGTTCAGCCGAAAGCACGAACCACTGCTTTAGTTGCCTGGGGAACATTTCAATAGGCAGCATTTCCCTCATTTATGGAGACACTGATTCCCCAAGGTTCGAAACCATATTGTTGGATGGGTAGATAACATAACGCCACAATTAATACCAAAAGTAAGTCAAAGAATCATCATCAAGCTTTTGGCACAAACTCTTTGGAGTCGGCTGCGTGTATTCCACTCCCCTTATGCAAGCACCTGCCTGAGTTCCTACTAATCATATATGTTAGCCTTAAAATTGGTCAGCGTCTTCCTTAGGATTCGATGGACTTAACATCCCTGCTCATGGCACCTATTATGGGATGGGTGCAGCCCCTTATGCTAGATGCGGTTCTGAGAAACTAATAAAGTTGCACCCTTGCTAACAGTTATAGCTTTTGGTGCAGTGGTAAGCGCTTGATCCAACAAGTAGTATCAGAGCAAGGTCATGGGTTCGAATCCCCCAGCTGACACTGGGGAGGAGATTGTTAGCCTTAAAATTGGTCAGTGTCTTCCTTAGGATTTGATGGGCTTAACATCCCTGCCCATGGCACCTATTATGGGATGGGTGCAGCCCCTTATGCTAGATGCGGTTCTGAGAAACTTTAAGGAAATAAAGTTGCACCCTTGCTAACAGCTGTAGCTTTTGGTGCAGTGGTAAGTGCTTGATCCAACAATATATTCTCTCACAACTCCAATTATTCTTGGTCTAGCTTACCTCATCTTTAAAGCAAAGTTCCCTCATCTTTCGCTCAATTGGTGCTATCCCCACCTCCTTGAGGATATTCTCATTTCTTATTCAATGTGAGGATCTTCCAAATATAAAATAAGATGAGAATAAAAAATATGCTTCAAGTGAAAGTCCATAACATGGTTTACTTTAACGTGAATGTAAGAACATATCATCGCTGGTGTAACATATATATAATTAGCAATAGCTCCTAAAAGCCTCAACCAGACTGAGTTCCTTATGTTTAACAAGCAGAAGTTGGAGACATTTTGAGAGAGTCAGCTGAGGTGATTTGGGTTGCATTCAAGGCCCTGCCCTTAAGAGTTTTTTTCCTACGAAAGAATATGTGGTTGGGTTGCATGCAATCATATATTCTCTGAAAACTCCAATTATTCTAGGTCTAGCTTACCTCGTCTTAAAAGCAAAGTTCCCTCATCCTTCGCTCGATTGGTGCTACCCCCACCGGCCAACCTCCTTAAGGATATTCTCATTTTTTATTCACCGTGAGGATCTTTCAAATATAAAAATAACCTAAGGAAAAAAAAATGCACTTGTTGTGAAAGCCCACAATATGGTTTACTTGAACATGAATGGAAGAACATCTCATCACTAGGGTCTCATATGTATAATTAGCAATAGCTCCTAAAAGCCACAAGTATACTGAGTTCCTTATGTTTAACAAGCAAAAGTTGGAGACATTTTGAGAGACTCAGCTGAGGTGATTTGGGTTGCATCCAAGGCTCCACCCTTACTAATATTTCTCCTAAAAAGAATAGTTTTAACAACAAAGCTCCTGGAGCAAGAAAATTGGGATGGCTATCAAAGAGAATCCATGAGTCTCAGAAGTCGAAGTCTCGAATTTGTGGTCAAAGACACGACTACGAATTATGTTAGCGAAAAGGAATTTAACCATGTGGCCTTCTCTTGGGTGCACAAGAAAGCGACTATCATCGGCATACTAGAGATAATAGCGAAGATACCTGAGCTCTCTAGGTGGAGAAAAGAGATTTAATCTGCTGAATCAAGTTCACCAATGAATGTTCTCTTAGCTTGAATATATTTCTTTTAGACATTTCCCCCAAAACTAAAGAAAGAGATACACTTATTTTTTAATTACAAGAATCCCAGTTAGGTTTAAACAAAATAAAAAAAATGCAAATCATTCTTTTCTTAAATACTAGCGTTTGGACGTAATATTAAACAATTTTATTGACATCCAAACCTACCAATATGAATTACATATCAGACACTCTCATGGCTGATTTCCACACTCACTTTCAAGACATGCTTTTTGACGAGTATTGTACCTCTTACTGTAATGACCCAGTCCATGGACCCAACCCCGTGCAATGCCTCCCTCAAAATTTACAAATTAAACACTCCCATGGCTGACTTTTACTCTCTCTTTCAAGACATGCTTTCTGACAAGGATTTAACGTCTTATTGTAATGACCCAGTCAACAGGCCTAACTAGGCAATGCCTCCCTCAAAAGTGCTAGGCATCGCAAATACTTTAAGGTTGTAGGTAGGGTCTTCATAAGGCTAATCACAAACTCTTCCAAATCCAATGTCGGGCATTGTAATCTTCCCTCCATATGCCTCCTTGCTATGGCTCAGTCACACAATGCAGGAACTTCCTCTTTAGCTAATGTGAACCCACACCAGCAACCCGTTCGGACAACCCAGTCCGAGCTTTCAGTAACCTAACTCTGATACCATCTTTAACGACCCAAGTCCATTGGTGTCATATGTTTTGCTACAATTATGGTTGTAGCAATAATGTTGCTACCTCAAACTAAATCATCACAAGATATCTTTAGTGGCACTACTATGGTAAAAAGCTGGATCCACAGCCAACCATTAGGCAATTCTCGCTCAAAGAGGCTAGGCAGGTAGGTACTTACGAGTTAATGGGTAGGGTTCTATAAGGTCACTCCAAAACACTCTCAAACTTTATGTGGAATATCACAATCTCACATGTTTATGCTTAAGCGTCCTTGCTAAGGCCCATTCTCATCATTCGGCAATTTTTGTGCCTTTGTGTCCCAACCTCCGGCAACCTGACTGGATAGCCAAGCGCGAACTTTTGAGAGTTGGCTCTGCTATAATCTGTAACAACCCGGCTACAACAAGTCAATCACAAACTCTTACACATTAATATGTGGGATATCACAATCTTCCCTTCTTGTACCTTTGCATCCTTGTTAAAGTTCAGTCACACAAAGCCCAAGAACTTTCTCTCTAATTAACATGATGCTAAGACTCTGTCACACAGCCCAGGAACTTTCTCTTTAGCTAAGGTGGACACACCTAACCGACACCAGCAACCTACCGAACAATCCGACCCAAGTTTTCGAGAGTCGACTCTGTCACCATCGATACCGGCCCCCTCAATAGTTTCGCCACAAGCTAACGCCTCCCTCAAAAGGGCTAGTCAAGTAAGTACGTCTAAGATCATAGGCAAGGTCGTAAAAGGCCTATCACAAACTCTCCTGCGTAGAATGTGGGATATCATACCAAGAAAATATCGGTGATAACATGGTTCTACTAGATAGCCATTTAAGAATTTATACATGTTGTCATACTTAAGAGAAATCGATATGCAAGATATACATGAACCTATAGATATACTTTGTTTGCGCAACAAATGTATGGGTTAGAGTTGCCAGAAGTTTATAGTAACCTAAAAGAGCTTTCAGCTTTTCATTCCTTGGGGTGTTTAGATGCATGGAAGTCATCTTCGTATCTTTCCATAGTAATCTTCAATTTTCTCTCTCCCTTCAAAAAGAAACTTAGCGAATAATTATATGTAGTGCGCTAGTAGCTCATAGTCCTCATTAGAAGCAATGATTTATGTCTTCTCTAGAAATAAAGTCGGGTATGCAAACTTGACGATTTTCTTGCCTCATCTCCATCACGCATGAGAGACCGCACCAGTGTAGGGGCAGTGTAGAATATTGTCACCTTGTCCTTGTCGACAATGTCCCAGCAACGTCCGGGATCTGGATAGTTTGAAGCCTGGGCAATGTCACGAGATATGAGTTCAGAGGACGTATAATCCCATTAAAACTCCTTGTTTAAGAAATCAGGAAAGTTTGAGCCAGGAAACTAAAGAAAATAGATTTTGTACAACACTGGATGTAATGCAATTGACTCTGTGACCTAGTGTCTGCATAGCATGGATATGGACACAAAAAATATAGGAGACAGATGCAGCAAGGATCTGGAAATATGATTTGTCATAGAAAGGACATGGGAGTAAAAATAGATGCGTAAGTATAAGTTCTATGAGTTAAGGAACAACCTCAGATGAGTCAAACATACGTTTTGAACATCATCCATACTTTTAGGAAAAACATGATATAAATATTTCCAGAAAAGTCAAGATTTATTGATTTATTTTAGCATGTTTAGAGACCATAAATCAAGAGATGAAATGAGAGTATATGTCAGGTGTATTGACACCAGACCGTAGGCTCATCCGGCAGCCAGCAACATCACAGGGAATTTGACTCTCTCAGAAAGGGCTAGTCAACAATCTTTCCCTTGTAGCAAATAGATATTACCCCTGCTAAGCCCATCATAACCAAGTCAGAAGCCCAAAATTTCCCACTCTAACAGGTCTGGATATACTTGGCTTCCCCTCTGTTTCCCCCACCTATCAGATGTCCGGTTTGCATCATTTACTATGTATTGCCACGGTTGCCTCACGTATGATACACGGCATGTATTTTACGATGCAATATTTGACGTAAAACAATATGAATGTGGTAAAACATACACTTTGGTTCTTTTTAACTTACTTGTTTGGGAATTTGCATTTGAAATTCGCAGAATCTTTACTTCTTATAACTTTGTTTTCCTACGCAATAGAGTCTACTATGGGTTCAACAGTTTTTCCCCAGTGATGCCAACTTGTCAATCAGAATCTTGCATTACTTGTATCATTGTATTTGTCTTCACTGGATCTTAAACTGTAAAAAAGCCAGTCTTTCTAATTAGACAATCCTTCTTATTATTTGAATCACCGGACGAGCCATTTGATGCCTCGCCTTGGTATATCTTTAACTTTGGCTTATTCTTACACAAGTAAAAGTATAGCTTTCATAACTTGAACTTATCGATGACTTACTACAAATGTATCAAAGACTCCTTGGTTGCATAAATTTAACATGTAAAATGAGTTTGGGGACTGTCGGACACCTATTCTCGCAATTCAATTGACTCTCCTTATTAAGAACATAGTTAAATGCTGTCACATTGCAGAATACAAGTCAACCTGCTTTGTAGCTGGGGTAAATATGCTTGACGCGACCACAGCCAGGATTCTGTGGTTTAGAAATGAAGGCTATATCTCATCAGGTTCCTTTCTTTATTCTGTTTTCTATTACATTCAATCAGAGAAACATAATCTGAAAGTCACTTTGGGTCCTGCTAGATAGACCTAAAATGTAGCACCAAATTTTGGTGCAAAACAAACTTTAGCAACTAAATTTAGCCTCGAAAAGTAAGGGAAAATTTTCAGCACATATTAGCATTTACGTCAAAGTTACGGCCTTTGAGCTAAATTTCAGACTTTACAAATGTGGAGTCAATTTTCTAAGTTTCTTGTTTGTAAGTGACATGTATTTAGATCAAGAAATAAAAAATGAAAGCACAAAGGAGCAAAGTTCGTATAGCTAGGAGTAATGAACTAGCTGAAAGAACCAGAGAAGCCTTTCAGTTTGAGCACGTTAATAGTAGCTCCTAAATCTTCATAACTCGTGTATTAAAGTGTGTCTGCTTGGACACTGAGATGATGTCTAGTAATCTACTCTTACTAAATAGCAATGTTCTTAAATGGGGACCAAACAGGCCAGTTTAAACCAGTTTGGGTCGTGATCCAATCACATTACCAAACTGATTGACTCCTACTAACCTGAGCCAACCAGGCTAAAAGTGAAAACCGGCAAGAATTATGAATAAACCATCCATATCGGCAAACCTGACCGATTCTCTCCGGTCAAATTCACCATCAAATCTCTGCCATGTCCATATTTTGTGCAGTAAGCTTCCTCAAATCTTTATTTCGGGCGTTGAGATCTATTGTGTCCATATGGTTTCAGCTAATTAGCTCAATTAGAAGTGGGATTTTGGCCTGTATGTTCAGCCAGGTTGAGAAAGAAAGAGTGGCATAGGAAGACTGGAAGAGGGATGGATAGGTGGAGTTGATGTGCCACTCATTCCTAATCACTTGTATTTTGCTTTTTAGATTTTACACATGCAAGCCATGTGGCTCTAAAACAATTTTGAGATTCCAATCAATTCAGGTATCCAATTTGAACAATGTTATTATATGAGTTTATACCTGCTTTTGAGTATTTTTGCCGTACTTTTTTATATCCCATTCTTTTACACGTTTTCTATATTTGATATTGGTTACAATTTCTATGACATGATTACGATATCGTGGTTGAACCACTGCTTGACTCCGCTTGAACCAGTGACCCGTGAACCAGTTCATTTTCTGGTTCCATGACCAGTCTGGCTTTACAACTTTGCCAGATAGTGTGTCACGCTTGTTGTACACTTGTACCAAATATACGTGAAACTGTTTCAAAGTTCCCAAGTTCATTCTCACAAATACCTGTCCTTCAGTATCCTAACTAGAGTTCATTTATACCACCAGCGCCTACTCTTCTATGTTTTTAAATCTGTTCATTGAAATAATTATTATGTCAACCTGCATCAATCACCACATATAAAAGTTGCATAAATAGGCAATTAAGCTGCTTACCCCTTCATAAACTACAACTCCAGCTCCATTAAGCAGAGGTTCATAAGTTACATAGCTGTGTCCAGTTATCCAACCACAGTCTGCTGTACACCTAAAACAAAAGGGAAACTTGTCAGCTTCTAGTGATACCAATAGCTTTAATCTAGTCCATAATCAGGAAGCAAGGAAAACACGAACACAAACTAGCTTTTTACGTTACCAATATACATTTGACGGTTTATAGTCAAATGCATACTTGAAAGTTGTTGCAGTATATATCATGTATCCACCTGTTGTATGTGGAAGACCCTCTCATTTGGCCAAAGAATTTTAATTAGCACACTCGAGTAACAAAAGAAAAAAGAGTACTCGAGTATTCGACGGGACTTCAATTACCTTAGGCTTTCCGGTGCTCCCACTCGTATAGAGCAGAAAAAGTGGATCCTCCGAATCAAGCCACTCCACAGCACACGTCGTGGGATATTTGGGAACAACATCCTGGAAAGAAGAGCCAAAATCAACTCCTTTTACTAGGAGAGTCATATTTAGGATGAATGGATTAACAGCATTACACCTACATATGAAGTGAGATAAGAACTCAGAGTAGAAGCTGGATGTATTGACCATTAGCAGAGAAAGTGTTGTTGCTCAAAATAAGTGTGACAAAGATCGAAATTAAGGAATAGAAAGTAAAAAAATAGGATGTGAGGACAAGTGATTATGTCAGATGTAGCAAAAGGAGCTCTCGAAGTTTATGATACCAGACCTTTTGCCGAAAAGTATAATGGTGCAAATACCAATTTCAAGCCTGTGCAAAGTGCCTAGAGTTGTTAATGTGCAAAAGATCACAACAGATGTTATAAACCCTTGAAGTTCTTCAAGTCCCCAAACAGCAAACTTCGAGAATTTCGACTACGATGAACTTAGAGAGTATTTTCTAGTTGCTTTTTCTTGGTGTGTGGCTTGACCTTGGCAGGAAAGCTTAGAGGTAAGAAATCGCTGTTTTTTCTTTTAAGCACTGTACAACTTCATATGCAGTTTTAGCAAAGACTTTCATACAAGACCCAAAAGCATAAGAAGACGATATCAAAAGTTACCGAAATAAGTAGAAGGAAAGAAGTGAAAGAAAAAGCCTTTAGGGTACGTCGTATGATATGTTGCTCCGAAAGGAAGTAGCTTATTAAGTGTAGCTAAAACATTGATTGTAGAAAATATAGGAAATTTGCAATTCAGAAATCACTAGTTTTTTAACCCGTGCGTTGCATACGAAAATGAATTTTAAAAAGTGCCACAGAAAATTAGAATTAAAAAACGCATGCAAAAGAACTACTCTAGGAGTAAAGATGAGAGAAATAACGGGAGATTTGAATTTTGATTTTTAGTTAGGATATGAAATTACCTTGATTAAGGAGATAATGATTAAGAGATAATATAGGAATCAATTTTAAAAGAGAGTAAACAATAATGGCCTAGGTTGGAAGTTCTAACCGTACACAAAGTATTGTACAGTATATTAAAAAGGAAAGAGAACATTTGTGTCAAATAATTAGCATCTCTTATGACACGTGGCAAGCAGAGAGAACTTGATTTTGAGCAAATATTTTGGGAATAATAGTAGAATAAGATATTAATTAGATTAATGAGATAATAATAATTCTAGAAACTTGATTAAGGTGCAATAATTACAAATTACTTTTGAAATTTAAATTTAAACTGATAAGAAAATTTTTAACTGATTGGAGAGAGATAACTGAATTCAAAAATAGAAAGTGATAATGGTAAGTAATTAAAGTTAATTTATATAATAATAAATTAAATCCACATGGCAAAAAAAGAGAATGTCAGCTTCGGCTTTCATATATATATATATATATATATATATATATTAGATGTGGAGTAGCACCACCTAAAGATAGAGTCTATTATTGTGCAATTACTTTTTATCTTTTTCTTTTCTTTCCTTTCCTTTTTTTTTTTTTTTTGGGGGGGGGGGGGGGGGGGGGGGTTTACTTAAGCCAGTTTAGCCATGTGATGAAAATTACTTCTTTGCAAGTGCCGTAGTGCAAATTAATGCGAGCGGAAGATTAGAAAGGCTGCAGTCTTAAACCAAGACGTTCATCAATCCTCCAAAATGTTGAAAGTCATTGCCTCAAGAACAGGATTATTTCATCTACAGTATATACACAAACTCTTCATACTATACACAAAAGATCGTCAACCTTCCTAATGTATAATATATATCCACTGATCGCGGTACTTCTGTCCCTATGAATAACAAGACAACTGACCCAATGAACAACAAAATCAAGATATAGCAATGAGGAAGATGTATAGAGTTAATATTCAATACAGCCTTATAAGGAAAAAGCAACACAAGGAACTACAGAATCTAGAGAGATTTTGTATGTGAGTCGTGATGTAAGAACTTTTGGTTAAAGAAGAACTTCCAGTTTCCTTTCTTTTCTTGTATAAGTTGTCAATCAATTTACTCTAAGAACATATCCCCACCTGCCACCAGATATCTCTTTCCTCTCGCCATTCAGTAGCTTCCCTCTTCATAGCTGATACATTTCCGTAGGAGAGGTATGCATCTGCTTGGGAGGAAGAAGAAAAGGTTAAAAGGCATGAGAACTTAACTTATGTAGGCAACAACTAGCAATCAAGGGAATATTGAAAATGAAACAAGACGCGTGGAAAAAAGGATAGTGCATTTTGCAACATGCTATATTAAGAAAGATATATGATGTAGAGAGTACTAGCTAATGTCGGTTAGAAGAGATTCAAGTATATGGTTGAGATACTGGTGTACCATACTTCTCTATCGAAGTTGTCCAACTTACATTGATAACGGTTATTTCTCATTTTGAAGTCAATTTTAGTCTACCTTTTCTGAATCAGTGACCCTAAGTATTATGGGGGTCGATCGCAATGCAAAATACGGATTCTTCACATATCTTGATTTAGCCTCCCTCACACTTCAAACCCACTCCCCATCCACCCAACAAGAGAAAAATTCAATCTGAAGAAAAATGTGTATCTGTTTTCCTACTTCGATTACTGCTCTACAAGGTTGTAATTTCAATTATTTTGAAGAAGTCTAGGGCCCCTTAGTCTCGACCCTCCAAACTAGCAGTACTTCCAATGCTTTTAGATTTGTCTCATACAGAGGTCGATGGCCGCACACCATGCAATCCAATTTTGTTGTCAATAAATTGTTTACAGTGATAATAGTACATCAAATGATACGTTATATGTTAAATGACTTTTTGTGCTGCTTTTAGTTTTCATGGTAGAAGGGGATGCTAATTTTTATTGCTGTCGCGAACGTCATTTATTAACTTGTGCTCTACTACCAAGATCTACATAATTAGACTGCATCGTATATTCTAATGATGAAACACAATTTCCTTGTACATAATTAATTAGACAGCAAATACAGTAAAATCTTAATAACCTCCAGTCTAGAAATTTGTTTGACAATCATTCTTAATGCAGCTTCAATTTTCTGAAGAAATATGTACATACTAACACTACGTTCTCGTTTGGAAGTCTTCTCATATGCTTATGAAGTCTAGACTTTCTCTTTCTATGGGCAGGACAGGAATATTGGATTCAAGCAAGGACGCAATGACATCTCACCCACCTATGGATATCCCATTCCGAGATGATTCGACAAGAGCAGCATCAACTATTCCCTTGAGATAGATGACCTTAGACCCTCTCCTAACGGCATTGCAAGTTATGACGGCCTTTGGTTTGCAATCCACGATTCTCTGAGCAAGAGATTCCGCAGAGAACCCGGCGAAGACGACCTGAAAGAAGAAAGCTATTTGAGATCATATATCTCAAGAATGCTTAGAAATTGGATGGGATGACAGGGGCAAAAAGGGAAACAAAAGTAATTATTACCGAGTGGACAGCACCGATACGAGCACATGCGAGCATTGCGATGGGCAGCTCCATAAGCATGGGTAAGTAAATTACAACAGCATCACCCTTTCTGACACCAATATCTTTCAAGTAATTCGCAAGCTATCAGCAGGTATTTAAAGACAAAACTTAGATCCACTTGAACCGTGATGAAATGAGGGAAAAAGAAATGTTTGTTATAAATGTGCAGTGCAAATATAATGATTGGAAAAGAACCTGGCAAACTCTGTCAAGCAGCTGGGTGTAGGTTAAAGTGGCATCAAGACCAGGCTCATTACCTTCCCAGTAGATAGCAATTCTGTCACCATTACCAGACTCGATATTTCTATCTAAGCAATTGTAGCAAATGTTGGTAGTACCGCCCTTAAACCACTGGTAAAAGCCACATCCAAGCATTGGAATCGAGTACGTAATAGAGAATGCGTTACATGGGGGGAGCATCATATATGGGAAAGAGAGCTCACCTCGATGTTGATGTTGCCTTTTCTAATGTCAAGGTTCTCCGAGTAAACCTGGTGCTCAACCCATTTCTGTTTCCAGTAGAATTCCGAGGCAATCTCCGACCAGAATCCAGCGGGGTCCTCAATTGACCTCTTATACATCTCCAGGTACTGATAATCCCCCCGCCCAGGAAATAAAAAGTTCAAGTTGCCGCGGTCAACGCAAAACACGATCAAAAAATTCACGAGAGCTGGGAGGAGGGGCGGAGAGAGATTTACCTTTTGAGGGTTGGGGACGAGCGCCTGACGGCAGAAATCATGGCTGGGGAAGACGAGATCATCCTTCTCGGAAGCAAGAGCCTCGCCAAGGATGACGGCATTCAGCCTGGGTATGCTACCAGCACCCGAGGGCAGAGTCGCCATCGACTCCACATGTCGAAGGTGATGCGATGACATCAGGCTGCTACCGCCTTCCTCTTGGAGTAGTCTCCTGCGGCCCGATCGCTGTCGTCGGCTTTGACGGTCAACAGAGGCAGAGGACAGACAACAATTAAGAAGGGGTGATGAGAGACTGGGCTTGTTTGTGGAAGTTGAAGAACGGAAGATCGGAATCGACCCAGCCTCGTACTCCCCTAAACAAATACTCTTTTTATAACTACTATATATATTATGATTATTGTTATTATTAATCTTCTCGTTGTAATAATAATTAGAGGAAGAAGAGGGGCATTGCCAACCTTGGCTGAATTCTCTCTCTCGCTTTTTCTATACAGGAGCTGATTTGTTGAGAGCACTAGCAATTTGGGTTAAATTGCTACCGCGATCTGGCTGTCCATGCGCGATCTGTCCATATAATGCTCTTTCAGTTTCATCCAATAACCACACAGTCCCACGAACAAAAAAAAGTTAGTTGTTGATGAGCTAACAAAAAACATAAAATTGGAAAGAGATCAAACAAAACTGATAGTAGGTTCGAGATCAAATCAAACCAAAAACAAACGCAAATTGGTGGTGGCGGCGTGAAAGGGAATAACCAAGCCACGACAGAACCACTGCCACTCCACCACAACCAAGAAACCTACAATCATTCATCCCAAGTAGTGTCTCCATCGCCCACAACCACCACCACTCTGCCAACGGCGCTGAACCCATCACCACCACCATCCGAACCTCCGTAAAATAAAAAGAAATAATAGATGTGAAGGTTTGGATCGAAATAAAATCCCGAACGTTGGCCTCGCTCTGGCTACGGCGACGGCGGCTTAAAAGGGAAACTCGCGATGCTTCGGCGATGGGAACTCGCGATGCTTCGTCAGATCTAGGATTCCCTTCTTCGCGATGCTTCAGCGATGGGGAAACTCGCGATGCTTCGGCAGATCTGGGATCTCCTTCTTCGTGATGCTTCGGCGATGTTTGGTCTCATGGGCGATGGTGGCGAGAGAGAGAGAACCTCGGGGACAGAGGAAACACAGAGAAAGACAACAGGATCAAGCTAAAGGGATATTTTTGTCCAAAAATCATCCGCTACATTATGTAGCAGACGGACAAGAGGGTATTTTTGCCAAAAAATGGTCCGCTACATAATGTAGCGGACAGACTTAAAAAACGTAAAAAAACAAAAAAAGACCAGGACCGTCCACAGATCGCACGTGGACGGCCAGATCGCGCTAGCAACTTGTCCCATTTTGATAGCGCTATCAACGAATCAGCTTCACATATATATATATATGGAGCCGATCCCTGTCTATCGGTGGAAAAATTGTTATTTCTCCACCAAACCGCTACTCTTTGTAGCGATTACAATTATTCTTCACAAAACCCAACCGCAATAAAGTGTTGCGGTTGGAATAATTGAGAGGAAAGCCCAACCGCAACTAAAAGTTGCGGTTGGCATCATTTGTTTCAAAAGCCAACCGCAACTCTATGTTGCGGTTGCGCCCCCTTCCCCCGTCCTTCCCCCGTCCTCCCCCCATGCCCAACCGCAACAAAGAGTTGCGGTTGGTCCCCTTCCCCCGCCACGTAGTGTCCCCCTTCCCCGTCACGTGGCCTTTCCCCCTTTCCCCATGGCCCCCCTTCCCCCCGTCCTCCCCTCCCCCGCCACGTGGCCTTCCCCCTTCCCCCATGGCCCCCCCATCCCCCTCCCCCTCCCCCCATGGCCCCCCCATGCCCAACCGCAACAAAGAGTTGCGGTTGGCCCCTTCCCCCGCCACGTGGCCCCGTCCCCCCCTCCCCCCTCCATGCCCAACCGCAACACTTTGTTGCGGTTGGCATACCAACCGCAACAAAGAGTTGCGGTCCCCCCCCCCCCCCCCCCCCGTGATGCCCCCCTTCCCCCCGTGATGCCCCCCCTTCCCCCTCCGTGATGCCACGTGGTGTCCTTCCCCCCTCACTCACGGATTTTTTTTCTGTCTTCTTTCTTCTCTCTCCTTCACTTTTTTCTCTTTATAATCCCTCCTCCCCAAACCCTTTCTTCCACTCTCCATACCAACTGTCTTCATACTTCATATCTCACCTACATAGTCTCCACAACAATACAAACAAAAAAAAATTACGCTAGAAGATCGGTGGATTTTTCTTTAAATATATCAAGTCAAAACAAGTAAGTATTTTGAATTTTTTTATAATTCAATGTTAATTTCAAAGTTCAAAAATAGTCATTGTACAGATCAATCGGAGATCAGATGAGCGGTATTACATTTATAGATTCCAAAATAGCGATTTTTTAGGGGGTCAAAATTAAGATTTTTCACGAATTTATAAAAAATATCTAGAGCTAGATTTTGACAAAGTACAAAAAATAGACCCTAGTTATTTTTAAAAGATCTATATCAGGAAAAAATTTTAGATTTTTCCAAAGACTGGAAAGGGGTTAACTGATACGGGGAACCTTGTAACTTTGCAGTGTAATTTAAAATATCAAGCCAGCGCGATTTCGCGCGAAACTTTTATGAGAACCCTAGGATGTTAGGAAGTTCCATCCCCAGGAATTCGGGCCATTCCGAAGTCGTTAGCTATTTTTTTGGCCGAACGGGCTTTTAAGCGCTCGATCCGGACACCGGTTCGGGATTTTTAGGCGAAAAGTCTGTAGAATACTTTTTAGATCAAGAATGAATTCGGGAAGCTTAAAATAACATTTCAAATCACTTTTGAGATTGTTCTGATGCCAGGGGCATTTTGGTAATTTGCCACCCCGAAAGGGGTATTTTGGTAATTTTACGGTGTTAAGTTTTTTAAATGACTTTTTAGTCCAAAAATGTAAGTAAAACACCTGAAAGGTTGTTTTGAAGCTGGTTTGGGGCGTTAGGGTGGCATTTCGGTAATTTACCGCTCATCGGGAGTTTTTTGGTAATTGAACGTTGTAACGCAACTGGAGGAAATAATTTTTAACACTATGTGGGTTCCTAGGGTGTAACACTATGTGTGTTTAATGTGAATACAAAACGTAATTGTCGCTAAAGGTGAAAACTTAATTAGACAGTTTTCACAAATTTATAAAAAATAGTTAAAGCTAGATTTTGCCAAAGTGCAAAAAAGATACCCTAGTTATTTTTAAAAGATCTATATCAAGGAAAATTTTCAGATTTTTCCAAAGACTGAAAAGGGGTTAACTGATACGGGGAACCTTGTAACTTTGCAGTGTAATTTAAAATATCAAGCCAGCGTGATTTCGCCGAAACTTTTATGAGAACCCTAGAATGTTGGGAAGTTCCATCCCCCAGGAATTCGGGCCATTCTGAAGTCGTTAGCTATTTTTTTGGCCGAACGGGCTTTTAAGCGCTCGATTCGGACACCGGTTCGGGATTTTTGGACGAAAAGTCCGTAGAATACTTTTTAGATCAAGAATGAATTCGGAAAACTTAAAATAACATTTCAAATCACTTTTGAGATTGTTCTTATGTCAGGGGCATTTTGGTAATTTGCCACCCCGAGAGGGGTATTTTGGTAATTTTACGGTGTTAAGTTTTTCAAAGGACTTTTTAGTCCAGAAATGTAAGTAAAACACCTGAAAGGTTGTTTTGAAGCTGGTTTGGGGCGTTAGGGTGATAATGAACCCCCGAGGGCATTTCGGTAATTTATCGCTCATCGGGGGTATTTTGGTAATTGAACGTTCTAACACAACTAGAGGAAAGAGTCTTTATGTTTATTTTATTTAATTCTATGAATTGTTGAGAATGATATAATTTTTATTTTTTAGATTTCAGTATAAATATGGATGCAACTGGAGGAAATATTTTTTGTGAAGATTCTGATCCACCTTACTTAGGTCAAGTTTTTCAAACACTGGACGAAGTTGAAGCATACTATAGAGCATATTCGAAAACGATAGATTTCGGTATTAGAACTAAAACTACTAGAAAACGGGCGAATACAGATCAAATTTGTGAAAGACTATTTGAGTGTCATAGAGAGCACCGTATGTACCGCCGGTTGTTCGGATCAGTGACGAAGGGCCATCAAGACAAAGAAAACGCGACACATTTTTGGGTACTGGCTGCAAGGCCCATGTGTATGCAGTACACCGGAAAAATGAAAACCATTGGGTTGTGACGGGAGTGGAGTTGAGCCATAATCATCAGTTGATGACCCCTAGTAAGATTGGTCAAATTCATCAACACCGAGAAATAAGCGCGGCACACAGACAACTGATATTTACAATGGCCGAGGCTAAAATTCCACCTTCTAGAATGATGGGGGTTTTCTCAAGCCAGGCTGGGGGAATTGACAAGTTGAGTTTCAACGAAGTAGACCTTCGAAATGAACTTCATGCTCAGAGGAGAGAGTCTTTCGGTAAGAGTGATTCTCAAGCTACACTTGATATCTTCAGGCACCTTCAAAGTGAGAATTCTGGCTTTTTCTATAGTCTCCAACTGGATGATGAGAACCGCATTAGTACTATATTTTGGGCGGATGCCCGTTCTAGAGCTGCTTACCAAAATTTTGGGGATGTTGTGACGTTTGACACCACATACCGCACAAATAAGTACTCTATGCCTTTTGCTCCATTCACCGGGGTGAACCACCACTATCAGTCAATCTTGTTTGGCTTTGCCCTGCTTAGGGATGAGATGGATGAGTCATTTACGTGGTTATTTGAAACGTGGCTTAAAGCAATGTATCATATTCCTCCAAAGACCATCATCACCGACCAAGATCTGGCAATGAAAAATGCAATCGCTAAGGTCCTTCCAGATACTCACCATGGCCTGTGCACATGGCACATAAGCAACAAATATCCCGAACGGCTTCACAATGTATATGCAAACCATCCGAGATTCAAGACTGACTTTAATACATGTGTGAAGAAATCGTTGACGGTAGACGTGTTCGAGGAGAGGTGGGCCAAGTTAATGGATGACTACCATTTACACAATCATGAATGGTTACAATCGTTGTATGAGATCAAGACACAGTGGGTCGGTGCCTACACCAAGAAGTTTTTTGCAGCCGGAATGACTACGACCTCGAGAAGCGAATGTATGAATGCATTCTTTGATGGGTACGTAGGCCATTCTTCAAGTATAACAGAGTTCGTACTAGAGATGCAGAAAGCCCTTGACAAGCAATTTTTCCTTGAGAGAGAAGCCGACGCGGCTACAGTTTACAGAGAAAGAGCCATAGTAGTTTTTTCACCTTTGGAGGCTCATGCGGCTCAAGTCTATACCAAGGAAATGTTTAGACAGTTTCAAGAGGAACTACTAAAGTCGAATCAATATAGCATGACAAAGTTGCACGAGTATTCCACCAGAGTGATCAAGGTTTATGCTTTGACAAATGTGACGAATTTCGCCAATCCGTGCTCTTCGTCGGCTCCGAGGAGCAGAAGACATTTTACCGTAGCAGTTTGTATGGACACCGGGTTGGTTAATTGCAACTGTCAACTGTTTGAGCATAAATGTATACTTTGTCGACACACGTTGAGGGTTTTTAATGCCAAGAATGCTCGTGAAATCCCTCCACAGTATATCTTGGAACGGTGGACGAAGGAAGCCAATAGAGTCCACGGTTATATTCCTTACGTGCCCAATGTTTCAGTTGATTTCGAGCAATCTGAGACGCTGCGATATAATCACCTTTGTAACATCATGCACGGTTTATCATTGGATGCAGCGTCAACATTTTATGGATACAGGTATCAAGTTGAAGCAGCCGCACGGGATAAGGCTAACCTTGCACAGTTTAGGATGGCATTACCAGAAAGACGGGACACTCCGACTAGTCGGACGACTCCAGCCGGTAGATTCAATCGAGCTTCACAGCCGGTCATTCACGGCACTAGCCTGCAAGGTGAGGATGACAACATTTTTGATCCGATTATTTCTCAAACAAAAGGGAGAAAACGAGCAATACGCATGAGGAATCCGATTGAAGAAGCAACGGGTCAAAAAAAATTTCGAAAGTGTGCGTTGTGTAATAAGATGACTGATCATGACAAGAGAGACCATTATAAAGTGTTAGGTATCGAACCTAGCAGTATGGTCAAGGAGGACGATGATGATGATGAGTGTTAGGGTTAATGTTTCAGTTGTATAAATTAAACTTTTATAATGTTTAAATTTGTGATTTGGTTTGTGGAATCATAGCTTCCGAAAAATTACGTAATTATTTTTGTCACTTTTTTTTTCTCATTGCACCTTAGGCACGCTAGTTAGCCCATCTGTATCAATTTTGGGAAAAAAAAGAGACACATTATTTTTTGGGTTCTTCTATGAAAGGCCTATTCGGGCACACTTTAGGGCCATTGCCTTCCACCCTTGCACGATGCCTAAAACTCGAAGCGCTTGATCTTCGAAATAATTCCATGTCTGGTCTTATTGGTCTTGATTTTACTGGATTGCGGAATCTCCATACACTTGATCTTGCCAGTAACAAGTTTTCGGGTGCATTGCCACAAACATTGTCTAGTTGCCAGGAGCTAAAAACAGTGAGCCTTGCCAAAAATGGCTTAAGTGGTTGAATGCCTAAGCATTATGCAAACCTCACGTCCCTTGTATTTCTTTCATTGTCAAACAACAGTTTCGTTAATATATCAGGGGCCTTATCTATTCTACAGCACTGCAAGAACCTCACCACTCTTATTCTTACGAAGAACTTCCATCGAGAAGAAATTCCAAAGAATGTGAGTGGGTTTGAAAGCTTAGTGGTTTTTGCGCTTGACAATTGTGCCCTTAACGGCCAAATCCCTGTTTGGCTTCTGAGTTGCAGGAAATTGCAAGTCCTTGATCTGTCTTGGAATCGCTTGAATGGTAGTATACCTCCTTGGATTGGTCAGATGGAGAGTTTGTTTTACTTAGACTTCTCGAATAATACACTTACAGGAGAAATCCCCAAGAGTTTAACTCAGCTAAAAAGCCTCGTTTCATGAAGTATACCTGCTCTTCGAATTGAAGCCTCTTTCATGAAGTATACCTGCTCTTCCTTATATCAACGAGAAAGGTCATTTTCATAGGTCACGAGCATAACTCAAAAAATATATTAAATAGTTATGTGTATGCGGTCTAAGTATTCTTTTGATTCCCAAGCCGATAGATTGCATGTTCTAAGGTCCAAAGCCCATACTATGTCTCCATTTTAGTTGCTTATTAAGCTGAATCGAGTGAACAACTTGGTCACAGGTTGCATCAAACGAGACAAGTAGTGCAAAAGAATGTTGATGCTAGTTCAAGAGTGTAAGTCAACTTTATTGGTTAATTGAGTATAACATTTTATTCAAACATTGGTATGAGTTTTTTTTTCTTTTTTTGGTGCAGGAGGAGGCAACAATTACCAAGTCAGCTAAAAACAGTTGGTGTCTTCACAAAGTGTCTTGGGATTTGATTTCTTCTTTCAGAATAGTGAAACCTTTTGTTAATGATTTTTTACTTCTCATGTTGTTTAAAGACATAGATGAGTTGAAGTGAGAGGAGTTTTACTGTATTAAGTATTATAACTTATTACTTGTTTTCTCCCTCTACACATGTTGATGTCCATTTATTTTACTAGTGTGAGGACGATTATAATACTTTTTAATTAGACTAGAGTTTATTAGTGGTCTTTAATGCCTAAGCTATGTGTGTTGTTTATTGATTGATTTAGAAAATTTTCTTTATAATATCATATTTTATCTTTTGGGGATAAATGAAACTTTTTATTTATCAAAGATTAAAGTATTATCTATAAGTCAAATATGAGTAATGTTAGCTTTTAGATATTGAGACGCGTTAAAGAAAATTATTCGTTCACGAATAAAACAAAAAATTAATTAGATGTTAGTTGGGTTGGGTTGAAACCCAAACCATAGCATTTTTATTTGAGTTGAGTTGGGTTGAGCTTTTTTTACAAAAAACCTAATCTGGGTTGGGTTGAGATGGGCTTTTAAAATGTTGGATTTTTTCGGGTTGAGCTGAAAACCAACCCAACCCATCCAAGTTGCACCCCTAACTGTAAGAACTCATAACCATAAGAAAGAAGAACAACGGTTAGATTATAACAAAAGTTAGGTTGGGTTACCCTTTAAATTGTTTTTAAAGGCATATGCCCCATTTGTTAGATTGTTTCGGTTCGGTTTGATTCAGACAATTCTAAATTGAACCGATGTATCGATTATTCAACTTTCTAAAAATCAACAAAACCAATTGTCGTAGTTGTCGGTTTGTGAAAGGTCAGATTTGACAGTTTGGTTTAACCAATTAAATCGGCCACACTGGTTCAAATGCTCATTCTCAGTGGGATGCTTGGATGGAGTAGAGCATGGTACCTTTTGGGCTGTAAATTATGCTACGGGTTTGGTCTTTTTTTTTTTCTCGATATTGACTAATATGGTAAATTGGGTACTTTCTGGGGCTAAAATAAAAGGCTAAGTCACCCTAACTCATGAAAACGGCTCGCGGGGATCAAGAGAAATGAGATAGAAAAAAATTAGTTTCGCTTTTATCCAAGCGAGTTAGTTATCATTTAACATTTATAATTGTTAAACTCTACAAATTGACCACGAAGATCGAGCGACACACATCGTGAGAGTGAGAGAGAGAGAGAGATCTAACAAATCATGGGATGTAAAATGGTGTCTACAGTCACGAAATGACTTATGACATTTAAGTTACAAACAACAATGTGTCGAACAAAAAAACTATAAGCAAGTGTGAAAGTAAGCGATCATTTAATTGAGTTTAAATACAATTCTACACAGAGTGTAAATTTTTTTTTCATGAGTGTAACAACTGTTGTTTCTTAGTATTGGGAGGGTTGTCTTGTGGTGGTGGTGCATACTTCAAGTTGTTACCTATGGTGATGCGTAAGTGAGTGGCACTGGTATGGACGGATCTACTAGGTTTGATGGTGATGCGTGGTTGCTACGATGAATTATGTGTGTGACACTAAAATATAATTTTTACTAGTCCAAGGTAGAATATTTTTATAACAAGTCAAATATTCAACACTGCTAAAAATACGGGCCAAAATGCTAACTTCAAGTCAAACAAAATATTGGGCTCGCACCGAAGCTAAGTTTGAAGAATGAGTCCAAATAAGATTATGTGGCCTGGCCATGATCTTACTATCAGAAAATTCAAATAAGTCAATTTTAACCAAAAGAAATTAAATAGATCCATCTAATTAATTAAAGGGGAACAAAAAATCGCTTTAAAAGGCAAAGCCCCAAATCACGGGTTTTCTAAACTTAACCTTATTGTTTTACCTATAAATAGAGGGCTTCGGGTAGGGAAGAAGTATACATTGAGTCTCTACAAATAAGTCAGCGTTCTGCCACAATTCTGTCACACGCATACCATATCTTGAGAATTACGCTTCATTTGAAGACCAATGCGCACTAGTTTAGTGTCGTTCTTCAATCGAGCATTCTCGATGACGAAGATTAATCGCTCTTTAATCCTAAACATCAAAGGGAGATTCGCCTTCAACTTTAGTGTTTCTACAAGACAAAGATCGCCCTAAAAAAATAGTCAAAAGTAGCGGTTCATGAACAAGTTTCTTAACCCTTGGTTCATGACTTTACAGAGATCGAATCAAAGGACTTATACTTATTTTCTGTATAAATCACAGAGTGGTGTAACCTTATTTTAAAAATCATTAAATTGAGTTTTTTGCATTGTTTCTTGTCTCTCAGCTTAGACACAAATTTTATGTGTGCGTCGTGATTTTATTTTTTGAAGGGGATGATTTGGTTTCTTTGAGTATCGTCAAGTCAATAGCGGACTCTAGTTTAAGGGTTTAAGTTTCGTTTTGTTTTTGATTTTGTGCTTTTAGTGTCGTTTTTAATCCCTATAGGCCTAAGTTTATTGGGCTTTAACTTTGCAGAATATTTGTCTTTTTATTGTTGCTCATTAGTTACTACTTGTGAATCGCAAAAGCATGACTATCTAGAAGTGTCAAATAGGGCGGCCCAGCCCAAGCCCATCAGGCCTCCAGCAAAACGGGCCTGGGCCGGACCAGAATGGGGGAATATCTGGGCCCAATCCAAGCCTGGGCCCAACATTTAGGGCTGGGCTTGGGCCGGGTTGGGGCCTAATTTTTTTTATTTTTTTGTTTGCATTTTCTTGTTATTCAAAGTAAAGGCTTTAATTACGGTAATTTGTTGTTATTATTTAAGCAAATTGTACTCTAGGCATGTCCAATATTCATAATTTAACGAACCTAATCTTTATCCTTTTATTTAATTATAAGTCATATACGTTGAAGATAAATGTGTTTATAGGTCCCCTTCTCCTTTTATCCGGGCTTGGGACCGGCTGTTTGTAAACAAAGAGGCGAAGTTACCTATTTTTTTATATATACGGAAAAATATTTATCTTGCTTGTAAAAAGTTATTATATATATATATATATATGAAAAAAACTATATTTTGTGAGAAATTTTATTCTTAAAACTTAAGAGAAGGAAAATAAAAAGAAATTACCTAATCATTCGGAAGTACTTCAACATCCGAGTCACTGCTCTTCCTATCATCAATCAGTTTATCTTGCTCGCGGTATTTTGCATCAAGATAATTCTTCCAACATACACATAGCTTGAGCGAAACTATCCGTTTGGGGAGGGTAAGAGTGTAAAAATCTTAAAAGAGTTAAAAATTAACTTGGACCAAAATACCCCCCAAATTAGCCGTTATTTTGCTGTTGGGGGGTTAAAAATGAAATTTAGGGAGAAAAAGGGGAATAAAACAGTTAGGGGGAAAGGGGGGGGGGGGGAAGTTGAATTTGAAAAGTATAGATCCGGGCCTCGGTTCGGGCCGGGCCAAACCAGGGTTTTTCGGATCGGGCCTGGCTCGGGCTTTTTTCTCGAAATTTCTGGCCTGGTCCAAGCCCAGGCCTTAAGCCCTAAAATAGCGGGCCTTCACTGTTCATTCACGGGTTGGGCCAGCCCAGGCCAGAAAGGGGCCGGGTCTGGCCAGCCCACAGGTCGCCCGGCCGGTTTGACAACTCTATGACTATCTAGATGAGTTTCGCCAAAATTTTGACTGTTGGATCATGTCAAGCATCATATCATCATCTGAAATTTTCAAAGGAACTTAAGATATAACTAGCACAAAAGCTGATACCATCTAGATCTAAGATACCTAAAATCTATGATTACTAACTGATGGTTGTAACTAGGGTTACTGCAGGCGTGCTGTAACTCTAGTTACAGCTGTTAGATCAAAATCAACGCACCAAACTTCGCCACGTCATCAAAACAGCACACGGGACAAAACCGTGTCTTTTGGAGGCTTCACGGACGGCACTATTCCGTTAGCCAGATCTGGCGAAATCCCCAACTTTCATCTTCTCTCTCGCGAACAAAAATCTGCCGGTGGCTACAAAGTCTATCTCGATCTTCTCTCTACGATCTATCGCCGGTGAGGACCCTTCTCCTTCCGGCGACAACATAGTTGCACGCCATCGTATCCCGTTTGCCTCTCACGCCCACGGCCCCATGTCGCACCCACCGTGCCGGCACTGATCTACACGCGACCACCATCACATAGCCATGTCGCAACCACTGTGCCGCCACCGATCTACACGAATCCACTGTTGTTCAATCATATCCATAGCCGCTGATCTACCTGCCAGACGCCGCCGATCTACAACAACAACCAGCCAGGCAGCCAACGATCCAAAATAAACCAGCCACGATCTACACAACGACTACCACTACACTGCCCCTCGCTCTGGTTACAAGTATCTCGCACCACTCACCATCATCCCTCGCCCATCTGCCGAAGTTACGACCACCCACAGGAACGGATGAGGTAAATCGGTTCGTAGAGAGGAGCTGATTTCAGATGTTAATTTTTAGAGAGAAAGACAGATGTTTCTGGAGAGAGATGCAAAGAGAATAATATTAGACGGAAAATTAACGGTTGTTAACTCCAAAACGCAAAGTTCTGATTTATTTTGTGAGTTGGTGACGTGGCATGATTTAAAGCGTTGATTTTGATCCGTCGGCCGTAACTAGAGTTACGGCAGGGGATCTGCTCCTGGCCTTGATGGGGTCGAGCGTAATTGTGTGTAGCACAGCATAGCATAGCATTACGGGAGTAAATACTAAATAAAATATAAATATAAATCAATAAAGAGAGAAGGCAGAAGATGGATGCCGAGCCAGCCCTAAAATCTTGACACAAGACTCTCTAGTGATTGAAGTAACAGTACCGCCGAGACTGGGTAATGATCTGAGCCAGCCAACACCATATAGGCAGTGGAGTAAGGGAGGGAGAGAGATTGACCGATTTATTTGTGGGGAGGGGGATTTTGGGTTTATAATGGGAGGGAGTAGCGATCCGAACCAGGACGGTTCAGACGAGCAGCAGAGACGGTCCGAGATCTACACCTATGAGGCGCCTTGGCACATCTACGCCATGAACTGGAGCGTTCGTCGGGACAAGAAGTACCGCCTCGCCATCGCCAGCCTCTTGGAGCAGTACTCCAACCGGGTCGAGATCGTCCAGCTTGACGACTCCAACGGCGAGATCCGCTCCGACCCCGCCCTCTCCTTCGAGCACCCCTACTCCCCCACCAAGGCCATCTTCGTCCCCGACAAGGAGTGCCAGAAGCCTGACCTCCTCGCCACCTCCAGCGACTTCCTCCGCGTCTGGCGCATCTCCTCCTCCGATGACGACAGCACCGGCGGCCCCGCGGGTGTGGAGATGAAGAGCGTCCTCAACAACAACCGCAACAGTGAGTTCTGTGGGCCCCTCACCTCCTTCGACTGGAACGAGGCCGAGCCCAGGCGCATCGGCACCTCCAGCATCGACACCACCTGCACCATCTGGGACATAGAGCGCGAGACCGTCGACACCCAGCTCATCGCCCACGACAAGGAGGTCTATGACATCGCCTGGGGTGGCGTCGGCGTCTTCGCTTCCGTCTCCGCTGACGGCTCCGTCAGGGTCTTCGACCTCCGCGACAAGGAGCATTCAACCATCATATACGAGAGCTCCGAACCCGACACCCCGCTCGTGCGCCTCGGCTGGAACAAGCAGGACCCCAGATACATGGCCACCATCATCATGGACAGCGCCAAGGTTGTCGTCCTCGACATCCGCTTCCCCACACTCCCTGTTGTCGAACTCCAGCGGCACCAGGCCAGCGTCAATGCCATAGCCTGGGCACCCCATAGCTCTTGCCACATCTGCACCGCCGGCGATGACTCCCAGGCTCTCATCTGGGACCTCTCCTCCATGGGTCAGCCCATCGAGGGTGGACTTGATCCCATTCTCGCCTACACTGCTGGTGCTGAAATCGAGCAGCTCCAGTGGTCCTCTTCCCAGCCTGATTGGGTTGCCATTGCTTTTTCTTCCAAGCTCCAGATTCTCAGGGTATGAGCATCACTGAGACTATCATTTTCTAATTTAGCTTTTTGGGGATCTTGACAATTGTGGCTAGGGTTAAATGTCCTCTTATTCGGATCCTTCTGCTTGAATTAATGGTTTAATTTGCATCAATTAACGGTAAACAATTGCTGGGTGTTTTTTAGTTATGCCATGCTGTTGATTCTGCATTTTGCTGTGCTTTATCTTTCAAAATGCTGCAGAAAGGTTTGGTTAGTATGTGAGTGCCTGCACGTGTGAGATATTCTGGAGGATAAGACACTCCACCGACCATGAATTTGTATTGCGGTGTCGGGTATCTTGTGCTTGTCCGGCTGGAAAGAACGGTTCTGAAAGTAATCAAGTGGATATAATCAATTCGAGTGCAACAGTGCGTCTAAAGAGGGTGATGGTTGAAGTAGCTTTATCGCACCCGAATTAGTGGATTACGAGTTTCCCATGAGCAGGATGGCTTTCCATGGCAAGGATGGTGGATTGGTGCTTGGGAAAACAGAATTCGTAGTTGGGAAGTGGTTAACAATGGTGACTATGAGGGGCTCCTTGGTGTTAGTGGAGGTGGAGGTTGAGAGAGGAGAGAAAGATCACGTCAGAGGGTGAGATATGTAAGTTTTTAGTTCTGTCCCCTGATGAAGCTAAGTTTTTAGTTCTGTCCCCTGATGAAGCTCTTTGGTGTTAGATGATCATCGTAAATTTGTAGATGGCATATCATAGGGTAACAAGGAGAGTTTTGTGGCATGTTTTTAGAGAAGGAATGAATATCCATAAGTACTTTATTGATGTGATCATGGACATATATGATGGAGGGGCAACTAGTGAGTGGACAACGGTGGTATGACCGGTGAGTTTTCAACTTACGTGTGGACTTCACCAGGGATTAGCTTTAACCGATTACCCGTGGTTTATGTTGTCTATGGCTGATTTAGTTTTAGTTGCTAAAGACGAGAATTAAAATTATGGAAAAATTCTCCAAATGGCATTTGGTTGAGCATGATTCAGTCAAGTAGTTCAAAATTTGGACGCTATTTCAGTGGTCAAAATAAAATCCATTATATGAGGAGGTGAGGCAAAATGTTTATACTTCCAATTATCTTGAACTAATCTGCCAAAGTCAGGGTGAGTGGTCCAGATTGCTTGCATTTGAAATGGTTTTATATTGTTAGAGGGCAGTCGCTGGCCAGAAGTGTCAACTAGAATCGGACAGTGATCAGAATGGTTATCGGTACATGCAGAACAAATGCCTCCCGAAATTCAACTCCTGATGCTGATTGCGAAGTGCTCGATTTAATCGATGATTTAATTGATCTTTAACATAACATTTCCCATGCTTAGCTCGAAACCAAAAGAACTTCAGCCCAAGAAACACGAAGTTGGATTAAATGGCAATGGTTAATGCTGTCAATAGATCACCCGTCACTGGCCAAGGTAAATTCATTAAATTGGCTGTTGTTGCTAGGTAGTCTCGCCATTCTATATAGCAGATGGATTGGGAGTGGCACCAATAGCCAAAAGAAAGCCAATCTTTACCTTGTTTCTAACATTATGACGGGTCGATTTATGGAAGGATCTCTAGCTCAATCACCTCTTCCTTCCAAAATAGCCGAAGACCACCAGAGAAACCCATAGCGTCCACATTATGAACTACGTAGAAGACCCTTTTTGGGCCATTACTGTGTGATCTCATACCTTGGACTCTACCTCCAATCTTGGTACTCCGTAGTACACAACAGGTATTGAAGATAATTTCTCTTTTGCTTATTTCTAACCAGATGAGACGAAACCAAAGCTCTTATATTTAGTCAAGTAATTTTCGAGTAAGTCTTGTAGGAGCCCCTTGAAAGCTTGATGCATGTAAACGAATTTTTGTTCTACGTCTCCGAACTATATATCCGTGTCTAGTTGTGGTCATTGAACGATGAAACTGACGAATTCCCATTCTTATCCTATCCAAAACTTCTTTGTTTGGCCTTGCGCGTAAGCTTTATATCATGAAGACTATTTGATGTTGTTGACAACTGTACTTGAACTGTTAGACAATTAGTCTTTTCTATACCCCAAACATGAACAAAGGCTTCCCACTTTACATCAATATCTATAGCTATAGCTGCTATCTTCCTTAAGAGTTCAACTGATCAAATACACCCAATGCAAGTACAAATTCAGGTAAGTCCCAGGCTACACATAGCTCCCAGTTTTGCTGTTTTCGTGGTACTTTCCGAAGCATGACCTTAGTATCAAATGGCAGATCGTGCAAGTGTTCGCTGAGGAGTTTGACATAAGTTTGAAAAATCCTGCCATTTCTTTCACTCCAAAGGCAGTAAAGAGTAGCATCCAAAGAGACTCTTAGAAGTTGAGCTAAGAAACTAAGTCAGCGATAATTCTAGAAATCCTGGGCAAGTTCGTCACCCCGAGATGGAAGGATACGGGACTGGTTACCAAGAAGAACATGTGTCCCAACCACAAAGGAAAAGGGACAGAAAATATAGGGGATTCTCTCTCATTGCAAGGACTGACAAGCTTAGAAATGAATGTTTAAAAAATACAAAGGCCTGAATGGCATTTTGCCTCAACAATGAACACATATAGGTTCTCTCTCTACGAATGTACATGTCAAAGAATGCAAAAGATAAACTTCCAAACAAAAAAACTTTACAAGTATGACACAAATCTTGAGACCTCCTGTATTCTCGTGCAAATAACAGTCTCTAGAACAGCCAGTGCTTCTGCCTTGGCTTATGCACCGGAGCATCTACAAGAGAGAAAGCAACTTCTCATTTACTGATTTGCACGCCAACAATCCATTTATGTTCTTCTCCTTCGATATAGTTTATTTCCAGGTACGAGTAACACAAACCTTGGATGTCATAAAGTGAATTGTAATGCACCTCAGACCAGAAACTTAACCACAACTCTGGACCATAAAAAGCAGTAATTAGTATAAAAACAAAGAAAGTAATAGTTTTTTAATACCAAGGCCATGAAGTTCGTATGGGAACATTTTAACACCCCAATTTTTTTCTTAGCTACATCATTATTTCATGTCAGGAGTCTCGTGCATTTTCATAGTGCTTATAACTAATTTACATTAGATAATATGTTCCATTTTCATCGGAACAGGAACAGGAACAGGTTTTCCCGCAAATCATGTTAAGAAATCCAAATTCGAATAAAGCAAAGTTGAGCTGTTCAAATTCAAATGTGCGTAATATAGTGACGTTTGAAATCTACCTCGCTTAGGAGTCTGATGTTGCGGAGTAATTTCAATGAAACAAGTCTCCCTGAAAGAAGTCAAAAGGCATATCTTTGCCACAAACTGCATCAAGGAAAACCGAATAGACTGTTCTTATGTCACTGTAACAGAAGAGATATTTAAATTAAAAATTATATCTTCCCCCAAAAATGTGTGAGATATTGAAGACCAGTAAAAGGACAACAAATGTTAATTTGGAAGGAACAATCCCAGGATTCACTTGCTGACATAAGACGGTCCCACTATCAAAGAATCCACCCGCACATAACTTCAGGATAGCGTCCCTATGTAATCATGACTTGTTCATTAATCCACCGATATACTCTGCAGATTGTGTTAATCAGCAGATTCAATCGACTGAAGTAGACTTGACCTAAGTACTTCTAATAACACTCCAACTGAAACTCTCCCTAACTCAATAGGTTGGTTTGACTGGATTTCAAGAAATAATAATTAGGCCTTCGTTTTATTTTTTTTTGGGGGTACAACTTAGGCCTTCATCACTACATGAACTGCCAGATGGAAGTTTTTTGACAGTTGAACCGTGACACCATGACAAGAAGACATCTAGACAAAAAAGGCACAAAGTTATAGAGCCAAAGGCCTAGTAGTATCTCTTATATACTTATCACCAATATTACCATTAACTCTTTAACTAAACAAAAAGATCTGCAATTTCAGCAGAAATTCAGTTTAATTTATTATGGGTATGTCGTGGGTAAGGTCGAATGCAAAATTGCAGACTAACATGGATAAACACCTAACATCGCTTAGTTGCTGATACCAAGCCATTTGATCTCAGTATCAACGTTGACCTTTTGGTACTACAAGCAGTGCAAAATGGAAATGTATGCAACGCCAGTTCAAGAGGAGTTTTCTATGATCTTTCTTAAAGAGGAAGACAAAATGTGATTTAAAAGTTACTTGTAATGCGTTTATCAAGTTGAAGCTAAAAAAAAAGGTCTCTAAGAACAAACTTTTGCTGCACGAGAATGTACAAAGTGGACACTCCTAAAAACAGCTTATGGAGGTCATTACCAATTCTATTCTACCCCCGCGCCAACCTCAAAACTATCCTGTGCAAGGTGAAATCTTTCATTAATTCTTCACTTTCAAAGCAGAAAGTTAATAAATTATGTAGATGGCCCCAAAACATGGATTTCTGCTTCCAAGGTACAAGTATTAGTGAAAAACTCTTCAGAAGCCCACCTATGCCAAGCATCACATCCTTGACAAAAAGAGATTGGATGAGAAGGAATAAAATATAACTGTCTGGACACAGATACTAGACCTTATCAGCAGCTGCCTGTAGGGTTACATGGTCCCCCCATTCACCAGATCTGCAAGCGCCACAAAAAACCCTTTAGCAGTAGATCAACGAATCTTGCAGAAACCAAAATAGATGCTAGACTTAAGGCGAGAATTATAGAGCTGAATGATTGGAGTTAAGACTTTAAAGGGAGTACCCTACTTAGCCATTTTCTTGTAATAGTGCTTGTACTTCATTGGAACATAGCCTTCATACAAAGGACGACTGTCTTTAAGCTGGCAGAAAACATAACATAGAAAATGAGAAACAATAGATTGTGGATTTTATATTATTTGAGTAAAGAATCCTCTTAACTACCTCTGACATTCTGGTGGGCTTCACCCAACTAACAACCCTTCCAAAACCCCCACCAACTTCACCACCCCGTACACAAAAAGAAAAAGGAAGAGAAAAAATAAAACTAAATTTAACATCGTTGTAAACCAAAATTCAAATCAAAGGATACGTCAGGCAGACCAACAATAACAATAAAGGAAGAAGACGTGGTTTGAAGGCAGATTTTCGTATTTAGCCATTGGTTTTCCTGTTCTGCCACATCTTTGTCTGACCCTTGATCTGCATCTTGGGTCAATATTGCAGAAGGAGGTAGAGATGGACGAAAGAAAATATTACTCATAGAAGAAGAGTAGGTTGGATAGAGGGGGCAGCTTCTTCTGGAGTGTAGTTCGTGCTCACTGCTCAGTAATCCTACCGAGTTGAAGAAAGTTCCATGTGACAATAGTAAGACTAGCTTTGTTGTATGCTACAGAATCGCCAATGCTTTGGTGGATGGATGGCCAAGTAAGGAAGGGTAACGTAAGAAGTGAAGATATTTGCGAGGGGGGGGGGGGGGTAGCACCCATTGTAGAGAAGATGGAGGAGCAGTGCAAACATGACTCGGACATATTCAAGATTGACCTATACATGCCTCAGCGAGAAATGCCAATTGTGGCAAGTTGATGGGGTAAGAAGAGGCAGGGCTACACTGAGAACAACATGGTAATACGTTAGTAAGAAAGGCTTGATTGCTAGAAATACATCAGGGAGTTTAAATAGTGGCAAAGAAGGTTAACGTAGTGGACCTCAACTAGTTTGGGACACAGCTTGAGTTGTGTTGAGCTGTTTAACCAACTAATATCCTCCACTCCATGATGATACTTCCTCTCCCTTAAAAGTTCCTCCTCAAGTTTATTGTGTTGTGCTCAAAGATAGAAACGGGTGTCAAGAACTGGAAAGCCTTGATTTATGAGAAGAACAACAAGTATTCAAGTGACATGAAAAGAGAAACAAGAGATCAAATTTAACTGGCAAAATGAGGAACTCATAGAGCACTGTTAAAATTGCCAATTGTTGAAGTGCTCAAGACAAATATCATAGGACAAAGAAAAAAAAATCTCTAAAACCATTTCCATCCACAATTCTATACTCGCAATGCAGCACAAAAGTTTTTCAGTAACTTAAAGCTACTTTTACACCAACCTGTTTGACAACCTCCTTCCGGACATGCTTGTGATACTCAGGCGACCTATAGATCTGGTCAGAAAGTGCACGAAACTGAAAAGGAGAAGTAAATATATCAATAAAGTTCCAATTTAATAACATCACTAAATAACTGAACGTACCTGACAATTTCCATCCCCAGAAACCTTCACTTCATATAGACCATAGATATTTAGCCTGGGGTGAGAACGAGAAAATTTCCTGATGAGCTTATCAAGGATGAAGAGCTAAGTAGGGGAAAAAATCACAGCATATGGAATGCAGCAGACTGTAAATTCAAAAGCTCGAGGGTGCTTAGATTCACCAACCACATCATGGATGGAAGCAGGTTTCTGGACAGGTAAAAGACGCCATACCAGTGCAGAGTGTAGGCAAATGTTCTCACGTATTCTTACACAATGCAGGTGATCTAGCAGGTAAATCTCAGCCCTTATATATAGATCATTCCTGAACTTGAGGTTCAAGGGTCTTCTTGTTTTTTTATGGGTTTCTTTTGGTGGTGTGTGTTGTTTTTTTTTTTTCCGGGGGGGGGGGTGTTAGCGCAAATGTGATACATCCCAGGATTCATTTATGTCATGGTGCTCAATCGTGAATATCTGCTCAATCATCCCGGATCCTCTTAAGTTCGTAAATCTGGGCTCAGGAAAAGCCTTGAAATGCAATCTTTGAGAGGAATGCTTCGGGCTCGGTGGAGCTTTATTAGCTGTATTGTTTAAGTCAGAAGTTATTAAAATAAAAGAGGATTTACTATGACATGTGTAGTTTAGTTGCTATAGCAGTCCCTTCCATGGTTAGGAGTTGATTTTCCTATTCAAATTCCAAGTCTTTTTACTAAAAAAGTGCAATCGGATGTGTTTTGGAGTTGACAGCATTGGCTCTTAAAAACACGATAAGTACCGTCTCAAAAGCTCAACTCTTGGACAAGGGTACGGGATACTTAACCGACACTTCTTATCAAATGTGCCGCAAAAGCAGTCTTACGGAGTAATTTTGTTCCATCATTGCCCTTCAATGGGAGAAGTTCCCAATTTAAAAAAATGTTTGTAAAATGAAACATATGAGAAAATGGAGAATAAATATTTTGACATGTCCCAAGAATTGGAAATTAGACGATCTAATGTTTAGGCATGTGTCCAAGCCTGACATCGAACCAAATTAGTGCACTGTAGTTATCTTGATCCATCATTGCTTTGAAAATGCAGAAGTTCCCAATTTAAATAATGTGTGAAAAATAATACCCTAGAAAGAAAATGACGGAACACTTGAACATAAAATATGTTGCCATGTTGCCGGACTTGGAAATCAGAAGATCCAATGTTTAGACATGTACCCGAACCCAACAAACCAAATCGATGTAAATAGAATTTGTTGCCTCTACACTGTTTAATTGACAGAAGTTTCACTTGTCTCCTAAGACTCGATCCTCACATTTCACAAGCAATCATAGGGGGAACAAGCAAGAGTTTCCTTCTAATTCTTACCTCTGGTTCTTTTTGGGTCAAAGTAAAAAATAGTGTACAACATAGTAAAGGCAGGTCCCCTTCCCATATCGAAGACCTCAAGGACTTAAGATGGAGTTGGCACCTCAAAGAGAAAGAAGCAAATGTTTTATAGTACTCTGATGTTGCACATTTATATGCTTCTGCACTTGATTTAAGTTCTTCCTCAGTCTAATTTGTTTCATATTCGCAGGTCAAATTTAAAAGTATAATTACTATTGATAAAACATGCACTCACCAAGCGAAATTTGAAGCAGAGCCATCACCAATAAGACGTACCTTTGGAGCAGCCGTTGGTGATCCAAAGTAGCATCACTTGGGTTCGGGATGAAGGTATTTATTCGCGGAACATGCTGAAATTATGCATAGAAGACATAAAAATACTTGTGATTATGGCTGATTCAAATGAAAGAGTATGTATTATCATAAAGATCATATGTAGTGGCAGTCACTTGACTACAACAACCATCTTGTTACGGTAAGGTCTTATTGAATGGCTGAATCTTTACTTGGGATGACTGGGTTATGGAGAGCATTAAACCATCTTGTAGTGCATTATCACTATTATTATACTACTACAAAGGGAACCTGGTATGAGGTCAGTCATGTATAACATAAGACTTCCTTGCATACGAGTATAAATCTTACCATATTTCGTGCTAGGAAGTTGGATGAATATATAACTATTAAGATTTATACCTTATATGCATGAGTGGAGTAAGAGTCATGCTCATTGAACGAAAGTTCTCTTTTTTCTCTTTTAGTTGATCTAAGTTGGTCTCTATTTTTTAAACACCAAGTCACCTCCTATATACATGTAAAGAGAACAATCATCGTTTCGTTCAATCTAAGCGGTAGGCATGTAAATGCGTAAATTTTGCTGAAAAGATACTGTTCTCCAAGTTCAAAAGAAATAAATAGCATTGACCGGCATAAACTATACATGTAAATAAGTTTTGTTAGTGTATGATCGAAAAAGAAAGTTGAGCAGCTTACGGCAACAGGTGCCAGATTGGAAAGTCGGCGACCAAGTGCACCATCTAACTTAGCATACTCTTCGGATAGTACAACAGCAATCATCCTGTCATCCTCAACGTCTTGTTGACTGCTTGCAGAAGTTGAGCTTGAACATTCACCAATGCTTTGAGTTCCATTTCTTGTCATCATATGGGTCAACTGCTTACAGCTTCTGCAATTGAAGAATAGTCACAAAAGCTCGTGTTTTGCAAGTTGAAAAAGCTTATTGATCATGTTATGTGCACAAGGAATAATGCTTGGCCGTATTCATTAAATAATAAGATTTTTTGGATCTTATTTTGCAGGTGTTGGCTGATTATTAAGTGGGGTTTGTTATTATCCCCTTATGGGCCATTGTGAGTGGTTTAGCTCGAGTGTGATCAAGATATTCAGGAGGTGGGTGTCTGATTGTATGCAGTTACTTAAATTCAGTGCAGAGTGCGCGCGGAGGCAGTTTTATTCTGATGTATAGATATGACATTTGCAATTAATGAAGGGGGAGTAAAGAGAGACATTTACCCTATATTCGTGTCACAACTTACTATTTTCTTCTCAGAGCAATATATCGTGTGTTAAGAATAAGAGAACGTGATTTATTCAGTTTCAAGGGCCAAGTGTTCTTGCCCCATACTCTTTGGGCTCCTACTGCTGCCCTGTTTTCAAGTCGTTAGTCACTTGGATGTAGGGAGGGAAGAATTATCCTGGTGTAAGAGATGGGCACTGTTGGTCTTAGCTTATGCATGAAGGCAGTCTTAGGATCAGGGTGCATATGTGGATATTTGAGTTTAATTATTCAGTTCCACCTAGAAATTGCAGCACAGTTTGCCTTAGGATTGATGAAGAGCAAATCAAGAGTTTTAGCAAGAGAAGAAAAAGGGTTCTCCGGGGAGGATTCTATGGTGATTTCCACTTTGAATGGGGTTTCCTTCCCTAGTACTCCGACTTTCTTTCTTTCTCTCTGATTCTCTGAATTCCATCTGTCAACCGATTAACATTCAGCAAATGCAGAAATTTGCTTATCCCAAGTCAAAGAAGATCAGCGATCCCAGTTCATGTTATCTCGTAGCAATTCAAACATGGCATAAACAAACCACGAGAAGATAGATGCCTATGTAGATGGTCAACTTATATTATTAACCAGATAAATCAGACATAATCTCTATGAATTTGTAGAGAAGGTACGAAAGGGAGGATCGACCTTGGTTGAGATCGATGCTACCGAAATTGATGTAATATTGCAAAAGAATTCATACTAACCATTTGGGAGAAAAGATGATTGCCGTATAGGATGAGCGGACCATAAATCTCGGGCAAACACGAACCGAAACGTTGTTGTATAACAAGAGAGGAGCCGAAGAATGTAACCGATGACAGATTAGAAGCGAGAGAGAGAGAGAGAGAGAGAGAGAGAGAGAATGAATCAGATAATAAATTCCCGATCTGGAATCAGAAATCTAAGTAGCAGCTAATGCATTTCGATCCAAATTGCAACTCTCATTCATTGGTCAGTAACTGTCGTGCAAAGAAAGATAGGTGATGGATGGATGGTAGACGTAGTTATGTATGAGAGCGTGATATGATCATCATCTAATCTATATCTCTAAATAAAAAGAACAAAAAAGGAGAAAGAGCGGTATTACCTTTGAGAAATCGCTGATAGATACCCGGTCGTGTTTGTGTCCGTCTGCCTGTGATTTGCCTGCATAAAATGTTGGAAATTGTGTGTCTGAATATGTGATGTGGAGTGGATAGAGCAAATTTGTCTCCAGTCAGAGTTAATACCGCCTCAACCCCCCCACCCTCGCCGGGCACCGGCTGTAAGAGTTAAGACTTTCAAGATGGCCGGTGCGGCGCGGGTGCGACCTTCATTTCTCTAGAATATTAAAAGGGGGACTGGGTCGCTGTCACCCTCAGCTCAGCCGGAGAGTGGTTGCGGCTTCTTGTTTCTTTCCCGCGTGTCAACAACTGTCCACGCCCATTTTCTTCCTTTCATCCTTTTTCTTTTCCCCTTCTCTTTTGGGTAAGCAACATCTGCCTCTGATTTTGGCAACAACCTGGAAGGAAGGTACAGGGTTCATGAACAAATTTTAACTACTAATTGGGACATAAAAACCTTTTTCCAACCGGCGATAATCGATAGTCTTTAAATATTTTTAGTAATTTTTTTATTAACATTTTTTGCAACAATTTTTAACGGTATTTTCTTAACGTCGGTAAATAAAAGTCATTTGACACATTTAATGATCAATAGTAAGAGGAAGATTTCTTAAATCCAAAAAAGGCAGCCAAAGTTTTTTTAGGTTAAATTTCATGGCAATCATAAATGGGAGCTGATCCATTGATAGCGCTAGCAAAATAGAAGAAGTTGCTAGCGCGATCTGGCCGTCCATCCCGAAAGATGGACGGCCCAGATCTTTTTTTTGCGTTTTTTAAGTACGTCCGCTACATTATGTAGCGGACAATTTTTTGCATTTTTTTGACAAAAATACCCTCCGAGTCCGTCCGCTATATAATGTAGCGTACAAGTTTTCAGACTTTTTTTTTCTCTTTCTGTCATTAATGTTCTGACTTTTTTTTCTTTCTCTCTCTCCTTTCTCTCATCCGCTACATAATGTAGCGGACAATTTTCTCACAAAAATACCCTCCAACTCCATCCGCTACATTATGTAGTGGACAGAGGTAGTACTTTTTTTTGACATAAATCTATCCGCTACATTATGTAGCGGACAGAGGCAGACCCTTTTTCTCTCCTGACATGTCTGCCTCTCATGTCCCCTCCTTTCTTCTTCTTCATCTCTGTCTCTCTCCTCTCCATCCTCCTTGCAGCAATGACAACAGCCCACAACACGGCCGAGCTCGACTCCGGCGTCGCTGCAGCAGAGGCGTTGGCCTCATCCCCGAGCTCCGACCACCACAACCAACAAACCCACGATTTCAGCCTTGGCATTACCCAGATGTTTCAGCCTTTCAGCGCGGCCTATCTCAAACTCCCATTACCCAGATGTTTTTGCATTCAATTGGTTGATTTCAGCCTTGGCATTCAATGGGCACTACAGAGATGGTCGGCAAGGTTCTCCAACGGTCCCTTTCCGGTCACAATGGCCTGAACGAAGAACCCGAACATTGAGAACATGGCAAGTCTACCATTCTTGAATCCAAGGGCTCCAAGTCTTTTTGGAGATCATCAAGCGTCAGCACCTTCTTCAGAAGGGTATAAGTTCCAGCAGCCACAGAAAACACAGCATCAGACGCATTCAGTCCAGCATAAGATGCTGGGTAAAAGTACAGACGGACAAACTTGCGTCCAGATGTCAAAGGGAAACTATACGTGAACTCCGATTCAAAAATTCTAGCAGTCAAGTAAGGGACCTCAGGGACAGAAGGCTTTTGAGTAGCGGCAGAGGATGTCGACGACCTTGCACCCGCCAAAGCAAACTTTGACCCAATATCCGTGGTCCATTTCCGACCATCAGTATCGGTAGAATCCCCAGAACCCCCACAGTCCAAGAAAATCTTATCCATGGCAACAAAGTCAGCAGCCAAACTTAACCCAATCACAAAAGCCAACAACAAAAACGACGACGACGCCGGACTTAACCCCTTCACCGCAATCTGGTATGTTCACCGGCAGTGACGACGCCGTCCCCCCGACCACCGCCTCAGCCCTCTTCGCCGCCACCAGCGGCTTCTTCCTCGAACTCACCACCAGTTTCCTGTAGTCCGGCGAGACGACGCCGTAGCCGACCGAGCTCCACACGTCCAATTCGTCCGATTCGTCTGAAGAAGAAGCAAAGGAGGAATGGAGGAGTGGAGTGGGGACAGCAAGAGAGAGAGAGAGTCTGAAAATTGATGGGAGAGGGAGAGAGTGTGTCAGCACAAAAAGAAGAAAGAAAGGACAGAGAAAGAGATAGGTAGAAAAAGTGTATCTCGACGGTCCGCTACATTATGTAGCGGATGGGCACAAAGGGTATTTTTGTCAAAAAATTGTCCGCTACATAATGTAGCGGACGTACTTAAAAAAATGCAAAAAAAAAAGATCTGGGCCGTCCATCTTTCGGGATGGACGGTCCAGATCGCGCTAACAAATACACCATTTTGCTAGCGCTATCAATGGATCAGCTCCCATCATAAATTGCACAAGTATTTGTCTATACAACAAATACTTGCCACTTATATGTTTATATGTTTGTTAACAAATTGAAAGCTGATATGTGTCCATATTTTTTCCCTCCAAAATATGGACATGACTAAAAGAATAGTTAGACAATAATTATTGCTAGAATTACCCTTTAGCATGTGGTGGTCTGGTCGTACAAAATATTCATATCATGCATCGTCTTGAAGTTTCTGATTTCATAAACATATATTTATATCCCATTAAGTTATTAACGGTCTGTTTGGAACCAATTCTTTTAGGATTTAGATTTCAGATTTAGAATTGGATTTGGAATTTAATTCACTTTTTTTTTTGTTTGGAACGAAAGGGAATTCAAATCCCGAAATTCTAATTGTTTAGAGAACAGAGGAAATGGAAAGATAATAAATTTTTAGACAATTATATCATTGACTTACGATAAAAAATAAATTACGGTAAATGGTTTCAAGTGTACTAGTGTCATCACATATTGGTAGCGGTGATGGTGGTGGCAGCACTGTATGGGATAACAACATCGACGGTGGCAGCGGTGGGGTGGTTAAGTGATGGTAATGATGATAGTGGTGGTATTAAAATGTAACAAGGTGTAACCGGTGGTCGTCAACTGACGCCAATAGTGATGCCGGTAGTAGTAGTGGTGACGCTAGTGACAATAGTTGCGAAGACGGTGGTGGCAATAGTGATATTGGCAGCGGTGATAGCGACAATGATGGTGGTGGTGGTGGTAATGGTGGTGGTAGTAGCAATGTTGGCAGTAGTGGCGGTGACAATAGTGATGGCAGTGGTGGCATTATTGGTGGTGGTGGCAGGACAGTGATGGTGGTGGCAACATTAATAGTTGTGGCAGTACTAGCAGCGCAAGTGGTGGCTGTGGTTGTGGTAGAGTGGTGACGACGATGGTAGTTGTGACAGTACTAGCGATGGTTGCTGTGGCAGTAGTGGTGGTTGTGGCAGTGGCGGTGGTGGTGGCAGTAGTGGCTGTGACGGTGATAGTTGTGGCAGTACTGGTGGTGTTGGCGATGGCGGTGGTGGTGAAGGATGCAGTGACAAACGGTGGTGGTTTATAATGGTGGCTATGGTGGTAGTGGCGGTAGTGTTAGCGGTGGTTGTGGCGGCGGCGACAATGGTCATGGTAGTGGTGGTAGCGATGACGGTGGCAATGGTGGCGGTGACGATGGTGGTGGTAGCGACAATAGTGGTGGCGGTGGTGATGGCAGTAGTAGTGGCAATGATGGTGGCAGTTGTGGTGTCGGTGGTGGTAGTAAAAGTGGCGTGACGATAGCGGCAATGAAGATGGCAATGGTGAGTTCATTGTTGGAGAGATCCTGAAAAAAAAAATGTAAGATAGGTAAATAATTACTTTTAATCCAAGTAAATTGAAATCCTATGAAATCCGACCATTTTTTATCGGATTTCACACTATAGAAACAAATCCAGTCTCATGAAATCCAATTCTAATTTTACATGTCCTTCCCCCCCCCCCCCTCACGCCCCCCTTCCTTTTGTCCTTTCCCCCCCGTCCCCCCATGTCCTGCTTCCAGAAATGCAGCTCAAAGCCGGACAGTCTTCTGCAATTTTTTTTCTTTCACAGCCTTTGACTGCACTCACTCACGGATCTAATTTTTTCTGTCTTCTTTCTTCTCTCTCCCTCACTTTTCTCTCTTTATAATTTGTTCTCCCCAAACCCTTTCTTCCACTCTCCATCATCTTTACCAACTCTCTTCATACTCCATATCTCACCTACATAATCTCCACAGCAATACAAACAAAAAACTTTTACGCTAGAAGATCGGTGGATAACCGGTAGAAGATCGGTGGATTTTTTTTAAATATATCAAGTTAAAACAAGTAAGTACTTTGAATTTTCTTATAATTCAATGTTAATTTCAAATTGTTCTTACCAATTGATTGTTTAAATTGTTCTTACCACAGTCTAAAATTCGTGTTTTTTGATAGTTTGAAATTTTAGCGAATATTCATTCGAAGTCCAAAAATAGTCATTGTAGACTCAAATCGAAGATAACAAAAATACAAATTGAACGAAACAAAAATCAGATCAATCGGAGATCGGATGAGCGGTTTTTTAGGGCGTCAAAATTAGGTTTATACAAATCAGGGTATTACATTTATAGATTCCAAAATAGCGATTTTTTAGGAAGTCAAAATTAAGATTTTTCACTAATTTATAAAAATAGCTAGAGCTAGATTTTGCCAAAGTACAAAAAGAGACCCTAGTTATTTTTAAAAGATTTATATCAGGAAAAAATTTTAGATTTTTTCAAAGACTGGAAAAGGGGTTAACTGATACAGGGAACCTTGTAACTTTGCAGCGTAATTTAAAATATCAAGCTAGTGCAATTTAGCTCGAAACTTTTATGAGAACCCTAGGATGTTGGGAAGTTCCATTTCCCAGGAATTCTGGCCATTCTGAAGTCGTTAGCTATTTTTTTGGCCGAACGGGCTTTTAGGCACTCGATCCGGACACCGGTTCGGGATTTTTGGACGAAAAATCCGTAAAATAGTTTTTAGATCAAGAATGAATTCAGGAAGCTTAAAATAGCATTTCAAAATACTTTTGAGATTTTCTGATGCCAGGGGGCATTTTGGTAATTTGCCACTCCATGAGGGGTATTTTGGTAAATGTTAAGTTTTTCAAAGGACTTTTTAGTCCAAAAATGTAAGTCAAACACCTGAAAGGTTATTTTGAAGCTGATTTGGGGCGTTAGGGTGATAATGAACCCCCGGGGACATTTCGGTAATTTGTCGCTCATCAGGGGTATTTTGGTAATTGAACATTGTAAAATCTAAAATTTTTCCTTGATATAGATCTTTTAAAAATAACTAGGGTCTCTTTTTTATACTTTGGCAAAATCTAGCTCTAGCTATTTTTTATAAATTCGTAAAAAACTGTCTAATTAACTTTTCACCTTTAGCGACAATTACGTTTCATATTCACATTAATATTCGCTAATAAACGTTAGTTCAATCCCTAATTTCAAACTATCAAAAAACACGAATTTTAGACTATGGTAAGAACAATTTAAGCATAACACAATCTAAACAATCCATTGGTAAGAACAATTTGAAATTAACATTGAATTATAAGAAAATTCAAAATACTTACTTGTTTTAACTTGATATATGTAAAGAAAAATCCACCGATCTTCTAGCGTAAATTTTTTTTGTTTGTATTGTTGTGGAGATTATGTAGGTGAGATATGGAGTATGAGGAGAGTTGGTAAAGAAGATGGAGAGTGGAAGAAAGGGTTCGGGGAGAACGGATTATAAAGAGAAAAAAGTGAGGGAGAGAGAAGAAAGAAAACAGAAAAAATTAGATCCGTGAGTGAACAGTAGTCAAAGGATGTGAAAGAAAAAAAAAAGCAGAAGACTGTGCGGCCGAACTTTGAGTTGCCTCTGGAAAGAGGACATGGGGGGGAGAGGACAGGAAAAAGGATAGGGGGGAAGGACACCACGTGTGGGGGGGGGGGGGGGGGGGCATCACGGGGGGGGGGGGGGGAGGGAGGACACCACGTGGCAAAGGGGGGTCCCCCCCAGCCGCAACACTTTGTTGCGGTTGGTAAGAAGCAATCATACCAACCGCAACAAAGTGTTGCGGTTGGGGGGAAGGGGGGCATACCGGGGGGGGGGGGGAAGAAAGGATAGCAAGTGGGGGGAGGGAAGAAATCATATCAACCGCAACAAAGTGTTGCGGTTAGGGTTTTGTCCTAAAAAAATAATGATACCAACCGCAACAATGTGTTACGGTTAGGGCAAATGCGAACCACAAACAAACTGTTGCGATTGGGGCGTTACTGGTGGGCCCGCGACCGCTACCCTTTCTTGCGGTTGGGGTTAAAGGGCATTATTGTCAAATTTTGCAACCGCATGAAAGAGTAGCGGTTGCAACTTTTTGTAGAAAAAAAAACACATCTGAGCGGCCCACGCGTACACGTGGACGACTAGATTTATGGTGGAGAAATAACAATTTCTCCACCGGTAGACAGGGATCAGCTCCCTATATATATATATATATATATATATATATATATATATATATATAGGGTCATGATCCATTGATAGCGCTAGCAAGTTGCTAGCACTGTTTGGCCGTCTGCTACATTCTGTAGCGGACGGGTGAAAAAAATACTGGGCGTGGCGCGCTATCTGGCCGTCCATTCTCGGCCGTGGACGGCCAGACGCTAGCACTGTTTGGCCGTCCGCTACATAATATAGCGGACGATAATTTACCGTCCGCTACATTATGTAGCGGACGGGTGAAAAAAATACTGGGCGTGGCGCGCGATCTGGCCGTCCATTCTCGGCCGTGGACGGCCAGATCGCGCTAGCAACTTGGGTTAAGTTGCTAGCGCTATCAACGGATTAGCTCCCATATATATATATATATATATATATATATATATATATATATATATATATATATATATATATATATATATATATATATATATATATATATATATATATATATATATATATATATATATATATATATATATATATGGGAGCTGATCCATTGCTCGCGCTAGCAAATGGAGTTAAGTTGCAAGCGCGATCTGACCGTCCATCCTGAAAAATGGACGGCCCAGATCGCGCCCTTTTCGAATACTGTCAGTCGTCCGCGACACTATGTCGCGAACGGACTTTTTTACCTTTTTGCCCCTCCGCCCTGTCCGCTAAACTATATCGCGGACGCGGACGGACTTTTTTTTTAGTTTTTTTTAAGCCCGTCCGCTACATTATGTAGCGGACAAATTTTTTGACAAAAATGACAGTCTGTTACGTCCGCTACATTATGTAGCGGACAAGTTTTCAGTAGTGGACGGAAGGGATTGACTTTGCTCTGTCTTCTTGAGTGTTCTATATGTGTTTGGATGTTCTCCCAAATTTAAACTAACATGGAATTTGTATGTTTTTTTTATGTTATTTCTTCTGTTATGTTCTTTTTTAGTTTCAATTCAACTACCATGGAATCAGACAAACCAAAATAAATCCAATGTTGCTGATGCCCACAAATCCGTTCAGACCACCACCATCGCCGCCCAACATCATCCCATGTAGAAATAATAGTCAAAAAACCCACCACCACCATGAAATAGAAAATTGCCGCCACGACCGATCAAGCAACCGCTGCCTCAAATCAACCCATCACCATAGAAGGAGAGGAAGAAGAAACCCCAACCACCACCACCACTGTCGCCCCCAACACCCACCATCCGAACCTCTGCCGCCCACAACCATCAACATCCAAGATCTGTATCTAACTCCAATTAAATTAGAAGAAAAGATGAAAAAAAAAGAAGTTTGACGAAAATCTGGAGAATTGCTTTGAATTAGTTGGAAGAAATCTGAAGAAAATCTACCTGTCTTCTCGTTTTAGAGGCGACGGCGGCATGCAGAGAGAGCAGCGTCACTGGTGCCATCTGAGATGACGGGGGCGGCGGTGCTATACCTTTGGGAATTCGGTCCTCCGTCTCTTTGACTCCTCTTCTACTGAATTTCTTTTTTCCGTTCAGCTCCGCAGCGTGGTCGTTGCTCTCCGGTGAATGGAGGAGCGAAACGCGAGTCGATGATGCCGGAATCTTGCTGTGCTACACGGTGACGCCGGCTCGTCTCTGGCGCCGGTTCAAGCAGCTCGAGTCGCTGAAGCTCGAGTCGGTGAGGCAGAGAAAAGAGAGGGGAAGGAGAGAGACAGAGTAAGAAGAAAGAGTCATAAATTGATGATAAAGAGTGATAGAGATGTCAGGAAAATTAATGGAAGAATGAGAAAAATGGACTGAAAACTTGTCCGCTACATAATGTAGCGGACGGGCTTAAAAAAAACTAAAAAAAAAGTCCGTCCGCGTCCGCGATATAGTTTAGCGGACAGGGCAGAGGGGCAAAAAGGTAAAAAAGTCCGTCCGCGACATAGTGTCGCGGACGACTGACAGTATTCGAAAAGGGCGCGATCTGGGCCGTCCATTTTTCAGGATGGACGGTCAGATCGCGCTTGCAACTTAACTCCATTTGCTAGCGCGAGCAATGGATCAGCTCCCACACTATATCGCGGACGCGGAGGGGCAAAAAGGTAAAAAAGTCCGTCCGCGACATAGTGTCGCGGACGACTGACAGTATTCGAAAAGGGCGCGATCTGGGCCGTCTATTTTTCAGGATGGACGGTCAGATCGCGCTTGCAACTTAACTCCATTTGCTAGCGCGAGCAATGGATCAGCTCCCTATATATATATATATATATATATATATATATATATATATATATATATATATATATATATATATATATATATGGAGCTGATCCCTTGATAGCGCTAGCAAAATGGGGTATTTCCTAGCGCGATCTGGACCGACCATCCTAAAAGATGGATGGCCCAGATTTTTCCTTTTTTTTAAAACTGTCAGTACTCTGCGACACAGTATCGCGGACGGACGATTTTACCTTTTTGCCCCTCCATGCCGTCTGCGATACTGTGTCGCGGACGAGTAGGGGCCCTGACAAAAAGTCGTCCGCCACACAGTGTGGCGGACGACCTCTAGGCTGACACATGTCAGTACCTGTCCCGTCAGTCCTTGTCCTTATCTGTCACATCAACAGTTGAAAGTCACAGTGGCGGGCGTTATATTGTCCGCGATATAGTATAGCGGACGAGTAATATATATACAAAAAAACCCTAACTACGACACTCTTCTCCATTCTTCCTACTCACAAATATTCCCAGCAGCTTTGGCAAGCAGATCTGGGCAATTTTTTCTTAAGAGCAGCTTTAATACCCTAATAGATCACGTAAGTTCACAAAATCAATCCTTTACATGTTCGTAATCCATAGTTGTGATGAATATTGCGTTTTATGCGTGGTTTTAATTATGCATTGAGCATGTGCTAGCGATGATGATGATTTATATATGTATGTATAAGTTTATGTGCTAGCGTTTGTAAAATCCGATTCAATTCCGTATATGTATATATATCTATTATATATACATGTATAAGTTCATGTGCTAGCATCGTATTTTTGCGAGCGATTGTCAAAATCCAAACCGTAAAATCCAAATTGAGAAGGTTTTTCCCTAATTTCAGTTGCAAAAAATGAAATTTAACCCTGGACCAGAAGATCCATCCGTGTTATACGACCAAGCCAACCATATCAGTACGCTCATATGGGATGGTGGAGTAAGATACATTATTTATCAAACTTTCTTATTCTTACGAACGTTGTATACCGTTTGTTTTGCTTAAATTGTATTTATTAATTCATAGGAAAGAGAACTTCTCACCACCGTAGAAGTATCTCACGAGTTCACATCATGGAATTTGAACAAGTCCCAGAAAAAGATACTGCGTGGAATTGGGTTTGGGATTTTCACGCATGGGCAGATCTTTCAACAGCTTGACCGGGCCTTGATAGGTGCCCTTGTTGAGAGGTGGAGAAGTGAAACGAACACGTTTCACTTCCCGCTCGGAGAGATGACAATTACCCTAGAAGATGTAGGGTTCATCTTAGGGTTGCCGGTGACGGGGCGGCCGGTAATTGCTCCTCCGTCGGAAGCAACGAATAAGAGAACCGCTAGGGACTTCTTCACTTCGATACCCCAGGATCAATTTAGCACTGGCGGTATAAAGTTGAAGTGGTTGGTAGATACCTACGGGGTTTTGCCAAAAACTATACGGGCCGTGAGCTTGTGCTGTACACAAAGGCCTTCCTCTTGTGGGTGATGGGGGCAATTTTATTCCCAACGACGTCGAAGAACACGGTCAGCGTGAAATATTTACCGTTGTTGGGTAACCTGTCGGAGGTTGGGGATTATGCCTGGGGTGCAGCGGTTCTTTCGTATCTGTACCGAGCATTGCACAAGGCAACGAGGCCCGACGCCAAAGCCATATGTGCATGTCTCTCGCTATTGCAGGTATATCATATAAATCCTTTCTTCGTTATTTTTTTTTTTTTTGCTGAATCGACGATATAAATATAATTTGCAGATGTTCTCAGGTGTGGTCTTATGAACACCTTGCTCCCGGTGCACCAACGCGTAGGGATGGAACCGATAAAGTGTGGCCTCGGTTGTGTGCTTGGGAGTACAGCCGGAGGGTTAGCCATTACCAGAGGAGAGTCGATCCCCATCACAACATTACGTACTATCGAGGGGAGTTCGACCGTCTATCTCCGGGCCAAATGCGTTGGGCACCGTACATACGTTTGGCGCGACGGGTGGGAGAGTCGTTCGTCTTCACGCTCTCCGGGTTGCAGCGCACACCCCTGATCCACTTTGAGGTCGCAGAGTGGCAGCTGCCAGACCGAGCAATGCGCCATTTTGAGTTGGAGCAGGGTTTGCCAGTCGATGCCCCAGATATGAGGGTTAACAGGAACCCACCCAATGTCGGACGGTTTGGCAAGGCCAATGCGCACGAATTGTGCGCGGCCGAAATACAGCTTTGGAGTTCTTGGCAGGACACACTGGCGGCCATCGTCTCGGAGCCTGACCCCGTTATCAGCATCGAACAGTACAATGAGTGGTACTACCGCATCACTCGGAGGAGAGTAGCCCCAGTAAACTTTGAACGTGGGGAGAGGTATGCGCCTAGGGGTCAGATCGATGAGCGTATGGCATACAATCTCGTAAGTTGCCCAACAAGTCTGACTTGTCTTGAATTTGATGAATATAAATGTCTGATTGAAGTTACTTATTTTTTATCTCTTTGGATGTAGGTTAATGCCTCGCTTGCATTCTTCCAGAAGTTGAGTGAGCGGAAGGATCTGGTGAGCGCAATGGGCGAGGATCTTTGCCAACAGGCTGCTGCATTGGCTTTAGGCTGCGGGAATTTTTTGCGCCAAGCATCGGGACAGTCTTCGGTCGTCAGCCCGGATATCGGTTATACGGGCGTCAGCCAGGGATACGGTGATCCCTCCGGACAGGCTTCAGGGGTGAGCCAGGGAGTTGGTGGTCCCTCTGTAGCGGGGATGGGACAGGCTCAAGCGTCGTGGGACGATTACAGCGGCCCCTCCTTCAATTTGTTCTCGGAACCCCAACCCCTCTATCAGAGTCAAGTCACGCAAGACTGGCCTTTCTCCGAGGCACTGCCCATTGTCCCATGGGCGGGACCAGTTGGCGCCCCCGGAGGGCAATATCCCCGTTTGACCTCCCCGGGGGGCAATATCAGCCGGCGGAAGAAATGGCCGGAGAGCAATATCAGGCCGAACCAGGAATTGGAGGCCAATATCCCTTGCTCTTGCCCCCCGGCGGAGGGCAAGATTTGCCGGTTGACCCCCGAGGGCAATATCCGAAAGGGCATCCAGCCAGGCCCCTAAAGCCTCATAAATGCGAGCTAATCCGAGCCCGTTATTTTAGCGGGCCCCCCAAGACGGAAAGAACTATGACGTGGATCACCCGGGGGGCTTGGATTACAATGCCTCGTGGACAGAATTGGCCTCGCTGGCGCCGGGAGCTTGGTTAGACAGCGGTGTCATCTCGCACTACGCGCAAATTCTGAGGCAAAGGGGTCGGGAGCATCCAAACATCGGTCCGCGCATTTTTATCTTGGATGCTTTTTTTCATCAGATCCTAATCCAAGAGTGGAACGACTGGTGCAAATCAAGGAAGGGGAGAGGCCTGGCCCAGTGGAGACCGTCCGCTAACCTACAAGCTATCTTGGGCAGGATAGTCCAGCGAGCGCAAGTGTTGCCGACGTGTTTCTAATCCCATTTTTAGGGAATGCCCACTGGTACTTGGTTTGCTACGAACCAGTAGAGAGGACGGTATCACTCCTCGACAGTCTCTACGATGATACCGACGTGATGCCTGTGATTGACATGTACCGAGGCATAGGCCAGTTGGATGCCATGGTGAGATCCTGTTTACTTCTTATTGTAACTTGCATATTCTAAAGCTGATTAATCTTATTCTGTTTGCTATGTTTAATGTTTAATGCTTATTATGTTTATCGCAGAATCTATTTGCTGCCTTGGTCAATGGTAGGCGTCAGGAGAAGGTACAGTGCAGGCCGGACCTCCTTTTCCGATTGAAGAGGCGTAGGCCCAAGCAACATAATTCCTCGGACTGCGGCGTCTTCCTCTGCATGTACATGGATTACATTTGTCGATCTGAGAGCCTCAAGAAGACCATCTGGAGCCAAGAATGCATACAAGGCTTTAGGTATAGGATGGCTTGGCAAATTATGAATGGCCGGCCTAGAGCTATTAGGTTTATTGTAAATCCGTGTAAGGAACAACAAACAACCGCAGGGGATGGGGGTCCCAATTGACATTGTAACATTACATTCACTTTTTAAATAAAAATATATTGAATGCGATTGATTTTTATTGACCGATATCGTTGTGTTGAATTCAGTTGAGTGTTTGATTTGTGGTCAGAGGTGTTTGATTTGTGATGTGGTCAGAGATAGCGCATTTTGACTAATTGACTGATCTATGATTTGCTTTGAACGCTGGGAAACAAAGTGATCTGTCTTTCTACAGGCAAAAAAAAAACTAAGTGTTGGAAGGTTGCCTTTCTGCGGGACCGTCCGCTACATAGTGTAGCGGACGTGGAGAGAACAAAAAAAAAACTAAGTGTTGGAAAGTTACATTTCTGCGGCACCGTCCGCTACATAGTGTAGCGGACGTGGAGAGAACCAAAAAAAACTAAAGGAGAGTTGGCCTTTCTGCGGGACCGTCCGCTACATAGTGTAGTGGACGTGGAGAGTTGCCTTCTACGGGACCGTCCGCTACATAGTATAGCGGACGTAGAGAGAACCAAAAGTGAGGGAGAGTTGGCCTTTCTGCGAGACCGTCCGCTACATAGTGTAGCGGACGTGGAGAAGACAAAAAAAAACTAAGTGTTGGAGAGTGGGCCTTTCTGCGGGACCGTCCGCTACATAGTGTAGCGGACGTGGAGATAACAAAAATAAACTAAAAAAAAAAACTAAGGCCCAGTTTGACAAAAAAAAATTTCAGTTTTTTTTTTCAGTTTTGGAAATTGGAAAAAAAAGTGCGTTTGGTAACCATTTTTTTTCCTTCTCCAATTAAAAAAACCAGTTTTTAAACTGAAGAGTAAAAAAAAAACTCTAGAAACTGATTTTTTTTTTTTGAGACCACCACCACCACCCTCTCACCGCCGGCAGCCACCTCCGGCCGTCGGCGACCACCGCTGGCGACTGCCGACAGCCACCTCCGGCCGCCAGCGACCACCTCTGGCCCCCGGTAGCCACCAGCCACCGCCAGCCTCCACCACCGTCAACCACTGCTACGCCCCACCACAGCCACCGCAAACCACCCAAAATAAAAAGGGCTACCAAACACCCAAAAAAAAGGTTATCAAAAACCCACATGTTTTTTGTAAATTTTTTTTTAAGCTGCTCTTTAAAAATTGAAAACCAAAAAAAAAAGTTTTGTCAAACCAACCCTAAGTGTTGGAAAGTTGCCTTCTGCGGGACCGTCCGCTACATAGTGTAGCGGACGTGGAGAGAATAAAAAAAAGAGATGAAAGAAAAAATAAGTGTTGGAAAGTTGTCTTTCTGCTGGACCGTCCGCTACATAGTGTAGCGGACGTGGACAGAAAAAAAAAAAAAAACAAGTGCTGGGATTTATATGTCACAAAAAAAATACTGGGAATTTGTAGACATTGTAGCAGACGGCGAAAATTCTATTTTAAAAATTGGCGACGGAAGACTTGTTTTAGCGACGAAATCAACAATCTCAATATCGATTAACAATAAAAAAACGTTCGGTTAACAATCAACAATCTCAGTATTGACGGAATCTCAAACGGCACAATTAAGAACCTAAAATTCGGAACAATAATTAACATTACCATAAAATTATTCATAAAATTATACATTACAGAATTTAGGGTTCAACATTGGGGGAAAGATGTTTTTTCACAAGTGCTCCGGTCAAACACCGTCACTTGAAAATTCCACTTCCCCGTGTGTTCAAACACTACGAAGTCCCCGAGTTGGAGGTCATGCTGCTGCACGAATTTGTTCCAACCCTCTGCGAAACAAATTTGACCTTAGCCACGCTTCATCTTGATTCTAACATGCAATGACCCCTTGCGGCTGGTTAAAGTTGAATTGAAATAAAATATATAACAGTATTAGAAAAAAATTACAAAAAATATATAACAGCCGCATAGGTCCATTAGAAAATATATAACAGTATTCGGTCGAAAGATTATTAGAAAAAAATTACAAAAAATTATTACAAATGTCAAGCATAGTTAATGGCTTAAAAAATTATAGGTCCACTGCAGCTTGTTTGTCCTCATCATCTTCTTCCCCGCCCCCTGGACTTATCCCCAGTGCCTTGTAATGGTTCCGCTTGTCGTGGTCGGTCATTTTGTTGCACAATGCACACCTTCTCAGCTTTTTAGGTTGAGTTGCCGTTTCAATAGAGCTTTTCATCCGCGTAGATCTCTTGCGGCCTTTCGTTTGCGATATAATTGGATCCAAAGGCCGGATATCATTGTCGTCTCCCTCCCCCGGCTCGTCATCTTCTGATCCCGTCGTAGGCTCGGTGTCAACCGCATTGCTGACTGAAGCTGCTTCCAACTGGTCGACGATGGGCTCTTGCTGCTGAGCTACCTCGAGGAGATGTTTATATCCGACCATTGTAGCAGCACCCTTTACGGACAAACGGGTGAACATCGTCACCAGATGATTATACCGCAACGTCTCTGATTCTTCAAAGTCAGTATACGGGTGCTCCGGAAAGGAAATGGTACCGTGCAACCTGTTTGCACCTTTCGTCCACCGTGACAGGACGTATTTATCGGGGATTGTCCTGATATTCTTCTGTGTGAAAAACCGCAGAATGTGTCTACACAGGATGCCATGGAACTCAAACTTCTTGCAAACACATGTCACCGAGTCCGTCAATGTGTCGTGGCTCACCGTATAAATTCTGCGCAGCTTCTCAGGGACGAGGTCATTCACGAGCGAATAAACCTTGTACTCACGCGACGACTTTTCTGCCACCTTGTTTATACTGTATCGGCCCGATTTTTGCAGCTCTACTTGGTATAGCAGGAAGATCTCCTTCGTATAGACTTTGGCACCGTTCAGCTCCAGCGGGGTCTCAAGCAACCTTCTCCTTTGCTTGTACGTGGTTGCAAAGTCTGCAGCCCTTTCTTTCACGAATAACGACGCAACCGCTTTTTGTGCGGATGTGACGAAACTCTTCAAATTGGTAGCTGTACCCACATAACTATCGAACGTGGCATTCATAGATTCACTCCTGCCCGTCGTTTTCATGCCCGCAGAAAAATGCCTCCTCGTGTAAACGCCAATCCATTGCTCTTTGAGCTCGTACAAGTGCTGGAGCCACTCGTTGTCTTGCAATGAGTAATCCCAACAAGCTTTTCCCACCTCTCCTCGAATTCCTCAATCGTTAATGACTTATTAACGCACTTTTCAAAATCCTGTTTAAAGTCTGGATACTTTGCGTACACGTGATGCAGACGTTCAGGGTATTTGTTGCTTATGTGCCAAGTGCACAAGTTGTGTCGAGTATCTGGGAAGACGGTAGCAATAGCCTTCTTCATTGCCAAATCTTGATCGGTGATGATAACTTTGGGTGCTTTGAAGTTCATTGCTTCCAGCCACACCCTAAACAACCATTCAAAAGAACTCTCGCTCTCGTCCCTTAACAAGGCGAACCCGAACAGGATGGAGTGATAATGATGATTGACCCCCGTGAAAGGAGCGAACGGCATCGAGTACTTGTTGGTACGGTATGTGGTGTCGAAAGTCACGACATCCCCAAAATGCTTATAAGCTAGCCTCGAACGACCGTCGACCCAAAAAATTGTGCTAACTCGATGCTCGTCGTCAAGTTTATAATCGAAGGTAAACTGCGGGTCCTCCATCTGCATCCGTTTCAATAGGCTCATTGTCGCTTGAGCATCATTGAGGTCATACGCGGCTCGTCTATGGGTTCGGACCGCGTTACGAACGTCTGTCGTGTTAAAGTTTAAATTTTGAATTCCCCCAGCCTGTTCAGCAAGAACATTAATCATGTCGGTAGGTCCTAGCCGCGCATTGCTCATTGTGTGAATTAGGCTCCTCGCGACCTTACCCATCTTCTTGTGTTGATGCATCTGACTCACCTTAGAAGGGGTTACTAACGGGTGATTGTGTGCCAGTTCCAGGCTGGTAATAAGCCAATGATCTTGCTTGGCTTTATAGCTTACGAACATCTTGACCTGGCAATTTGTGCGCTCAAAGCAGTCCCGTCTTCTACGCGAATATCCTATTTCGTCATCACTGTCATCGTTGCCTACGCGTGTCTCATTTTGCACTGGGTTTCTGCCCCTATGACACTCGTATAAGCGAGAGCATATCTTTTTCGTTACGTTGCTTGTTCTTGTAGTCTTTATTCTAATGCCAAAACCAACCCTCAATGAATACGCTCGAAAACATTCTTCAGCTTCTTCCAATGTTTGAAAGGTTCGTCCTAGATACGGATCACTAGCATCTACGGGGGTGTTGGAGCTCGACACGAAATCAGACATTGTGAAACAAGACCTATGTAGAAATAGACTACGCTTAACAATCAAATGACATTTTCAATGAAAATATTATCTCAAAATTATCTTGGCGAATAGACAGATTTAGGATGACAAATATACCATATACATAATCTCAAAAGTGTCTCCCATTTTGCTAATTATAAATTTATTGAACATAACAAATTAAAATTACTAAGATAAACAGACAAATTCATCATGCCAAAATACAACAAACATATCTCAAAAAATTCGAATTTAAATAGGATGCATGTGTCGAAGTTAGCGAACCTAAAAAAAATAGAAATTAACTACAATGAATTAGTTTAAAGTTAACAAATTAATTTCTAGAACATCACAAGTTGATGAATAAAGTGACAAATTTCTAGAACATCACAAAGATCTATACTTTTTTGTCCAAAAAAGCAAATTATACTTTATTAGTCAATCCACCCAGAAAACTTTTGAGATCACAAACTTACCTTGTTTGAGTGAAGCTTGGAGCAAGTGTTAGTCGCGAAGCTTAAGGGGAGCTGAAAATGGAAGCAAGTGAATCTGAAGTTGCAGAAAATTTTGCTAAAAGAACTGATAATTTTGCTGAAAGAGCTGAAATGCTGCCGACAACTCAACTCTGACACGTGCAGAAATAAAGGTCCATAAATATAATTTTGCATTTAGAACCATCGCGGACACTGTTGACGTGACACCTACCGAGGGAAATGAGGCTCTGACGGGAGACTTTCTTGGCGGGTGACGGGACAGGTACTGACATATGTCAGCCTAGAGGTCGTCCGCCACACTGTGTGGCGGACGACTTTTTGTCAGGGCCCCTACTCGTCCGCGACACAGTATCGTGGACGGCGTGGAGGGGCAAAAAGGTAAAATCGTCCGTCCGCGATACTGTGCCGCGGAGTACTGACAGTTTAAAAAAAAACCCGATCTGGGCCATCCATCTTTCAGGATGGACGGTCCAGATCATGCTAGCAAATATCTCATTTTGCTAGCGCTATCAAGGGATCAGCTCCCATATATATATATATATATATATATATATATATATATATATATATATATATATATATATGAGCTGCCGTGCACACGCGATGTGTGTGCGATGAAATCATTGTATAATTCTTTATCACTTTTTACACGATATTTACTCATTACCGGTGCCATCAAATGAGTAAAAAAAGTCTTTAGATTTCGAATACAAATGAACGAAGAAATATCAATATCAGTGATCAATCTGAAAATATTTGTCATAAAAATTAACTAAAAAGCCGTGTTTACAATTGAAATAATAATATTCATCACATTGGAGATTTATTTTGATATCTAATAATAAAAACGAACTTATAGAAGCCATCACATAACTTTGAATACATTTATTCTTTTGTCGTAGCAATATAAATACATTTCTCAATATTCACCCCTTCTCTCATTTATCACAAATAGAATCACGACTATATGAATGATGTACTTTACGACAATACATAAATAAATAAATACACAGACATGTGAATTAAGAATCTGATAGTGTAACAATAAATCTATAAATAACCTCAAATTTCAACATTTTAAATTTTCAAAAACAAAATCCCCAAATTGCTTAGTTCTGTTGTGAACCATCAGTGCGGCACCCAGTCTTCATCATCACACACAAAGACACACACACACACACACACACATCACCACCCACAGACAACACACACACACACACCACCCACCATTTTCACGACACACCTACGACCACCAAAGGCCACCAATCAACCACCCATGACACACTGGTGCCACCGTGCCGCTGCCTCCCCACAGTGACGATCAATCGCACACCCACCACCAGTTGCACCACCACGTCTGCCATTCGCACGCCCACGACCACACCTCCGTCAATCCCAGACCCACGGCCTACATCGACCACCAACAAAACCCAGATCACAACACTGAAAAAATGAAATCTCAAAATCACAAGCTGCATGCAGATGCGGCGCATGTGTGACCCATTGCACATATATTCAGATCACATGACTTCATCTTCTGGGTGGAGACGGCGGCAGTTCCAAAAATATTAGTGCCAAACACGTCGCCGTCGGTGACGTACGGGTCGCTGACTCGCTAGTGATGATCTTGCCATGCGTCGGGGCTAGGAGTCCCTACCTCCAGCGCAAGGCGATCGGCAAGCAGAGAAGAGGCGACGAAGGCGCTCCAAGATCAAGTCCACGTTAGGCAAGCTTCAAGCGGTGAGTAGAGGCACGACATTGACGGCAAGAAGAATGGAGATATGTGAATAAGGCTCATTTGGTGAACTGTAGATTAAGAAGAATACATAAGAAATTTGTTGTATAAATTTAACGAAAAAAATACAACAGGAAGAAAATACATGAGAATTTGAGGCGACCTCACTGGTGAGTTGAATAGGAAGAATTCTTGTTTCTCTGTGATTGATTATATTTTAAGGGAGAAGGAGAAATGCAGAAAATGGGTAGTTACATGTGTTTGTAACTGGTGGTCTGTGAGTGGGTCTTTGTAACTCATGATTTGTGGAGAGTGTGAGTGAGCAGTGTTATTTTACGACTTTATCCACGATATAGACACGTGTCAATATCAGAATCACTCTCAGTGTAACACCAAAAGGGTACGACACCAAAAAATGTCTTCTCATTATAAGTAGTATAGATATATATATATATATATATATATATATATATATATATATATATATATATATATATATATATATATATATATATATATATATATATATATATATATATATATATATATATATATATATATAACACCCACTAGTATGGAGCATATTTTTTAAGATGATATTATTAACTTTTTTGGATCAAATAATATAATTTAATTATGTTCTTATTTCGTTTGTGACTTGTTCTAGAAGAAATGTATATTTGATGTCTGCAATTGTGATCAATGTTTGGAATTATTCTCTTTAGACTTCTAGATTGAAGAAATATTTAATGTTACTGCTGAAAAAAAAGTAAATGAAAAAACTTTTAAAAGAATCAATTTATGTCTCTGTTTTTTTAATCTGTTAAATTAGTTTATGGTATACAATTAAGATATACAATTTTCATCATTTTATTATAGTTTGGTTTGGTTCCGTGAGCTTTCTATTTTTTTTATTCATCACGAGAAGACAAAAAATAATGATTATTTTTAATTATTTAAAAATAATAATTCTACTGAATAATAAACAAGAAAGAAAAAGTCAAAGCCTTAGAAAGATAATTTTTTTCTTTTTTCTATTTTGGTTTAAACAAAAAAGTTTACAAATAGAGAACTATAGTCTGTTGATTATGGCATTGAGGTAGAAGACCAGTTCTTTTTCTCTTTAAACACCAAAAGAGAGAAAGGGGATTTTTAGCAAATAATCAATGAAAAACTATTTGAAATATTATTTGTCCAAACCACAAACCAACACTCACAATATAAATAATTACTATGCATGTGTATATAAATCAATTATACATAAAACAATATATACGGATGTTACGATTAATGTACGTTTCTAATTTTAATAATAAGATGCAGTGAATGTGCATAAAATCAATAATTTTTTGTTATGAGAGTCACTCATGATGTAGGTAGTAGGCTTTCAGCTTTTATCATGTACAATGAGAAGATATAGTTTTACTTTATTATATAATATCATTTTAGCCTCCATTAAAGTACTATTCTTTTTTGCGTACCGGATCTTCAGCTGTCATTGGATGGTTTCTATCATTTTCTTGTGTTGGATAATATTCTTGAAGTCCGTGTGCTATCAGCCTTCTGGCATTTTTAGCCTTTTTGTCCATCCTAATGATGAAGTTGAATTATTTCCCTTCCATTTTGTCAAGGTTCTTTCCATTTTGCGTGTAATTTTAGTGTTAGACACCGTTTTTACCTAAATTTTTAGAAGGCATATAGTTATGGATCTGTGTACCTTCTTTGATTGTATCAATTTTGAGACTGGACATCTAATTAAAATTTTGATTGCGTCAAAAAATGTTATGAATGCGTGTTGATGCCAAGGAAAGTGGGTTGGCAGTCGACGTGGATGTGCCACAAGGAATGCAGTCCGAGTCAGATGCCAAGTGTGTCGATGTGAGACACAACAAGGGCAGACCAAGGTCAGAGACCAAGGGCTTCCCAGACAGAGCCAGAGGATGGCAGTGCTACGAGGGTGATGGCGCGATGCGAATATACGACGACAGTCACTGTCCGATGCTTGGGTCCAGAGTCAAGGTCCTGTATGTTTCTCTCTCTAGGATTCTAGAGTGAGAAAGTGAAAAATCCTCAGAAAATGTCCAAGAGTCCTAAATGAATTCTCAAGACCTCTATTTATAAAGGTTAAGATGATGATGTCACAAGCGACACATGGCACTCCCCGGGAGTGACACGTCATTGGGGGTCCACGGGTGCCGGTGCTCCACGGACTGTCGAATCGCATATTCACCCGACATGCTCCGCACAACATCGCTCTATTTGTCTGGAAAGACTGGCTTTCACAGCGTCAGTGTGGCCAGAGAACCCCCTTGATCTAGCCACCAATCCAAGCCCTTGTAGAGTCCCAGAGGTCTGGCAGTGGTGAGGAAGACCCGACACCTAACTGTCAGGCGAACTAGGCGTGATGCCCTCCGGAGACCTGCTCTGTCTTGGAGTGACCCGGGGGTCATAGTCCATATGGGTGCCGACGCAAGCCCCCAGTGCCGAAGCACGTAGGCCAGTGACAAAGACACCCTGGCAGAGATAGTGTCCCGGAGGAGTTGCCTATCCCGCGGGTGAGTCCTTGTGCTAGAGCACTCGGAGCGCGTCAAGGTAGCATCCCGGATGAGCGGTCTACCCGACGGGCCGAGGTAGCATTTCGAAGGAGTCGTCTACCTGGTGAAAGAGGAGTTGAAAAGCTCCCTGGCAGAGATAGAGTCCCGGATGAGTCACCTATTCCGCAAGCCGAGGTAGCATCCCGGAGGAGCCGTCTACCTGGCCGGCAGAGGTAGCATCCCCGAGGAGCCATCTACCTGGCAGAAGGGGAGTTGAAAAGCTCCCTGGTGGAGATAGTGTCCCGGAGGAGTCGCATATCCCCGCGGGTGAGTCTTTATGTCAGAGCACTAGGAGCGCGTCAAGGTAGCATCTCGGAGGAGCCGTCTACCCGACTGGCCGAGGTAGCATCCTGGAGGAGCCATATACCTGGCAGAAGGGGAGTTGAAGAGCTCCCTGGCAGAGATAGTGTCCCGAAAAAGTCGCCTACCCCCGCAATGAGTCCTTGTGTTGGAGCACTCGGAGCACGTCAAGGTAGTATCCCGGAGGAGCCGTCTACCCGACTGGCCGAAATAACATCCCGGAGGAGCCGTCTACCTGGCAGAAGAGGAGTTGAAGAGCTCATTGGCGGAGATAGTGTCCCGAAGGAGTCGCATGTCCCCGTAGGATGCTGCACACTCCGGAGAGTAGGTCGAAGCATGCTCCATGCGCATGGTGGAGGCGCATGGTGTGGTGAATGAGTGTGATGCCCGGGGGCATGTAACGTGATTGTGGCGCATGGGCGCATTGAAGTGCTTATGGTGCCGAGGGCACGACTTTGTGACAGAGAGCCTGGGGGCACGAATGTATCAGTGGCGCGGCGCATGGCGCGGCAGAGTGAGTGAGGTGTCGTGCCAGGGGCACGGTAATGTGACAAGATGTAATATCCCGAACTTCGGGAGCTGTTTAAAATAGTCATCCATGACCCAAAAAATAAACGGGCGCTAATTTTGAGCAATACTCGGGTATTAGAAGCTTGTGGAAGCTTAAAAGAATTTTGGGGCAAAAATATAATTTTTGAAATTTTGGGGTATTTTTGTAATTTTGGAAACTTGTGGGGGTTAATTTGCAATTTTAAGAAAGATGGCATTAGGTGTCAAAATATGAGAAACCAACTTCTGTAGAGATGCCACCTCCTAGGATGAATCACCTGATGGATTTATTTATTATGTGAGTTTGATTTTATCCTAAATGAAAAAAAAAAAACCAAAGTGGAAACCTTTTCCTTTCGGGAAAGAAAGAAGAACAAGGAGAAGAACAAAAAGAGAGGGGGAAGAAGAAAACTCAGGCAGAAATTAGAGAACGTGGAAGGAAAACAATTGAAGGATTTTGAAGGGGTAATTATCCTACCCTATTTGGCATACGATTTCATATGTGTGTGTGTGAGTTCACGGTGCAGCGTGTATGCGTGCGTCTGAACCGCGTGTGCAATTAGATCACGGTGTGTGCAGATGTGTGTTGATGGTGTATGTCTCGGGTGGATGATAGTGAAGGTATTTTCAGTATGCTTTTGATGTGTTAGTGGGCACCAGTGTGTTGTGGGTGAGTTATGGCTTGATTCATAAGTGTGTGAGTGTTTCAGTGGTGCTACAGGGCGGTGCCGTGTGTGTGATGGGTTCGGGTGTCGATATATGTGAGAAATTTGTGTGTGAATTTGTGTTATTCGTGTGCATTAGGTGGGTTAGTTTATGTTTTTAAGTGTTTTGGGGCGTGGGTTTGGGTAGCAGCTGAGGTGTGTGAGCAATTGTGTGTTTGTGTGTGTGCAGTGGAGAGGAAGAAGATAAGTGCGTGTGGGTGAAGGTGTACTAGTGTGTGTGAGTAATCTAAATAGTGACCGTAATTGTCACTAAAGGTGAAAAACTATTTGGACAATTTTTCAATGAATTTTTATAAATAGTTTGGACCAAAATTTGGCAAAGTCCAAAATAGTAACCCCAGATATTTTTTTGAGACGTACACCCTGGAAAATTTTGGGAATTTTCGGAATCCGCAAAGGGCGCTAAATTAGGGTACCGATTAGGAGAAATTCTAAATTTATTTAGTATAGCAAACCAAGTTATTTTAACCTGAAAATTTTATGGAATCCCTATTTTACTGATATGTTTAATATTCTAAAATTTCAGGCCATTATGAGGCCGCTAGGTATTTTTCGCGAAACTAGCCTTTTACGCTCGATCCGGACACCAGTTCGGGATTTTCGGACGAAAAATTTCTAAAATACTTTTTAGGCCAGAAATAACATCAGGATGTTTAAAATAGCATTTTAAGATATTTTGAGATTTTTTTGGTGCCGAAAACCCCCATGGGTGTTTTGGTAATTTACCACCCCGGAGGGGTATTTTGGTAATTTGATCTCATAAATGTATTTTTGGATAAATTCGCATATGGTAAGGTTGTTGTAGTGATTTTACTCTCGAGAAGACCATTTTGGTGATTTAAGTCTGAGAGGGCCATTTCGGTAATTTTACACCCTAGGGACGTTTCGGTAATTTTACATACCGGTAATTTTACATACCCGGAGAGGGGGGTTCATTTTGGGAGTATGTGTGAGTTTGTATTAAGTTATACTTTCGTTTTGTAGGCTGTATTCTAATGGTTCGATTATTCCGTTTAGGTTAAAGCTAAAGACTCCGGTTAGGATAATTTAGCTTCGGATTCAGGTAAGGGTTTTTATCTGAACCCTGGGGAAGGACTTTCGTCTGAACCCTGGGGAAGGACTTTCGTCCGAACCCTTATTTTGATAACTCGTACTCGCAAGTACTCATTTGATTTTCTTATGGCTAATGCCGAACTCTGAATTTGGTACGATATCAACATGTTCTTGTCCAGAAAACCCTAATATTGAACCTGAATCGATTATTTAGAAATCTTGTGATGCTCACCTGTTATTATGTGCTGAGAAAATGTGACAATTGTCTGTATCCGTTCTTCCGAATTGTTGTGCTTAAAACTTGATAATTATTCGTAATCGTTTTGTTGTGTATCTGTGATTTTTCTTCTGGAAATTCTGATTTCTTCTGAAAATTCTGAATGTTGATTTATGTCAGTATGATTATTGTTATTGGAATCCGAATTGATTTCGGTGATTGAGCTTATGTTAAGGCTCACTAATATTGTTGATTTTTCTGTGTTGACCTGGGTTTCTGTTCTGTGGGTGGGCGTAATAAGGCTAGTCTGAATCCTGCAGGAAAAAGCAGGTTAGTACCCAAGTGGACTAGTATTTTAGTACATCATGCATGTGTACACTTCTGTGCTTTGCCGGAATGGCATCGCGACTGCCCAGGATCAACGTTGATTTTTTATTTTATTTGCTCTGTATACTGCCGTGACTATTACGAAAAATGTCTGAAAAAGTATTATCTGAAATGATCTGTGCTTCTGTTGAAATCTTTTGAAAAACCTTCATTGTATTTTGGAAATGATGACTCTAGAAATGATCGATTATCGATTGATTTTTTTGGAATAGGTCATGCTTGTTCTGGTTTATTTTGGTATTTATTTCTGATGAGTTTTTGATCTTTTTGGAAGTCATTAAGTTTTTGACCATCTGAAGTATTCTGGAAATTCTTGTCGGTTGGATTCTTTGAAATCATTTTGTAATCCTGTTGGTAGTCCTTGTGCGACCTTACTGAGCTCTCAAAAGCTCACCCTTCGTTTGGCTCCTTTCTGCAGGTAATGATAAGTTGTAGCAGGTTCGGGAATGGGTTAGAGTCTGCGTGAGGTTCCGGTGAGCCCATCACCACTATATAGTAAGACCTCTGCACGGGTCGGTACTGATAATTTGTTCTTAGGAAATTTGAATTGCGAAGAACCTACGCTGTAATAGTTTGAGCTAAGCAATTATGATCCAGTATTCTGAGAAATCTGAGTTGATGCTGAATTAGATGATTTGGAATATGTGTTAGTGAACAGGTTTGACAGGTTTGATGTGATCTGGTAGGTTAACAACCCGGGAGTTCGGGGTGGCGGAGCTCCGAATTTCTGGGGGCGTTACACAAGGAGCCTGGGGGCACGACTGTATCAGTGGCGCGGCGCATGGCCCGGTGGAGTGTTGGAGTGCGACGCCGGTGACAGGGGTCCCGGAGTGACGTCCGGGCGACGGGGGTCGAGGAGTGACAACCTGCGTGACGGGGGTCCCAGAGTGGCGTCCGGGTGACGCGGGTCACGGAGTGGCCTCTAGCGCGATGGGGTCGCAGAGTGACGTCCGGGCGACGGGGGTCGCGAAGTGGCGTCTGGCGCGACGGGAGTCGTGGAGTGACGTCCGGTCCCTTGAAGAGTAGTGCAGATGCTAAAGAGATAGGCCAAAGGCCAACCCTTGGGGAAAGGCCAAGGCCAACCTTGAGGGGAGGCCGAGGCCGAGGCCAACCCCATGGGGAAGGCCAAGGCCCACTTCTTTAGGGTGCGACCAGAATAGGTTGGGAACACATGTTAAATGTTTCCAATTACGACAAGTTTCAACGTGTACCTGCTTTTATCAATATCATTGAATCAACAATATTTCTGTTAAAATAAATAAATATTCTTAATTTTTCTAGTTTACCTTGATTCATAAGAATTGGAAGTTCACATTTCTCATCCTTACAAGCCCATCCTTTTTATGTGATTGTAACTTTCTTGGAGCATCGTTTGCATACTTAGTACCATGGTTCTTCTTTGTTCTCAATAGTCAGTAATCTCGCTTTATGGAGTAGTACAATTTCTGTATAAGGCTGTTGTTAATTTGCGTCGTATTTAAGCCTTGTTTTTTTTTTTTAATATTGATGCATATTAACCTTGTTTTTTTATTTTTTTCTGTTTTTGTTTTTTGAACAATTTTTTGTTTCTTAAGTGATTATTCAAGTATTTTACTTTCTTTGATTTGTTTTTGTTTTTCTTTGTCATGAGATTTTTCATTTTCCAATGTTTGAACAAGTTCATTATCCAGTGTTCATTTAATTTTAACCAAATTTAAAAATGAGTCATAAATGAAGGGTATGATTGTTATTAGCGTAATTAACGGAAGACGTAATCGTCAAGAAATGATTTACAATATTGGTACTTATATATATACATATATATATATATATATATATATATATATATATATATATATATATATATATATATATATCATTCTCTTGTTTAATAAAAAAGAAATTGACATTAACATGTGTTCTCAACCTATCTTGGTTATAGCTAAGGGCCCAGTGGGGTTCTATTTTGCACGACACGTCGGCACAAATATTCAACGCTTCTAACCAGTGAAACTTCTCACTTTTGTTATGTGACTTCGTCACGAAGAAATTCATTTTCGCGCGACTCCTTATCGCACCTCAACCGTCGCATGTCGTACGTCACCCATCGGTGTGCCTTGGCATTTGCCCAAGGAAGTGGGCCTTGGCCTTCCCCTTGGGGTCGGCGTCAGCCTCCCCTTGGGGTTGGCCTTGGCCCTTCCCCAAGGGTTGGCTTTGGCCCTTCCCCAAGGGTTGGCCTTTGGCCTTTCCCTTAGCACTTTCACTTATCTTCAAGGGGTCATGTGCCTCCGCGACATCCGTCGCCCATGCCGACTTCACGACATCCGTCGCTCATGATGAATCCGTGACGTACGTCGCCCGCACTGAGTCCACGACGTCCATCGCCCGTGACAACTCGCCGACGTCCGTCGCCCGAGACGACTCTGCGACGTCCGTCGCCCGCACGCCCATGCACCGTCACCATACATACTCCGCCGCGCCACTGATACAGTCGCGCCCCCTGGCTCCTTGTCACACTATAGTGCTCCCGGCACCTCACTTACTCTGTCTCGCCAGTGAGCCTCGCCACTGATACAGCCGTGCCCCCAGCATCATACGCACTTCATCGCTCTCATGTGCCACGCCACAATCATGTTACATGCCCCCCGGGCGTGACACTCATTCACCACACCATGCGCCTCCATAGATATGGAACATGCTTCGACCCACTCTCCAAAGTGTGCAGTATTGGGATAGACGACTCCTCCAGGACACTATCTCTGCCAGGGAGCTTTTCAACTCCCCTCCTCCAAGTAGAAGGCTCTTCCGGGATGTTACCTCGACCAATCGGGTAGACGGCTCCTCTGGGATGCTACATTGACGCGCTCCGAGTGCTCCGGCACAAGGACTCACTCGCGAGATAGGCGACTCCTCCGGGACACTATCTCCGCTAAGTTGTCTTCGTGACTGGCCTACATGCTCCTGCACTGGGGGCTTGCGTCGGCACCCCTATGGTCTATGACCCCCGAGTCAAGCCGAGATCGGAGCAAGTCTTCAGAGGGCATCGCGTCTAGTCCGCCTAGCAGTTGGGCCTCGAGTCTTCCCCACCACTGCCAGGCCTGTGGGACTCTGCAAGGGCTCGGATTGGTGGCTAGATCAAGGGGTTCTCTGTATAGTTATCAATACCGTTACGTACCGTTTCTACCTTCTACTGGTACAATACCCCTTACATTTTGTATCAGTAAAAATATTGCTCTATACCGGCCGAGAATTACATGCCGGCCCTATAGCGGCGGAGATATTCTGTTTTGTACCCGTTCCTTAAAAAATATGAAAGTAAAAAATTTTGTTAGAAATTCTGTAAATTGACCATATAAAGACTAAATAGAGAATATATTATAAGTTCTTTTATACCTATCAAAGCCTCTGTAACTTATTGTTCATAATATTTACTTAGCTTTGATTTACTTTATACCTTAAAGTTTTGATCATATTCTTTCATCTATATGATGTACTGCTTTAGACACTTGTGCGCAAGCTCACGCACACACACAAAAATAACTTATTCTTGAACCTGAAAATATTATTTAACACACAACTTATTCTTACATAAGAATTTACCAATGAGATCGTTGAAAAGAAGGGATAATTCTAGAGGAGATAATTCAATTAAATAAGCTATTTATTTTATTTGAAACTAACGTAATTCAAACTCTATAGGACAAACAGTTTATCCTAAAATGCTGTTAGTAAAAAAATATATTTATGTTTTATTAGTTAGCCGATGAATAAATATTGCAGATGTATCATGTATATTATTTATGAAAAAGTTGAAACGGTACCGGTACCGGTACGTACCATCTTATGAAAAAAGGGTACGCACTCTGGTACGGTATTCATAACTATGGTTCTCTGGCCACACCGATGCTGTGGGAGCCAGTCTTTCCAGACAGACAGAGCAACGTTGTGCAGGCAAGCCGGGTGAATATGAGATTCGAAAGTCCGTGGAGCACCGGCAGCTGTGGACCTCTCGTTGACGTGTCATTCTTGGGGAGTGCCACGTGTCGCGTGATGACATCATCATCTCAACCTCTATAAATAGAGGTCTTGAGAATTCATTTGGGATCGGCTGAAGAATTCCCTCACTTGAACATTTTCAGTTTCTCACTCAAGAATCCTAGAGAGAAACATACGGGACCTTGACTCTAGACCTAAGCATCGGACTATGGCTGTCATCGTATATTCGCATCGCGCCATCGCCCTCGCAGCACTGCCACCCTCAGGCTCTGTCTAGGAAGCCTTTAGTCTCTGCCTTTACTCTACCCTTGCTGTGTCCCACATCAACCTACTTGGCATCTGACTCAGATTGCATTCTTTGTGGCACCTCCACATCGACTGCGAACTCACTTTCCTTGGCATCAACAGGCTACTCCTTCTTTTATGAAAAATATAAAAAAGATATACATCAACCCAAGGAAGTGTAACCAATTAGGATATCAACCCAAGGAAGTGTAACCAATTAGGATGACAGCCCGTAATATAAACATGACAAACCACAATCAAGCCAAAATGCCACATGCCAAAACTTATCCCAAGGATACCGACATAACAAGCTACAAAAATCACATAACTTATTCACAAACAACAAAATTAAGCAACTAAATTGTTTCACCATTCCCCGATGTACATTAACATACTACCATTTCCATAGAGACAAGTAGTCAAAAATAATCATACCATACCAACTCAAATGACCAGCATTACAATCTAGACAACAACTTTAGAGAGTTAAGGCGTGATCCTTAACATTTACGGAGTATAAGAAAAAGGAGGCCACCGTGGTCTTCATCTGCCATTCAAAGTTCAACAGCTGAAAACTATTGTGGTAAGGTGGTGCGAATGCCAACGAACGGCAATGCCTCCGCATCCACCAATCTGGCCGTAGCCACCTTCTTCAAGTCTGTAAGGAGGAACAGGTGGATCCCAAGTAGCGTTAGGTGGCAGAGGAGGAGGATGCAACGGCGCATGACGAGTCAGGGAGAACCCCATTTGGTTTTCCATCGGTAGCGCGGATCTCGTAACTGGCAAAGCGGGTGATTCCGTCAATGGACTCTTGAATGAGATCCTTGAGCGGAACACGAACTTGTCCAACTTATCTGTCCCCAAGTACATGATGAACGATACCACCAAATTCTGAGCGCAGATCAAAACGGAGGAACAAGTCCTGCTGGAGTCTGCAGGCCTCTCCCTTCAGATGGAATCGCATCAGGTAGTTCCACTCAAGACCATCATCGTCATCTTTAACTACTTATGGCGTTCTCTGCTGCTGCTGATACTGAAAGTCATCGTCATCATGCTCAACCACCAGTCCCTTATCACGAACCACGGTCGCCACCACGTGAATTGATGGTTTCTGCAAGAAGCTAAAGATATCCGATTTCAAATCCTTGCAGTTCATCACTTTGACTTCTAGCGATTCTGCTAGCTCCATTAGCTCAACTTTTCCTCTTCACACCAACCAAAAGGGTGCCACTTATTAATGAAGGAGCTCCACGTCCCTCCCGTACATTTAAGATAAAAGCTAGAAGTAGTATCTCATAAACATGGCCGCACTGCTTGTAATAATAGGTCTCGATCATTTAGAATTCCTAAATATATATATTGCCAAATGTTCTCTATTACTCCATTTAGAACCGTTAATAGAACGGTTAAATACATTATATAGCTTGTCGTTTTTCAATTTAGATCACATTGACACCCCCTATCCAAGGTCCTAAATACTCAACAATAAATCTTGGAACCATGAAATCGTTATTCCTGCCGTATTTGGTCCACCGTCAGGGCCCGAGAATTGGCTGACCACTCTAAATGTTTATCCTTTTGGGTAACTGGCAGTACTCTTTCTCGCAAAAATTCACTCATGTATTTATGACGTTATTTACTAATGGTAATTACTCTGAATATATGCGCTGGTACGATGTTGCAAAACGCTATCTCTGCAAACTGTACGACCGCCATATTTGCAAACTGTATGAAGTTCTCCAATCAACGGCTGCGTCCCTTGTTACCTTTGAGTTTTTACTAATGCTCATTAAACCATCTCAATAGTAAAGATTTACACGAGTTCCATTCAAGTATAACAAGAGACAGAAAAACGAAACAATCTTTCCTTTACAATCACCGTGGCCAATGTCGTAGTATATAAAGTCCTTTCCTACCTTTACCCTTGCTTACTACTACAAGCATGCTCAACCCATACATACAAAATAGGACAATGCATCCTAGAAGAATCGTGTTATAGTGGAAGTAGTGCAATTTCACTCGTATTGCTACTCTAATTCAATATCCGTGAGAGAGAGCATCGAAGTTGTCTCCAGCATTTTCTCCCTGTCCTTGTCCCCTAAGATCCTACTCCAACCGTGGGAGAGAAACTTACCACGCTCAAAACCACTTCCTCTAAAGCCTGTTATTTTAGATGAAACCATGGGCATCACAAGAACCGAAGATGCATGGATTGAATCTTCTCCCAAACCCAACGATAATGAACAAGCGGCCTGCAAAAATGCCAACCTCTGAATAAGTACCATCACAATGAATTTGATCAGAAGTAACAGTTAACCAGCCAGTTAGTAGAACCTTGGCCTTGAGTACCACATTCGCTAACTTCAGCAGCATTGCTCGTCCAAGTGATCTCACATCTTTAATTTCTGAATCTTCAGATGGCATGACCACCCTGAAACAAGTCCATATGTCACATATTGAAGAAGCAAAAAAAAAAAAAAAAAAACAAAGTACCACATCTAATTTGGCACAAATATAATTTTATCTTTTTAGTAGTCACACAGATGCAATGACATCCCATTAAAATCGGGCATCTAATTTAAGTCAGAAAGAGGAAAGTGCCAGCCCAAGATAGTATACCTGTCCACATCTGTTGACATGCTTGAAGAAGATACAGAAACTAAAGAGCTATCCTTATCTTCACCTCCTGAAATTTTTTTATTATTTCCGATATTTTATCTGATCAGATGTACAAAGAAATCTCCCTCACGAAAAATTTTACCTTTCGACTCATCTGGAGCCAATAAAGAAATGCCTATGAAAACAGAAATCATTCCTAGTATAAACATTGTCGTCCTCAGGGCATCAAACACCTACGCAAATAAGAGTACATTAGATCGCCATGCCAATCTTTCTCTCTGTGTGCATGTGCAGCATGCACAGGTATAATAATATCCCACAAGTATTCATCAAAACTCTTTATAAGACACAAACTCCAAAAACATAGCAACCCGAACAAGCTAAATAAATTCCCCAAACTACAATCTGGCAGAGTTTTTCGGCTGAAATTTGCTTCATGGAGATGGAAACATGAACACCTTCACTTCATGCCAAGAATTCTGCCTTCAGCTTCCAGGCTTTGAACCCATGAATGAATACCAACACTCCACACTTTGTCTCCAGATTTACCCTTTTCTTTTTCTCAGGCATGGAACTTCAACAAGTGGAATTCAAGGTCAGATTGGACAATAGACATTTCTCAGCACCTTCTTCTATTTATTCAACTAAAGGATCCAAAAATTGAAAGGTGGGATATCTGCATGCACTTGTGCTGCCTTAGATATTATCTCTCACCAATACAATAATTTCATATCCACGAGCCCATGACCACAATTCAGGATTGTATCACATGGCTACGTGGTACAAGATCTGGTATACTGCAGAACTGAACTGATTCAGGTCTGGCAGTCTTCAACTTGTGGCAGGTAATGGGGACGAAGGGTTGTTTACTTGCTCTCTCTTTGTGTGTGGGGAGAGAGGGGTTTTGTGGTTTTGGGGGGGAGGGGGGAGGAGGGAGAGAGGAAGAGGGAGAGAGAGAGAGAACCTGGAACTCCTGGAAGTAAACAAATCCTGTACAAATGGAGAAAAAAGTCCAAACAATCTGAAACATAGGGACAATAAGTATCGCATCAAACAATGATAGTCCTTCATTCAACCTTGCCATCTGCAGTCAGAATAAATTTGAGACAATTCACAAATCTCGGTAACCACCTTTTCATGTACTGGTACTCAAAATTGGTAACTTAAGTGTTTAAAGTTTACCCAAAATCCAGCTGTACTAAGAAACAGTAGAAGCATAGAGTACATGAACCAGCTATGCAACTGATAGCCACTTGACATGGACAATCTTAGCAGATTTGAGCTGCAAACCAAGAAAGTGAAAGTTAGAGGCAACAAAAACTGTTTATCTACCTGTAAGAAGGCAATGGAACCTACGGCAGCTACTTACAGAGATTTTGCAAATAAGACGGAACATGATCCTACAGCACCTGAAACAACAGCATATGAAAAAGGTAGCAGCATGTGCCAATAGGACTTAAGGTCATGTCCAGGAACCGTTAGCAGCAATTCCCCTCTCCTGCATTTTCCACATTATGATATCTGAGGACTATGACTCAAATTTTATGTTACTAGGAAAAAAAACGGGAAACAAGTGAGAGCAAGTATGAACAAGTCGATTAGCTTATTGCATAAACAATTAAATGCTACCCTCGCAAGAATATGCATATGAGTCCTACCTGTATAGGTACTGATGTAAGGCAACAACTAATACCAAAATCAGACAGTAAAGAAGAAATGTTATGTTGCTATACTTCTCTGCCAACTCCTCCGGCGTGTAAACTGTAAATAGATAAGAAAACACAACAGAAAAGCCTTTTCAGTTGAACAATATAACAGAAAGAATCTCCTAGTGTAATAAGTAGTAGAACTTATGCAATCGGATCCAATGCCCATGTTCAGCAACTTACAGAATCAAAAAAGAAAACCACGTTTGGGGTATCAACGCTATTAATTTGTCCTCGTTCATCAAATACTGAAGAGACAGGACATCAGTTCCATTTAAGATTTTATTTTAATACATCTAGACTTTCATAATATGTAGCAACTTGGAGGAAGTAAAACAAAAGTTGGATCTATATTCTATGATGCACAATTGCACATTATGACGCAACAGTCCATTTTTTTGTACGACTAGGCCAGTCTCATTTTGCTTGTAAATGGATTGTGCATCCTCTGGGGCTCTTTTAGTTCTATAGTACTTTAAAAGAAGAAACTAATATACACATGATGCCCCAGAGACCACTTTAGGTGCGAATCATGAGGTGGAGCTAGATAGATGAGAGAAATTATGAATTCAACCTTTTAGAAGACAGGGAACCAGTTCGATTTATTTCTCTCTATTTAGGTATAGAGATCTACTTAAGAGGGTCTCTACCAGATGCCATATACGAGCTTCTCTATGTAAATTCTAATGCTGTTCTTCTATTAATTTACAGGTGGACAGATGGCTCTCATCAGAATGCAGAAGTTCACGAGTTCCTATTTGAAAAAAAAAAAGCAAGTACTATAGATCCTTAATGCTAGTTCACTAGAAATAAATTAGTTTAGGCATAATTCGTAGCACATGACAGCACTACGAGAAATTAAACCAGGTTATCCTCAGGGCGTGGATGTACCAGGTGACTGATGGTTGCCGAATGCAACAAGAAAGATGTTTCCAAGAACAATGAAAGCTGTGGCAACCATTACTCTGCAAAAGAAAGAGTTTTTGCAGTACAGTAAGTCATCTAACGGTAATAAAGTGGACAATTTTACATAAAGATGCAAAATGCACTGACTTCAGATTTTAACCTACTTGACAGTCACCATTTTGTTCAAAACAAAGTAGGAAAATGCAATATTTGACACAAACTGAATCGATCCCAGGGCTGCAAGAAGTGACTGCAAAGCAGACGAGCACAGAGCAAATTAAGGATGCAAGTAAGATCAAAAAGCAACAAAAAGCAAGTTCTAATATCAACTTCGTGCAATTAGTTCAAAAAGACAAGGAACACACACTTCATACTGACCTGAGCAGCATATCCAAAGGAAAGGAAATTTAGACAATTCCCAAGGGCAAAAAACAGAAGACCTGCATACGAAGAATTTTAAATCCAAGCGAAATTACATGCAGTATAATAAGCAGAACACTTGGAAAGAAAAAGCTTCATGAGACATAAGATTACCAACTCTCCATGTCTGGAAGTATATGATGGGCTTCAGCTCAGTTTTCCCATTTGCTCCCTCACTGCCTAGTATAGAATGCCTTTCTCTCTGCAAATAATTCAGTCACGGATGAAAACAGGGAACCATGCAGCTAATGGAGTTGCATGATGATGCAACTACAGGCTATAATGACTTATAAACATTATTCAAAGGAGCAGTTGCAGCCAATTTTTCGGTGCAGTATCGGTATTGGTTACCGGCACATGCGGAAATGATAGTGGGTAATAATCAAACTTAAGCTAGTTAGAGGCACCAAAAAGTTTTAAAGATTGGTAAAAATTTTCTAGACGTTAGGAATAATAAGAGTTATAAGACAGCTTAATAAGTGATAAAAATAATCAGTCCGTACACTTTTACTGTTAATGTGATTATGCAGAAGTCTCACAAACATGACTAATGGAAGGTTGGATGAATTAGAGCATTAACATATACCAGGACACACATTTGTGATGTTGGGGCATGTGTTTTGATTAAACTTGTCATGTTAGGTCATGCAATATTACTCTGTATTCTTCGAAGAAAAGAACAAGTAGATTGTTGAAAAAAGTTAATATTTGGTACTTGTTCAACAAAAAAGGTGCACTAGTATGTGTGCTATATGTACTAATATCATTTTAATATGGTTCTAATATTAATTCTAAACCTAATATTGCAAAATACTTTCTTCAAGTGGAACTGGTCTTCACGCAATACTTAAGGGTGTAGGTCAAAGTTAGACCCCAAACCCAATTCAACTTACATGGCAAAAAAGAAAAAAATAGACAGTAAAACCAAGGAGTTGTTAATTTCTATTCAGTTGAATTGCTTGACGAGCTCTTCGATTTTTTCACTCATTCAACGATGTTGTCTTCTTCCACTACCAATTCGCATCAACAGCTCCCCCTTTTGCCGTTATAGCCAAAATCTTGCTAAGATAGTGCTAATACAGACTGTACCATGCTATATTGAGATCATGCCTCGGTATGGGATCCTTGCCTGCCGAAATTGAACCGCTACACCAAAATTGTGGCAAAACAAGTGATAATTTTAACTCCGGAAAGAATTTCCAAATCCAGCGTACCACCATGTAAATGACAGCAAAGCACAAGTGGAACTGAATGATATAATAAACCTATCACATAAATGATTAGGCAACAAAAAGAAAATGACCATATTTCAGGTCTGTTTGAAAACATTGTGATTTTTAGTTTTCAGTTTACAAAGAAATGAAAACAAAACCCTCTTTTGGTACTTAATTTTTCTAAAAACCACGATGTGTCTGGCAAGCATATTTCCCCTTTTTTTTTTTTGAGTTCATTCAATTTTATTTTATTTTTTGCTTTCAAAAATTGACTTTCTCTCAAGAAACCATGACCGAACCACCACTGCCGGTCAATACCTCCACCACAGTCAAACTTGCACCGCACCCACCCTTAGTAAATCACAAAGTTTGAATCACAACATACCACCAACACCTCCCCATATCAAATCCCAACACCACGACCATCAGAAAACCTTCCGCATCACCAAGCGGGACCACCAAGAAACCCACTGCACAACTGTTGTGACAGCGGCGCAGATCTGTGGGTGCAGTAGCAACAACGGGGCAAATATGTGTGCATTAGTGACAGTGGGACAGAGGAGTGACGCTTTTGGCACCGGACACGTCCACCAACCGGAGATCCATGGATGTTCGACATCGCCTCAGTGTGATTCATTTGGCAATGGGTAGTGGCGATAGGTAGAACAGATCTGCAACCGTTCGGCTGCAAGGGAGGGGTACATCTGTGGGTGAGGTGGCAGTGATGGGGTAGGATATTAGTGAAGTTGGTAGTGATTGCAACAATGGCAATTGGGCAGATCTATGATTGCAGTGGCGGTAGTTGGACAGAGTAGTGAATGGCAACGGTGGTGGGGTTGTGATAGTGGGGTGACAACGGTGGGTTAAGGTCAGGGGCAGTATGGTGGCGATAGTGTGGCAGCTGTGGGCGGCGACGGCGTTGCGGTGGCCGCGAGAGCTAGTGACAAAATCATTTTATGGTGGGTGATATAGAATACTGGTGGCAGTGATGAAATGTGAAGTGGGTTTTGGAGAAAAGGTTTCCAAATTGCTCCTAGTGAGGCTCGAAGGGTGGACCGCAAAATAAAGCCAAAACTGGAAACCCAAAACTCCAAAATAGAGTTTTCAAAAATAGCCCTTTTTTAAAAATTGATTTTCAACACTGAAGGAAAGAAAAACAAAAAACTGTGTGCCAAACGCATTTTCTTTCTCCAATTTACAAAACTGGAGAAAAAATTGGAAACTTAAATTTTGTCAAACGCTACCGAAGATTATATCATCCAATCCACTCATACATGTTCTCACACAAAATAAACATCTAGATTACATATCTTTCGCGTCTGTTGATTCTTGGTTGTCCAACATTCCAAACTATGCCACATTGATGGTCTCAATGCTGTCCTATAAGAATTTCTTTTCACCTTGAGTAGGACTTTTAATCGCACTGCACTCTGAAAGCACGAATCTGCTTAATTCAACCTGCACTGGTTTACAGCCCTCTACTTCTAGCATACATATCCATAAGCCCTAACCTCTAACCTCCGCTACTGCCTTCCTTGTTTCCTTTCAAGCCAATTCGTACTTTCTGAAATCCTCTCATTGCTAAAGTAGTGTAACTCTTAACATTCTTCCTTTAGCTTAATCGACCCATATCTTCTTCAAGGACCTATTTAGCAACTCTCCTAATACAAGTAGACATTTCCATTAGACGACCCATCAATCCCTCCTTCAAGTGGCATGTGGTAAAACTACTCAGTTCTCTTTCCCTAATCAGATTCCACCACCTAGTACACGGATGTCTAACACCTCTATGCTTCCTCTTCTCTCAAAGATCGTGTACAAAACCACTAGTCGAGTTCTCTAGCTAGAAACTCCTCGAAAATAAATACATAGTTTCTTATATAAAGCTGGATCTCTTAGTGAAGAAAATAATTACCTGACTGCAGTGTGGACCACTAGTAGAGGTCGCTATGCACAAGGCTCTTCAGTCTTCTCTTAAAGGAGTTCTGTTATCATCAGATCATAGCCATACCCAATCTTTAATATCAACCCCTCTCCCCCCCGGCGCCCGATTCATCCCTAAGCCTTCTCAAAGCTCTCATGCCTATGTAAAATTTTCAACTTTTATAAACAGCTTCTCCTGGTGCCATATTATTTGCCTACTCCATCCATATCCTCCCCGATAGATTCCGCTATTTCTACCCGAGGGGCAAGTGCACTGATAATATCATTGTCTTCCCACCAACTACTTATACTAACTATTCTCTCACATATTACTACTTTCAACTACTACGATTGTTTCAGCTAAACGGAACTTATTCTCAACCTAAGATTAGGATTTGGCACAAGCTTCTTCACCTGCAGTCCTCTTATTGCCGCAGCCTAGTGCCGACACGAAGCCCCTTTCCCATTTTGTGAGGACCTGGACACAGTGCTTTGAGAAACAGGCAATTAGTAAAACTTTGCGCTGAATTTTATAAGTTGCAGATTTAAGTGCTGAAAGTCTCATCAAGTAGCACTTATTTAGAATTAAATTTGATTGTGCAACATCAAAAATTGAGAATCCATCAAGTTCATATGAAATGGCTCATGCACAGAGAGTTCTAGAAATGCATGATTGGCAAGACGAGAAAGGGCATTCACTTAAGTTGGCCGACTCTGTGAGAAGCATGAGGACCATCAGCTGAGGACAAGATAGCATAAAACTTGTTAAGGTGGTCTGGTGAAGAGCAAAAAAAAAATGGGCTGGTTGAACATGTAGTGAGAGCGAAATGAATAACTGTGGTTAGGTAGCTAGTAATCTAACAGAAACTGCAAGCTGAGCATGGTAGAGGAAAACAAGGTTCGTGAAATTCATCCTCGGAAGTTGATACTTGATAGAAGCCTCTAAATCCCGCAACTGTGAAAACCAAATCTGCAATAAAGCCCCAGCAAGGGAAATGGACGGCATGGCCAATGGTGGATGAACGTTGGGGCATGTTAAGACACTTGATGGCAATTTCTTTAATTGCCAAACTCACAAGACAAAACAAATGCATTAAGTTGGCCACTGCCAGTTCTATCATAATCCAAACGTAGTAAGTACCTCATCGTGACCCAATTTAAGAAGGTTGGTACCAAAGTTGATGGCAATGCTACCAAAAAGATTTATAAAGGCTCCAATAACCCACTCTCCCATGGATTAGATATGTTGTGGAGACCTGAAATTGCAGTTAGAATGTAATGCTGTCAAATTGGAGCCCCTGATTGTGAGAATACCAAGCAGCTGCTGAATACAAAAGCTCTCCTGCATCCATCACCAAGGCCGAAGAGCCCGCTTCAATCAAAACACTGGCATGGCATGACCAAAAACGCTGCTGCTTGTTTCCTGCAAACTGCTATTAACATCAGTAAGGGTAAACATTCACTGAAACTCAATCTGAACAAACACACACACGCCCACGCACAACAAGAGAGGGGCCCAATATATTGTGAGAAGGAGAGGATCAGCCGAAAAGGATATGCAAAGCTGACATACGTGACTGGTCTAGGGTGTAACTAGAAGTGGAATTCCGTTAACTATCAACGCTTACATGGATGGGGGAAAAAAAGGCTACCAGAACCAATCTTAAGGTGACTCTCATTCCCTTTAATAGGTAATACACATTAATCAACTCGCCACAACATTTAAAAGAAAAAGAAAATAAAGAATAGAAAGTGAACGGCAAAAGGGTAACAGCATTGATAGATCCCTGTATGATCATATTCAGTAATAGCAAAATCGCAAATCACAGAGAAGAAGAAGAAGAAGAAAACAAAACAAAACAAACAAAGAGGCATTTTCTCGATCAGATCGTGGTTCCAGGGGAGACCGATTAGAATATTGTCATCGAAATTACGATCAGTCGATTCCATGAAAGGGGGTAAAAAAAATTAATGGAAGACGGTACAACCTAAAAACAAGAACAGGAGTTTGCGAATCGAAAATTGATATAAAAAAAAAAAAAGGAGCTGAGGGGATGGGATGGATTATCGTCAGGTTCACCTTGCGGCTGGCTGCGGCGGAGGGAGGAGCCGAAAAACTTTCTTCGGAGTTGAACAGAGTATGGGGGGTATCAATGAGAGATGGTCGGGTAGAGTCGGTTGGATCGGATTGCGTGCTTGCTTGCTTGAGAAAAGAAGAAGAAGAAGAAGAAGAAGAAGAGAGAAGCAAAGTTTGGCGACGACTGGCTGTGGGTTGGCTTGGGCTTTTTGTATTTGATTTGTGTCCAAAGTTAAGTAAATCTTATGTACTTAATGAGTAGAGACAGAAGGAAAGAAGATGTACAAATACTCTGATTTATTATTCGTATCTTCTTTGTTACTGTTTTGCTACTAATAAAAGTTTGGACCATTTGACTGGAGTCAGTCGGGTTGTGCCAGAGGAGGGCGGGTAGGTCCCTTGTCATTTTCCATTGCGGGTGTGGGGAGGGGGTGCAGCAAACAACGCGACACTTTTTGTCATTTTTTTTTCCCCCTTCCTTCCTTTTCTCTAATTTATAAATTTTTTTAAGAAAAAAAAAAGGGGAGAAAATTTTGAAATTTTTTTTATCTTCAAAAAAATAATATTAAGAATTGTAGCTAAAAATAATTAAAAAAAAAGTCACTGAAAATATTTAGTAACTATTAATTGTTACCTTGCTGCATTGGTGACAATCCAAAGGGACGCGTATCTTTTTAAGAATCGACCTAATCCACACCTTAACTATGCTACTTTATACTTTGTTCTTCATCTGGTGTATATATTTATGGTATACTTTCAACAAGTTAAGACGATTTCATAGATGATTCTATCAGCACTTCACTCTCGCTACTATCTTCAGTGACTTGAATAAGTTATTTTCATGTACCGAACAAAAATTTCTAAAAGTGGGCTAGCAAGGTAAGTTTTATCCTAGATGGATGAAGGTGGTCTGGGCCCTTTACTACTGTAAAATTGTAAAAAGGGTTGAAACAAAAAATATGTACGGGGAAGACTTGGCAAAGCATAAAAATTTTGTTGCAAAGTGGGAACGAAGAAAATGTTGTCATATTTATTTTTTATATTGTGTAAGTGATGGAAATTATTCTCTTACTTACATTCTGCAAAAGAAAATGTAAAACGAATTGCAGAAAAAATACTATACTAAGGCGGGCAAAAAGAGACACATGTGTGTATCTGGGTCTTTAACTACGGCCCTGTTTATTTCACGGAAATTATTTTCCCCATTTTTCAGTGTTTGGTGCATGGAAATCGTTTTCTGAAAAAAGGTTTTCCGGTGTTTGGTACTTGCATAAGATTTTTCGACGAAAAATAATTTTCAATCAACTTATTTTGAAGAACAAAATGTCAGAAAATCACTTACCGTTTAAAACTAGGTAAGTCATTTTCCGGATCACTGAACACACACTTACACCTACACACACACACTCTTTCTCTCTCTCACCCCCCCCCCCCACACACACACTTACACACCCACAAACTGTCTCTCTCCCTCTCATACACCCACACCCACCCACACACACACACACCCACAAACTCTCTCTCTCTCTCTCTCATACACCCACACCCACCCACCCACACACACACACACACCCCTATACACAAACACACAAATATGCTCAAACAGTGAAAGATATATCTTTTTTTTAAAAGATATTTGTATCATTGCATGACACCCAAATAGAGAAAAATAAAATTTATGAAAATATTTTCAGGAACTGCTATTTTCAAAAAGCATACTCCGGAAAAAGCATTTTTTGAAAAGCGTTTTCCGTGAAACAAATAAGGCCTACAACATGACGAAAAATACATCTCTTATAACTTTGATGCACGACCTCCAAGTAATTGGCCATGAAATCATCTTAAATATCTATGTAGATGAATGAATGCAAGTGGCTACCATCATCGACAAGTTGCCAAATTCATGAAAAAGGTTTAACAAAGGCCTTAAGTTTATTTGGTGCTTTACACTCCAAAAAAAAATTTAGGCGAGGAAGACATTGCTCTTAAGTTTATTAAGGCAGCATTTTGACTTAATGATGTGCTAAAAACTTCCGATATTCCGAAAAATTTGGTGTCCGGTTATCTTTTCAACACGGTGAGATTCAAGGAAATCGTTGAGTTTGATCGGGTTGTTCAGTGCAAGGATGGCATGTTTAGCTTTTTATAAAGGTCATGTATGTGATGGTACATTTAAGCTAAATATATTAAAAATGAATTAAGCATCTACTTCCATTTATACCGTTCCTTATGTTAATATTTGGCATGCTCGTCTTTGTCACATAAATGGTAGTTATCTCAGAGATAGGAGTCACTGCGAGACTTTTACCTAAATTGCAACGAAGATGAAAAAAATCAATTTTGTAGCATGACCAAGATCACTAAGCAACCTTATTATAAAGTCAAAAGAAATTATGAGTTGTTAAAGTCAATTATTCAGCTATATGTGAGCTTAAGAGCAATTTAGTATTTTATCACTCTCATTAATGATTTTCTGAAAGTGATACTTTGGAAATGCTTATTATTTTTTGCCAATAAACTAGATAATTTTCTTAATAAAAAGATTTGAGATAACCCATGGAACTACCTCCCGACTCTTTCTAATAGTGTTGTTGAAAGAAAATTAGAACCTTGAACAATTTGACTGATTTCATGCTCGCTAGCTCTAGTGCGTATAAGAGTCTTTAAGACGAAGTTCTTTTAAACGTCAATTATGCCCTTAAAAACACCTCAAAAGTAAATCTTTAAAATTGCCAATGAATTATAGATAACTTGAAAATCAAATCTAGAACACCTTAGAGTTCAAAGTGCCCAACCTTGGTGAGAATTCCTAACGCAAAATCCCCAATAGAAGTGTCAGGTTGTGCTTTTACAGGTTACACTAACAATAAGACTATAGGTGTCTTTATACTAAAAACAATATGACGATTGGATCTATGAATGTTATCTTTCACTAAAACAAGTTTCTTTCCAATTTCAATGATAGGAGAGGCGAGGAAACTAAAGTCGTGGAATCATCTCAACATAGTCAGGTGTGATACCCCAAAAAATACTGAAAATCAATCTAACTGTGAGTTTGATTAATTAAGGGGCGCTATTTTTATTAAGTAGTTTTGAGCTAAATAAGGGGTTAGTGTGGGCCTTGGGGGTTAAAACGTAATTTTGGAAAGTGAAGGGGCAAAAATATAATTTTGAAAAATATGGTGAACGAGATGCGTATTTTTATTAAGTAGTGTCATTTCAATGATAACAAGGTGCCAGGGGGCTAAAGGAGGGGTTAGGGTGATTTTGAGGTCAAGTTGTAATTTCTCAAAATCGAGGGGTCAAAATGTAATTTTGAAATTTTGAGGGGCCAAAGTACAAATTTTGAAAGTTTGTGAAATGTGTCATAAGTTAGAGAAATCAGATCATGCATGAAGGCCACCTCTTTCTTGGTTATGTAATGACTAATGTCATTATATTATAAACAAAGGGATGGATAAATAAAGAGAAGAAAAGCAACAACAAAAAAAGATAGGAGGAAATTCGGGGAGGAAAACATAAATAAGGAAATAGTATCAAGAACACAGAAATGGGAACTGAGAAGAGGAAACAGAGGAAACATGACAAATTCGGGAAAGGAGAAAGGAAATCCGAGCAGAAAATCAAAGAGGGAGAGAGATTGGGCATGAATTTCGAAGGGTAATCCTTCTACCCTTATACCGTGCGCAATTTAGTGTTGTTGTTGGGTTGTTCATGGCTGTCATGGATGTATGCTTGAGCTCATGTGTAATTTTTCTAGTGTAAAGTGTATTTATATGGTTGGAAGGCTACGAGTGGTGTATCAGTGGGTGTGAGGAGGTGGTTTGTGTATACGTTAGTGTGTGTGAGTGTGAAACCGTGTGTGTTCTTCAGGTTTCAAGTGGGTAGGAATTTTGTGTATGTATAATTGATGTTAAAACATAATTAATGTGTTAAAGTGTGAAATTAAGGTGTTGATGGGTGGAGTGCAGTGTAATGTGAAGTTGTGAGTGATAAATGAACATGGCAGGAAGTATGTTCGGCTAAAAACTGAGGAGGAAGAGAGTGTGTGCAGCTGCGGTGTTTTAGTGTTTGTTATAATCCAAATAGTGACTGTTTTGTCACTAAATGTGAAAATTAAGTAAACAGTTTAAAATTAAATTTTTAAAAATATTTAAGATCAGATTTAGCCAAAGTACGAAAAAGAGACCCTAGTTATTTTTAGGAAGCCGACATCGTGGAAAATTTTCATATTTTTTCGAGGTCAGAAAGAAGGCTAACCGATACGGGAACTTTGAAAAGTTACAGTAAAATTTAAAATATCAAACGAGAGCAGTTTTGCACAAAATTTTTATGAGAACCTTAGGATGTTGGGAAGTTTAATTTTCAAGATTTCGGGTCATTCCGAAGTCGTTAGCTATTTTTGGCCGAACGAGCTTTTAAGCGCTTGGTCCGAACACCGGTTCGAGATTTTTAGGCAAAAATTTTGTAAAATACGTTTTAGCTCAAAAATGATTTTGGCACGCTTGAAATAGCATTTTAAAGTGATTTTGGGATTTTTTATGGTACCAAAAACCTCAGGGGGAATTTTCGTAATTTGCCACTCTAAGGGCGGTATTTTGGTAATTTTTTCGGTAATATTTTCCAAGGACTTTTTAGTCCAAGAAGGGATGTAAAACACCTAAAAGGTTGTTTTGAAGCAGATTTGGGGCATTGGTGGTGTAGCGGCCATCAGGGGATATTTTGGTAATTTGTCACGTTTGAGCTAAATTTTTGGGAAACGCACATTATTAAGCGTCTGGAGCAGTGGGAAGCGAGGAGTGGTGTTAATACGTATAAAATGAGGGGAGGTTGTTATCGTAATTAGTCGATAAGGCTGGGTTAGGAATCCAGTTATTAGATCAAGTTGACTAGCTGTCATAAAACGCTACAAGTGGTTAAAGGAGAAGGAGTAGAATAAGGAGTACGTATATGTTGAATGATGTCTAACGAGTAGGGTATTATTTGACTAGGTGACGCAGCTTGTTGCAATCAAAGATTGCGAGTTGCTTCGGCTATAAGCCAACCAGGTAAGGACAATGCAGTTCGATATGCTAATTTATTATTTCGATTAGCATGCCATGTAAATGACGTGTTGTTGAATTCTTGTTGTTACAATTGGACACCGGTAGTCATGATGACCAGCATACGTATATTTGAATTGTGCTGTTGAGGACTTAGGGTAGAATAAATTTCCTTAGTTCGTCCTATTAATGGAATTTAGCGAGGATGATGTGTGTCCTAGTATGCTATGATTTGATTCATTTAGCATACCTGAAGTTGATGATGATGTTGCGCAGGGATTATTGCATGGTTGTTGAGATATGTCGGCAGTCATTGATAGTCGATATCTTTTCTCTTTAAGATTACCATTGAGGACTTGTGGCAAACTTCTCCCGAGTCCGCCTTGTCGTTGATGATGATGCTGTTGAGGTCGTTGCGTGTTATTTTGAAATGTCGGCACTTATTGGTAGTCGACATTTCTCTTTTGTAAGAACGTTGTTGAGGGCTTGCGGTAATATTTTCCCATGTCCGCCATGTTGATGATGTTACGTTGAACTTTTGATGTTAGGTCTGAACACCGGTTGACCTTCTGATCCGGTATTCCTTGTTGAGCTGTGTTGTTAAGGACATAAGGTGGAATAAATTTTTCTTTAGTCCACCCCATTGATGAAGTCTTGTTGCTTGGCTGTAACGTGGTTAGGGAAAGCACTCTAAATGAGTTCTCTGCTTGTTGATAGTATCTCTTCTATTTACTTGAGACTGAGATGAACATCCCATAAAATGGGACATCAATATGAGGAGGATGGCATGTGAAATATGATCACTGGCAAAGAGGATGTAGGGCGGGCAAGTCGAGTTGTCGTGTCTGAGTTGCATTGTATTTGATTTTCTTTTGATGTTGATGATTTTAATGACTTGCATTGCGTTGATGTTTATCTTTTCAAGTTCCTGTTTTAGTGTTCACTTGCATAGTCAGTCAGTCTTATCCATGAGGAGGTGGCAATAATGCTGTTCTGTTGGGCCTTAAAGCCGCTCAGTCTAACGAAAGAAAAATTATCGTTTGACAAGTTATGTTGATGCTGAAATTTATTGACTACTCTTGATTCATTGCTATCGTTGAGATGATTTTATTCTTCCGAGTCTTTTGAATCATTTGTACACGATACTCCTCACGTTGTCTTTACTAGGCGATTTGCGCTAATTCCTTATGTTGTATTGTGCAGGCTATAGGGTTGATCAGGGAGAATCCTCTAGAAAAGGGAAGATAAACAAGCTAGAAAAGTTGAGCAAGGGGATAAGTTGTGTGAGGTAAGACAAGCTGAAAATAGTGAGATAAAGATTGAGCTGCGAGATAGGTTAATAAGAGTCACGCGACAATATTCATTTTTAGGTTGTAACCATTCATTTTGTTTAAAGACCTGAAAGTCTTCCGCTACAGTATGATGTAAGTTTGTAAGAAATTTTTTGGTAAGGGCGCAATTTGGAGCGTCTATTCATGATGTATGAGTATGAGGATGTAGTTGCTCTGTATTCCACACAGGGTTTTAAATGTAATTACGGTCGATAATGCAGCCTGGTGACGTCACCTGGGTTGAGGGTGTCGCACCAGGAGGCTAGCTTTTAGTAGTCTTCATACATAGAAGACATGAAGCTAATGAGGAAAAAATGTGCAACAGTAGAAAAAGACTCTGGTCCCGACTTTCTTGTACATAATATTAAGGGAAGTCCTTATCACCCTAAAAGAAGACTTATCCTTACTAGACGTTGACATTTTGGGAAAAGTCATGAATAGACTCTCTAATGGCCCATACAACATATTCATTAGTTAATTTGGCTCTAGGTTGTAAATTCATAAGTTTTAAATGGAATGACATCCATTTATCTTTCAATTGCTACTGCAGTAATTAATTATTAGATCAGTGGTCAATTTCTAGGTTTTGTCATAAACCTAAGGTTGCTTCCAATTACATAAATTAGTAATTCAATTCGCACTTAAAGGTAGGGCATTTCTCAATTTTTATACAAACTTGTACCAGTAATAATGGTATCACGTGTTGGTCTTTGTGAGGATAGTCTGAATCAGCAAAACCCCAATTATGACATATATTCTCTCCACTTCACACCTCAGAATAATGTTAGCTAATTTAATTCTTTTAACTAACTGAAACATTTGCAAATTTATAAAAACCAATATATGAAACAATCAGAGGGTAGTGTGCAACAAAAGCAAGAGAGCAAGGTGGTGTAAGCTAACTAGATCCTCGTGTAGATTAAAATAGCTCCCAAGCAATGACATGACATATTTCATCAATGTGTTTTTGCTAATAATTTTGTAGATATCCTATTTTTGTAGGTCTCTTCGCCACAGGGTCGCCACCTCACCACTTTCACCTGTCCATAGTCCACCAAAACCTATCCACAACCTATAACATCAGCCCTGACTCTTTGTCGCCTCTCTTTGGGGCGCCATTCCCCACCCCTACCAACTGCCACCCCTATCCCTGACCTTCATGCCTACCCCTAACCAATGACGCCTGGTGGATGCTTGTTGTGATATTGGGTGGCTTGTGTCGTGGGTAGTCTTGTGGTGGCAAATTGTTGCAGTGGTTGGTGAATCGTGCGATGGTGTCTTGTCTGTGCATGATGGGATCCAAAATTAGTGGATAGGATGGGGTCGCTTTTAGGGGCGTGGGTTGTGTGTGCAGAGTGGGTGGTGTGCGCGTGTAATATCCCGAACTTTGGGAGCGGATTTAAAATAACCATCGATGACTCAAAAAATAAATGGGCGCTAATTTTGAGCAATACTCAGGTATTGGTACAATATTGGGGCTTAAAAATATCTTGGGGCAAAAATGTAATTTTTAAAATTTTGGGGGCATTTTTGTAATTTTGGAAAACTTTGGGGGTATTTGTGCAATTTTATAAAGTAAATTAGAAACCATTTTTTTGAACTGGCCACCTCCTACTAGCTTAATGACTAAGCTAGAAAAAAAAGGATAATTGAGAAGGGAAGGATAAGTCTAAAGAAAAGAAAAAGAAAAAAAACAAAAACAAAAGAGGAAACTTTCCATTTCGGGAAAGCATGAACAGTAACCCAAACAAAGAATAGAAAAGAGGAGAAAAAGAAAAGAAAGAAGAGGCAGAGAGAAATCGGAGGAAGAAGAAGAGGAATTATGCAAAACTTTTGAAGGCATTCATTTCCTTCGCGGTATTAAATTGGTTTGTGATCTAGTGTGTGAAATTGTGAGGGCCATGTGTGTGTGTTCTTGACTGCGTGTGTGAGTACTGTATATATGTATGAATTCGGTACATATATGGGTGTTGGATGATTTAATTGTGTGGCTAGGGCGGGATATGGTGTATCCAACTGCATGTAGGATGAAAATTGGATGGGGTTGTGGGTGTATAAACTGGGTGAATGTGTGCGTAGGTATGAGCACGAGCTCCAGCTGAAGATTGAAGATGAAGTATGTGTATAAAAGGTGAAATACTATGTGGGATTAATTTGAACAGCAACTATTTTTGTCATTAAATATATAAAATTAATTTAGGTAGATTTCTCCACAAATTTTCATAAATATCTAGAGCCAAAATTAGACAAAATTCAAAACAGTAACCCCTGATAATTTTATGAGATCTATGTTCTGGAAAATTTTGGGAATATTTGGAGTTCGCAAATGGTGCTAAATGAGGGTATCGGGTAACTACAATTATCAATTTATTTAGCATACCAAACCAAGTTATTTTTACCTGAAAATTTTATGAAAGCCCTATTTTGCAGATATGATTAATTATCTAAAATTTTGGGCCATTCTGAGGCCGATAGGTATTTTTCGCGAAAGTAGCCTTTTAGCGCTCAGTCCAAACATTGGTTCGGAATTTTCGGGCGAAAATTTTCTAAAATACTTTTTAGGCCAGAAATAACATCAGGATGTTTAAAATAGTGTTTTAAGATATTATTGAGATTTTTTTATGCCGAAAACCCCCAGGGGTGTTTTGGTAATTTATCACCTCGAAGGGGTATTTTGGTAATTTTACCTATAAGAGGTATTTTGAAGTAAATTTACATACAGTAAGATTATTTTAGTGACTTTGCTTATGGAAAAGTCATTTTGAGAATTAAAGTGTAACGGGGGGTGTTTTGGTAATTTGCTACCTCGAAGGGGTATTTTGGTAATTTGACCTAAGAAAGGTATTTTTGCATAAATTTACATATGAGAAGCTTATTTAGGTGATTCTACTTATGAGAAGGCCATTTTGGTAATTTAAGTCCGAGAGGGGCATTTTGGTAATTTTACACCCTAGGGGCGTTTCAGTAATTTTACATACCCGGTGAGGGGAGGTTCATTTTGGGAGCATGTGTGAGTTCGTATTATGTTATACTTTTGTTCTGTAGGCTGTATTCTAATGGTTCGATTATTCCGTTTAGGTTAAAGCTAAAGACTTCCGGTTAGGATAATTTAGCTTCGGATCCAGGTAAGGGATTCTATCTGAACCTTGAGTAAGGACTTTTATCCGAACCTTTCTTTGATTACTTGTACTCGTAAGTACTCATTTGATATATTTACGGCTAATGCCGAACTCTGAGTTATGTATTGATATCAGCATGTTCTTGCCCAAAAAATCCCTAATGTTGAACCTGAATCGGTTATTTGGAAATCTTGTGATGCTCGCGTGTTATTGCAGGCTGAGAAAATTTGATAATTGTCTGTATCCATTCTTCCGAATTGTTGTGATTATATTCGATAATTATTCGCAGTCGTTTGTTGTTTATCTGTGATTTTTATTCTGAAATTCTGATTTCTTCTGAAAATTTCGAATGCTGACTTATGTCAGTATGATTATTGTTATGAGAACCCGAATTGATTTCGGGGATATGAGCTTATGTTAACGCTCGTTGATATTGTTAATTTCTGTGTTGACCTGGGTATCTGTTTAGTGGGGAGGCGGTATAAGGCTGGTTGAATCCTGCATGAAACGCAGGCTAGTACCCAAGTGGACTAGTAATTACTTTAGTACATCATGCATGTGTACACTATATGAGCTTGCCATAATGGCATTGCAATCGCCCATGATCAACATTGATTTTTAATTTTTTTAGCTAGAATGATTTGTGCTTGGGTTGAAAGCCCTTAACAAACATTCATTGTACTTAGTTAGAAGGATTTGTACTTGGGTTGAAATCCCTTTACAAGCCTTTATCGTATTATCTGATTTGATTTCTTCTTGGGTTAAAATCCCTCGGGAAATCTTGCTGTATTTTCGAAATGAATTTCTGTTCGGATTGAAATCCCTTGAGCAAGGGAAATTTTCGTGATACTTGGAAATGCTGACTTGAAAATGATCTTTTATTGATCGGTTTGGATTTTGTTCTGATTGTTAATATTTATTTTGGCATCTATTTCTGATGAACTTTGCTCAGTTTGGGTAATTATTGAATTTTGATCGTTCGAAGTGTTTTAAAAATCATCGTCGGTTGAATTTTTCGGAGTCGTGTTATAATCTCTTTTGTAGTCCTTGTACGACCTTACTGGGCTCTCAAAAACTCACCCTTCGTTTGGCTCCCTTCTGCAGGTGATGATCAAATGTAGCATGTTTGGGAATGGGTTAGAGTCTGTGTGAGATCCCGGTGAGCCCATCACTACTGTGTAGGGAGACCCCTGCGTGGGTCAGTTTTGTCAACTCGTTCTATAAGAACTTGAGTTTGTGAATAACCTAGATCTTAATAGTTCCAGTTTGAGTAGTTTTGTAATATTGAATGTGAAGAGTTAGAGATGTCAAACGGGCCGGGCGGCCCGCGGCCCGGTCTGACCCAGCCCGAAAAAAGCCCGGGCCGCCCCGGCCCGTTCATGAACAGGGCTGGCCCAGAGGAATTGGGCTTAGGGCCTAGGCTTGGACCAGGCCGAAAAAATCTGGGGAAAAGCCCGGGCCAGGCCCGGCCCTAGCCCGGTTCCGGCCCGATTCTGGGCCCACCTGTTTGAATTTTTTATTTTCCCCCCTTTCTCTCTCCCTTTTCCTCCAACGGATATATTCCCCCAAAATTCCACTTTTATCCCCCCAACAGCAATATAACGGCTAGTTATGTGTTCAGATTTTATTAATAAAGATCACCAAGAAGAGTAAGAAAAGATTTAACATATAGCAAAAAATAAAATGAGAGACAAATAAATATATCTATACATACATACATTTATATGAATATTATATATAATGAAATAAAATGATAAAAATTAGATTTGTCAAAATTTGAAAATTGGACATGCCTAAAGATGAAATTTAAAATTGAATAACAAGAAAATTTAAAAAAAAAAGGGCCCGGCCCCGCCCAAGCCTGGGCCTAGGGCCAGGGCCTGGACCGGGCCTAGCATTTCTCCTCAGCCGGCCCGGCCCGGCCCGGATGGCTGCCTCCCTGACCCGGCCCCGGCCCGGTTTTGCTTCAAGACCGATGGACCCGGGCCGGGCGGCCCAAGCCCGGCCCGTTTGACATCTCTATGAAGAGTTTGAGTTGATATCGGATTCACTGTTTCGAAAGTATGTGTTAGTGAACAGGATTTGACAGGTTTGATGTGATCCGGTCAGTTAATGACCCGAAAGTTCGGGGAGGCAGAGCTCCGGATTTCTGGGGGCGTTACAGCGCGGACGTGTACTTATGCAGCATAGATGGTGCTTGAGTATGTATGTGTATTTATGCAGAGTGGGGGAGGAGTGCGCGCGTGCGCACACTCATATCTGTACAGAGTGGGTAGTGTGTGTGGTGATGGAGACGGGCCACTATGCACCTACATGCATACATACACCTTAAAAACCCACAGCCCCCTTATCTGAGTGGGTGGTCATTCCTTGTTGTATTATTTTTTTAGTCACTTTATATGTTAAGCTATATGAGAATTTTAAAAATAGTTAAAAACAAGAGTCTTTTTAGTCATTAAAAATGCTTAACTTATTAAATAAAAAAAATTCCAGGCTTAAAGTCAACACAAAAAAATCCTTTTATTTTCTATTGTTTTCAAAGTCTCCCTATTTCCAAAGTCTGAAAGCCACATAATGGAGAGAGGCACGGAGCACACCGTCTTCTCAGTCCCCACACCGCCTTTTCGCCCTCAACGCCACTGCTAACTGCCTCCACTGACAGGTCCACCTCCGACGGCTGACATAGTTGCTTAGACGGTAGATTCACCGCAGCAGAGTGGTTGAAGTTGTGATGTATTACTCGAATCATCGATTCATCTATTCTTCCAGCTTTGTCGATTCATCATGGTGTATTTGCTGTGACGCTCTCCTCATATTTTCTTTCCCAAATTATCGGTGTCTCGCCTAATTTTTTCTCCACGACAATCCTTTTAGCTTAAATTTATGAAGATTTTTTCCCCCAAATATTAAGCCACCATTCTTCCACTGATTATTGGGATTGCTTCACTGCTTTCATGCAAAGTCGCAAACCCTAATCTTCCACTTTAAAAGTATGGTAAGATCTAAACTTCCGGTGTTTATTTTTAGAATTTCTAATTCCTTAAACTCGAACTATTTCCTTTTTGTTTCAAATTAGAATTTGATAATTGAGTTTTAGAACTTATAAGTCCCAATTGGGAATTGAGGCCACTAGTGGGATTCTTAATGTCAGATTGAGATTTTGAATTTTTATTTTCAGGTTGCAATTGCTACCCGTGAGTGGTGAGTGTGTAGGTTTCATATTGACGTTTGTTGGGATTTTTTATTTTGGGTCGAGAGATTGACAATTCTTGCTTGTGGTTGAAATTAAGAAGTATGAATTTGGCATTTGGGAGAACTTAGCACTGAAATTAGCAATTAAAGTTTGAGAATTTGGAGCTTTCATGAACAAATTGGATATACTGTCCATCTGATGAATTAAGAAGTTCGAATTGCCGAATTGGAGTTCTTGTTTCTTGCCCCTTTGACTTATGTTCGTCAGTTTGTTAGGTTTAACTCATTGACAGAGGTACTTTAAGCAAAAAAAAAGAAAAAAAGTTATTAAGGTAGTCTTTGGTAACACTTTCAGTTTTTATTTTTTGTTTCCAAAAAAATAAAAACTAAAACCAGTTTAATTTTTTTTAAAACAAAAACAAGTGGGTGTTTGATTAATCAGTTTTTATTTTGATTTTGAGTTTTTTATTTCTTCTTCTTTTGAGTGTTTGATTACCAGTTTTTATTTTGAGTTTTTTTTCTTTGGTGATGGTTTACGATGACAGTGGTGGGGCGTGGCGGCGGCCGACAGTGGTGGTGGTCGACCGCCGCCGCTGGCTGTCGGCCGCTGGTGGTCGCCGGCGGTGAACAGTGGAGGTGAAAACGAAACTCATTTTTAAAGTTTTTAAAAATAGCTCTAGATTTTTTAAACTGAAGAAAAAAAATGAAAAATTATGTGCCAAACGCAATTTTTTCTAATTTACAAAATTAAAAAAATAAGCTTCGTTAAACGGACTCTTGTGTCCACCTTGTTCCCATCCCTTTGACCCGGTGGCGGGATATATCAAAGTAAAAGTTGTATTTTACTTTTGATCTGTCCCATTTCCATCCCCCAGACGAGGTTCCGCTTAATGGGGTGAGTTCCTAAGATGAGGGGTAGAGTTGTAAGAGTACAATTTGCTCAGCCCAAATGTGGAATTTTGGTGTGGGATTTGGGGACCAAAAAAACCATCTCCAAGTCGGAAGCCGCCCCCGCCGAGGTCTGTCCTTTCCTCTGGGTGTTAAACCTTTTCCTAGGAAAATGGAGGGTGGCGGTAGCCGAGAGGAGGAGAAGGAGGAAAAGACGGTTGCGGATGTGGCAGAAGAGGATGAAGACCTGTTCCGGTGCTGTTGGGAATGGGACGAGGAGGATATTCTCGAAGACGGTTTACCCGCTTGTCAGCAGCCATCGTTTGAGCCCGAGCCCGAAGATGAAGACGGCATCGTAATGCCCACAGCCTCCTATATATCAAACGACGGAGGATTAGGTGGTTATCAAAGGAACGAGGAGAAGAAACAGGTCGAAGAGGAGGATGCAAGTTTCGCCACCGATTTCTACAGTTGCGGAACCGATTGGTCTGCCTTGTTGCACGATGTTGACAACATTTCTAGTACTCCTATTACCAGTACTAGTATCGTCAATGTAGACAACCACCACCGCCACCACCACAGCAACAACAAGAGGCTTAAACAAACTAATCTATTCCAGTTGTGGGGGTTTTCGAAGTCCATCTCTGATGCAGCACTTGCCACCAACCATCCTCTGCCTCATACTCCTACTCCGCCTCCTCCGAATAAGAAAATGATCCCTACAAGTTCCAGTACAAATGCTAGTCCTAGTATTTCTGGCTCTGGACTCGCCCACCAGCAGCGGCCCCTCGTTTGCCCCTTCTATAAGAAGATCCCTGGTTTGATTCCCCTCTCCTCCTTCATTTCCGTCCATAGTGATATGCCATTATATCCATTCTAAGTTAATTTTGGGCGCCCTGTTTGTTCATATTTGACATTGTATGACATTCCTAGGATATAACTCAGACATCTTACCATTGGTTTGAATTGAAGTCATAATCCCAAAACAGTGAGCGAAGCCCATGTTTACATAGCTGCTAAATTTATGGATAAGGAGGGAATATATTTTTTCTCAAATGGTAACTTCTAGGCCTTATCTCCTATCCTCCCTTTGACTTATTTCAATCCTCAAAATTTGGGATATGTTTAGCTATTGGACCTCATGTTAGTAGACCATATTTGGTATGTTTTCTAAGCGTGCTTCAATGACTAGGTCCATCTGTAAAGTCATCCTTGTTTACGATGATTCCCTGGCTCATCAGCATTAGAAACTACTCCAATCCTTCCCGTGTAAACGCTCCTTTTGCCTTTTGGGCTTAATGCACTTCATAGGTCATATAAGAAGATCATAACAAGAAATGAAGGTGTTTGACTGCTGATCTTTATGAGTCAAACACAGTTGCATGTTGCACAACCTCAAACCACTAGCGATACAGATGCCAGATACTGCTGAACACTATCTTACTTTCGTGTCAGCGCTGAGCCAACATAGGGATACTTGCCTTATCTGCATGTCAACACAAGTTTCATCCTAATTTTTTTTTGTAGGCATCTGACATGGGGAGCAAGATGAACCCATGGACAGAGCCAAGTTTTCGTTTGCATGTTATTCTTGTGTGTTAAAGACACGTTACATTGATTCTTTTTGCTCTTAATGGTCCTTCGTGCTCGTTCAGGGACCCGGTTCACGGTTGATGCCTTCCGGTATGGTTTCATCAAAGGTTGCTCTGCTTATTTCCTTAGCCACTTCCATGCTGATCACTACGTTGGTCTGAGCAAGGGATGGTCACATGGCCCTATCTACTGCACCAGTCTTACTTCTTCCCTTGTCAGAATGCGTCTTTATGTAAATCCCTTGTAAGAGATTCTTCTTGTAATTTTGCAGTTATACACATTTACATATGTACAAGCATATTTTTTATTTTTCTTGGATTATCGGTATTGTTTTCTTCTTTTCACTTTTTGTTCTCACTAATTGGGGTTTATTTTTCTGTTTCCCCTGTTCTCAGATTCGTCCGTCCTCTGGAATTAGGTACTGAATATGTCATTGATGGAATCAAAGTGACTATGCTTGAGGCTAATCACTGTCCAGGTGCAGCCCTCATTCACTTTCTTCTCCCAAATGGACAATGTCACTTGCATACTGGAGATTTTAGGGCTTCTAAGCTGATGCAAGCTTATCCGCTTCTCACAAAGCAACGAATTAATGTTCTTTATCTTGACACAACATATTGCAACCCTAAGTACAGGTTTAAAACTTTTCTGTGGGCTCTCGTGGATTTCACTTTTCGATTGATGGTCTTTGAGTCGTCTTCTGTACTCCGCATTCTAATCTGTATGTTGTTTCAGGTTCCCTTCCAAAGAAGAAGTACTTAATTTTGTTGTTAAAATCACCAAAATTTATCTGAAGAAGGAAGCCAAGACCCTTGTCATTGTTGGGTCATATAGCATTGGGAAAGAATGTGTTTATCTTGCGATTTCCAAGGCATTAGGGGTATGCTGATCAATTTCTTGTCCTTTTTTCCATTCTTTTACTGGAAGATTGTATTTTTGTTTCATGGTTATGGTTAGTGGAGGAAGTTAATGTTTGACTTGGTGGACAAGCACCTTGAGTTTTTATGAGACACGTTCTAGGCTCTCGGGAACTGTTCTGGTTTTGGAGGGAATGGAACAGTTCTAATAGTTGTGTCAAAATTTACTGTGAAAAGAATTGTACTGAACACAGTGATAAGTTGACTTATTATATATTCCAACAGCATAAGTTGTGTGTAACTTCCGAGTTTGATGATGTTTTTGTACAATGAATTGCCAGTGATAACTTGGTATCACTGAGTAAAACACAAATATGATATGTACAAGTTTCAGTCATATCTATAGTTGTATATGTCATAATTTACTGCATGTATTTTCCTCCTGCAAAAGAATAACAACTTATCTGTCATCTTTCAAATCCTAAAACCAGTTGCACAAATTATCTAATCAGCTTTCCTGTAATTCCTTCATAGGTAAAAATATATGCAAACCCTTCAAGGAGGCGCACTCTGCAGTCTTTCGGGTGGTCAGATTTATCTGGGAATCTATGCACACATGGGAATGATACACCTCTCCATGTTCTGCCTATATCATCCCTGAAATTCGAGGTTGGATTCTGAATATTCTTGGTTGCACGATAGAAGCATTCTGTTGGTGTTTAATCAATCAATTACTACCTGTTGAAGATCTTGGAGCGTTACATGAAGACGTACAGTAGTCGATATACTGCAGTTTTGGCATTTCGGCCAACTGGTCAGACATTTGATGCTATTTGTCCCATTGACCTAATTTTTCTCGATACTGAATGCAACTAAGTTGGTAATCTGCAACATATTTCCGTTTCTTCTTCTTCCTCAGGTTGGACTTACTCCGAAACCATTGGTAGCCGTTTGGATCTAATAAAACCCAGTTCTAGGGGCATTGTCACCATCTATGGTGAGATTTATGTTCGAAAGGCATTCTTCTGTACCAAGTTAACAAAACAAAGTGCTGACGTACTTTCTTGAGCAGTGTCCTGTTTGTGCAATCATTACCATTTTTAGTAAGATTAGTAATTGGCTTGTTGGAATATGGTTTTTTCTATACATGAATCATTTCAATCATGCCTGAATTTTTGTATGATATTCTAATAGGTAAAATTTACTCACAATTCTTCAATTGCATATTCGACAGGAGTCCCATATAGTGAGCACTCCAGCTTCATTGAACTGCAAGAGTTTGTGCAGGTCTGATTCTGAAATTTTAATCTGACTTATTCAAAGCTCTGGTCATTCACACATCTAACGTTCTTTGTGCATGTAGCCTCCAACTACTAATAGTTAGTCTTTTCAGTTTCTGAGGCCTGAGAAAATAATTCCCACTGTCAATGTTGGAAATGCTTCAAATCGAGATAAGATGCAGTCTTATTTTCGGGAATGGCTGAAAGGCTGATGACTTTTTCCTGCCTTGCTCGTGGAGCTTGCTATATATCTGGCGACAAAGTGGTGAGCCCGACTTGATTTGTTTATCATTGGACTGCAAAGGATAAGATGCTCAAATTTGCCAAGTTCGAAATTTCGTGCTTCAAACCAAGATTGCTCATACATTTTTAGTATAGATTTAGTATAGATAGATCTGACATGAATGGCTGTCGGGTAGTTTGTGGTATTTTATGGTGTAGATAAAAAGTAGCGGTTAATCACTGTAGTCATCTTTACAGGAAACCTTACTTGTTAAAGAATGTAAATGGAGGACATTGTTCATCTGCTTTTACAGCTTTTGATGTTGGTTCTGATTTCATGGATCTGTTAATGTTTTTCTAGTTCGTGGATATGTTTATACTTATGTAAAAAAAAAACTTTTAGGGCTCACCTTATAGCCTGCACCTTTTGCAGGTTTCTTGCATTGTATATTCCGCTCCTGCAAATGGCTCAGCTTCTCTCTGAAGAACGGATCATTTGGTCTGTACTCTAAACACTTGCATGACTGGGAGAGACGACAGTAAGCAAGGGACTCTCTATCATCAGTCTTTTGTATCATGTGCTATAGAACTCTGTATTCAGGTTGAGTTGTCCAAGCGATATAAAGAGATGATGTTGACTCCGGATACAAATTTGAATAGCCAAAACAATAATACTGACAACAAAACCTTGATAAAGTTTGGAATCTTTTGTGAAGGAATCTGATATCACACAAATGTTGCTGTCTGGGTCGTGTTCTTGTACCTCAGGAATGAGACACTCATTGCACGGTTTCCGTCAATGTGGTAGCTGTGTGTTATAGCAAGCTAGTAATGCTATACATACTTGAGGAACATAGACTCCTTTAATTAGTCAACTTCTGACTTCTATTCTTGATCTTGGTCACCCCTCCTGGGCCTCAGAAAATAGGCTCCTTTAGTTTTAGGGATAATTACAGCAATGTCTCCGAAGTTAGGATATTAAAATTTTAAATATAACATACTATCACGAAAAACGTTAAAAAATAACACTTGTGTCCATCTGTTAAGATTTTGTCCAAGAAGTATATTTTTTTATGATGTTATCATTTTCAAAATGACAATAAAATTTTCAAATTAGGATTGAAAATTAGGGTTTTCACATTAGGTTTTCAAACACACCCTACCCCCCCTCCTCCCGCCAACCTCACCGATCCCACGACGGCCTCCTTCTCCATCTTCGTCCACCTCGCGCACCAAGCCCTTTCCCGATCGGGGCTCAAGGAAGAAGTCTCCGGAATAGCCGGTCATCGATGAGTCCTCGCTGGACAATCCAGATTTGGGCTCGTTTCTGCTGAAGCTGGCGCGAGACACGATTGTGTCTGGGGATGGGTCGGGAAAGGCACTGGACTATGCGTTGCGCAAGTCGAAGTCGTTCGAGCGGTGTGCCGCCGCAGCGATGGGGGTGGCATTTTTCTCATTAAAAAAATATACTACATATAATAGAAAATTCACCGAACCGAGAAGCAGGTGGGCACCGGCTTACCTGTGCCCCCCATTCCCTCCGCCCCTGGTTATTCGTGGTTTGAGGTGGATAAGGTTCAAACCCCTCGTCTCTATATGGGATTGTGTATTGAACGTCGTTGGCTTTTGCCCTCACGATGGGGTATGTTGCGATTGACATAGGTGCAGTGAGCACCGACGGCGTCGGATTGACGGCCGTGCAGCGACCGGCAACGGCGTGGGACCCAACTTGGAGGCGAGTAGTGTGGTGACGTGCATGGTGGCGCATGGCATGGGGCTCTTGGGGCACGTGGCTTGTTGGGGGGACAGCTGTGTGTGTGTGGACAGTTGTTTCAGTACTTTGTGTATCGCTGCGTCGACTTTGGGGGTGTGGTTTTTTGATATTATCTTTTGAGTTACATAGGATAGGATTAATGTATTATTTTTCGTATTGTTTGCTAACCTCCGGAACTGGATTGTTGTCCTTCATTTACAGTTAATGTCTTTGTTCGGGTAAGAGCGCACTAATTTCTTATGCACATAGCTCCCAAACATCATTTTGAATGAACAATAACAAACGTTTGCGGCATTTAAAACATAGACATTCACGAAATTCAACTCAACAAAACCACCCCATTTGCAGTACATCAACATTGAAGAACTGAAGACTAATTTTATATGAAACAAACCCAATACATAAGTATACATCCATGTTCATATTCCCCTCGTTATACCGAGAGTTGCCAGAAAAAACCGTTAGTGCAGCAGGCCAGCACCAAATACCAACACCACATACCGCCATGGACATCACTGCTATTGAAACCCGCCCCAATATTCACCTATTGCTACCCACCCCAATATTCACCAAATCAGACCAACGAACTCCCACCCCGGTTGCACACAGAAACCCCACAGCACTTCAAGCACAGCTACGAGGAACAGACGGAGCAAGGGGGTAGGGGGACCTAACTAGGGAGGGAAGGGAAAAAGAAGAAAGAAGAAGAGAGGGGAGAACTCCTCACTCGAACCACCCTAAGGACGACCACCATGAACCATCACAATGGCAACCATCCCGTGCCCAACCACGGTTAACCACTCATCCAACCAAAACACAAAGGGGCACAGGGACGAGCACCCAAAACCACCACCACCACCACAGACCCTTTGCAACCCATGCACCTTCCTCAAGCACAGAGTGTCCGAGGAGAGAAGAATCAAGAAGCCTAACCCAGACTCAACGGCCAACCATATCCTCCCAAGACCTTGAATGGCACCAAAAGACCCCACGAAACCTTAGATTGAAATTACCACAACACTATACCTAAGCACAAAACCACGAGCAAGCAAAACTGGCAGGTGTGGAGGCACAATGTAAGGAGAGGAAGGGTGAGGGAGGAAGGAAGGGGGAAGACAGAGTTCACGACAAAGCAGCGTTGCACGGGAGGGGAGATGGAGAAAGTTTGACTGCACGTGCCTTATATACAAGCAAGTTCGAGTGAATTTTCACACTCCTTTTGTCGTCACTAGTTACAAGCGAATGAAATACACGAATTCTCTAAGACGTACATAAGGCTCTCTAATCCACAACACCCCCTTTGTTGTTTGTCAGTCGTAAACATTGTAGTCCTGTGACCGTTTTCTTATGGGAATTATATCGTCCCATGAAGTCACGTGACAATGAAAAATATGGATTACAAAGACAGTATAGAACAAAGGTTCCAGCCTCTTAAGTTTCTGACGTTATTGTGTATTTATATAGACCAGAATAAGCGCAGAGTGTTGACATTCCAAAGCCTCCATCTACTCAACCTTTACTAGTATAACAAACAGCTCTTGAGCAAATCCACAACCGAGCTTGGCCTGAGCCAAAGAATGCCGAGATGACTATAGACCATATCCCACAACTCCCTTGCAGTAGAGCAACCTAAAAAAAGATGCTGCACAACAAAGTATAAAGTTCATAAAAAAAAAAGCACTAATCAACATGAATTTCCTTGCGTATCTCAGGATCTCTCCCGTCAAACCGCAATATTAGCAATTCCTCTACCTTACTCAGAGTCACACACTCAACCTCTCAAACACTAAAGACATCTTCCAAAGACCGGGTTCCAAGCAGGACCAGTAGCCAAGAGACGGCAACAGCTATAATGCAAGCAATATTGCACCTCATGTGATTGACCAAAGTCGACTTAAAACCTCGGCCCAAATTGGACCCCAAGTCCAACCCCTAAAATTTTGTATCCCGAAACAAGTGATATAGGAATTCCTGACCATTCTGGGAAAGCAAAAGCCCTCACCTGCAACAAAACTAACTCACAATGACCATTCTCTAAAAACATCACTTCGCTACATGCATTTCCAAATTCATTTCTGAGGTGTTGAAAAGAATCTTGAGCTCGTCGGCAAGCAAACAAGGTAATATTCCCTCTACCTCCCAACTCTTCCATATAAAAACTCTCCAATTTCTCCTTTCCAATCACCCCAATTTCCACTGAAACCCCCAGCAAGCTTTATCCTGCTTTTGGCGACATAAATTTTCAGGCCAATCTTGGAGTACCACGCCTCAATTTAGAATTGATACATTCACTAAACGAGGGGCAGACAACAAATTCATCCTACGGTTCCGACCAAACCAACTAACTTTAAATCCATAATGTCCAACTACCGAACCCACCTTGGAAATGAAGATGGTAAGGAGCGTACGATCACATACACCTTGAAAGTCAACTGCGATCCACAACAAACTGGAAACTATCTCTCTGTCAGTTTCAACCCCCCTATGTTTCCACAAATAACTTCTAAATTCATGAGAAAATAAAGCTCATTAGAACCCTCACATTCACTACGCCCCTTCATTCATCACCCCTAAAAGCCATAGTTGACAGAGCACTACTCTCAAAGTCATCTATAAACACGCAAAAGTTTAGCAAAGCCATCGACTTTGGACCAACAATGGAAACCCAGCCCTATTCACTGCCAAGTGCACTTGAACCACCAAGACACAATTTTCAGGCATAACTGACGTCAAGGGAGGCATGTCTGTCATATGCGTTACACCTAAAACTCTGCATCATTAGATCATGACACTTGGCCTCCCCCAACGGGCCCTCGGAAGAAGCAATTTCGCCATCCCTCCCTATACCAAAACAAAAGTTACGAAAATTATGTGTGCGCAAACGACAGTACAACCTATTCAATAGGCATTCAATTGCAAGTAATAAACCCATGCTAGTCCTCTACATCAATTCCAATATCTTGAATGCGAGTCAAGCCTAATTTTCTATTCAAGCCGACGAGTCCCCTAAAAGATGTATATTCCCTAGGAATCCTGCTACGTTTAAGAACAGCAGACTCATTCTTATAAGCTCAACTCGAGAAAGCATTGTTCTAACTACTTGCCATCATCTACTCCAATAAATTCCACCCATATGCTGTGTCTGAATTTAACTTGTATTTAGTTATCACATACATTGTATTATTCAAATTCCCATAAAAAAAATTTACCTGTTCGTGTAGTCATCACATAAAAATTTCCTTTGAACTTCATATTTACGTCAATCAACAGCATTCAAGATACTTCTATCCACTTAATCCCACCTGCTTTACTTCCATCAGTAGCATCATCTCCTAACCTTCCTCCTCTACAAATAATCAATCCTACAAACCAAAAATTGCTAACATGCACTGTAGTTACATTCTACCCGTTAATTCTAAGTCACCTTGATCCTAGAGCTTTTAGTACAGCATTAATACTTCAATTCTATTAATTGGATTTAGATTCATTTGGTCCCTGTTTCCTTGTACTTATTACACTAAATTTGTTGCTAAAAAGTGCATCAACTGCAAAATTTCCTTCTTTACAAATGAAGTGTGGATAAGCATAAGGAGGTGCGACTTCCAGTATCTGCAAAAGCATACAACAAGTGTCTAGTCAATACTTCCATAATAAAGACATATATAATCTGATGTAAGCCTATTGCAATAGCCAATTGACTAGCTTCTCATATTGTTAACCGAAGCTCCCCTATACAGGCTAGTGCGATGAGCGAGACGTAGGTAGACAGGGTCCATTAGACATAGCCTTACTGTAGCAATATATACAGCAATTACCCGTTTTTTTTTCTGAACCAACCATATTATATCCCTAGAAAATATGAAGAAATTCTTTGATTCAATAAAACCATAACAATATTTCTTTCCAACCATCATCAGCCGTTGACTAACCAGGGACGAAAGCTTAGATGACTCCCCAATACTTTTTCATTGATTTCTAAATCATTCATCAGCTATTGTAAAAGATTAAATACTTCCTTGAATGTTAGGCACTCATGTACACTTTTCAAATAACGTCAAATAATATCGCAGTACAATAAACACATTGAACAAAACCATATGGCAATTGAAAACCTTCATGACTCTATAGTGAGGAAGATTAAGATACATGGTTAACTTGTTCACCTTTCACCAATACCTTAGATATTTACAGTTCACTTCTGAGTAATCAGACAAGTGTAAGTTGCAAATAATTCACACTATATCAATGTTAATAAACAACAGAACACCCGCCTTTCAAGCATATTGCTTTGAACTTAAATATGCATGAACGGTGTTATCAACATGTTAAGGCCCTCTTCATTTTACAGAAAATGTGCCAAGGATAATGCTTTTGGGAAATCCTTTTCCATTTCTGGGAATTCCTTTTCCAAGAAAATGTTTTCAGAAAAAAGCATCTTATTGTGTTTCGAAAAAATGGAGGAAACAATTAGAGGAAGTTATATTTCGTTGGCTCTTCAAACTACGCTTTGAGACCACCAAATACCAATTAATTTGTAAGGTACAGGTGATGTCTCAATATAGCTGTTTCACCTTCGCCTTGAATTCTGTACGGTTGCTAACACATGGTTTCCGGCAATCAGATGATGTCATTCTTGACATAGCTCTCCCTCACTTTCAATAGCTACTTACAATAGAGGTATATACAGATTCCTATGTGAACAGATTACAGGGGTGTGAGAGACGGAAACAGGATATGGTTTTTAGGATATCAAGGCGTTGAACATAATTGAGCATATGATTTTTGACGGGCAATCGAAGAGCTTTGGAAGATGACATAGAGACCTATTTTCAGGAAATTTCTAATCGGATTTTTGTTAGCTTGTAAAACGTTTTCTGCTCAATCTACTTTTCCTTGCACCGAACATCAGAAAATCCGGAAAGTGTTCTCCCCAAGAACATTATCCCTGAAACAAACACAGCGTTATGTTGAGATCATACGCGAAGTTATAGATTAGCGATCATAGATTTGAAGATCATCAAGCAAATGGCTCTAGAATCCTCAGATTCATTTTCAAACTCCAAATCTTTCATTTGGACAGGATAATATCAAAATGAAGATGGAGTCATACCCAAATTCTAGTGCTTTAACGGTACATTGAAACATAGTTATCTCGACTATCTCTAGCTAATGTTTTTCCTATGTAGCAACTATGCAGACAACATCAAGTTTCTGTAGAATAATAATAACCAAGCTAAGAAGATGACATGCTTAGCCAAAAGACAGTTGAAAAGAAAAAAAAAAGAGTTAAAAGTTAAACTGAACCTGCATAGTTGAGAGATAGATAAACAGAATGTATGCAGCCAATAAGGATGTCAAGAGCCAGATGGAAGTGGCATATACTATATCAATGACCAAATCAATTCCTCCTAAGGATTCAACTCAGTAGACTATGCAAACATAACTGGAACAAAGTTTTGCTCTCTTGTATAAACCAAAAAATAACCTTCAAGTTCTAACCATGTTACAGTGTCTGGGACCCAATAAAAAAAGGACAACGAAGCTCTGCAAATCACCACAACTGTAACAGCACAAATCTAGTATAATAGGAAGAGACGAGAAGAGAAAGGGGGAGATCAGGCCTGGGTGCCAGTCATAGCCTTCATCTGAATGTGATTAGAGTCAGCGGCAGCGGCCACAGTGGGCAAGGCCTCGTAAGAACCGAATCTCCTGATGCCAACGGTTTTGGCAACGGCAGCGTAGGTGACCATGAGGATAAGGAGCACGAACAAGACGTGAACCACAAAGACCAGATCGAGGATGGCGACGGCCCTGAACTTCGAGTCGTCAAGATCACACTTGGTGGAGCCCTCAACGCCGCTGACCACGTCCAAGAGCTTGTGGCAGCCCTCGGGTATGAAGGCGTCAACGTAGAGGGAGAGGCCGGTCTGGAGGACCCAGAGGCCCTGGAGGCAGAGGGAGGCGCCGAGGCCGACGTCAGCGACGAAGAGGCGGGGGTGGCAGGCGAGAACGAGGCAGAGGACGGAGGAGAGGGCGAATATGCGGGCGGAGACGGAGTCGCACTTGGCCTGGAGGTCAGAGAACTGGAGGGAGGCGGAGGAGGAGGAGACTGAGTACTGGAGGAAGAAGAGGGAGGCCGCCACGCCGAAGAAGAGATCCGGGGGCAAGGGGAGGAGGGAGGTCGTCTCGGAGAGGAGGAGGGCCAGGGAGAGGAGCAAGAAGAGGAAGAGGACGCCGGCGGCCTGGAGCGACGTGAATTTGTGGACGGGGGTGCGGCCTTTGAGGAGGGGGTCGGAGTCGGCCGAAATCAGGGTTTGGTGGACGAAGGCGACAAGGAGGCAGAGGATCAGAAGGTAGAGCTGGAGATGGCGGCTGAATCGCTGACAGGACGAGGGAGGAGGGGAGGAGAGAGGCAAGGGATGGTAGGGTTTGGCAAAGTAATCGCGAGGAAATCGGAGTTGGTTCCTGGTGGTGCAGATGAGATGGTAGAGTCCCAGTGACACCAACGCCGACGAGGAGAATATGTGATAGATCACGGCTGCCATGTCCGCCCCCCGCTCTTTTCCTTGCTTCAACCACCTACTTTTGTACCTGTAATGTATATATGTATGTCTTCGTCTTCGTCTTCGTCTTCGTCTTCTAACTTGAGATTGAATACAGTAATCCCCAATTAGCAATCAGCATGGGTGAGGTGAAGAGAGGGATCGATCCATCGATCATCAGATTTTATTCGCTAAAACAACTGTATTCAGAGGATTTGCACTTTCCGGAGCTGCCTGCCTGGACTGCTCTATTGCTCCTCGCACACAATTGTCACCTCGTCCTTCGCTAAGGATTTCACTTTTTCTTTTTTCGTTGTTGAGAAGGCCAAAAATGGGAAGTCTCGGAAGATACTCCAATCTGATCCCCATCTAGGCCATGGGCATTTCCAAAAAAAAAAAATATCCTAAAGTGTCCGAATTGAATAAGTAACTCCTTAAATTTTAGAAAGTTTAAATGCAAATTAGTCGTTTTCTAAACGAACGTTAGTCGTGCAATCCATATGAACACTTTTCACCTTAGTATTTCTTTTTTCTCAAGTCTAAATCGTCGTACTTTCGTAACTCCACAACACCGCCACCACATGTTTCTCTTATGTGTTGGTGTACTTTTTGAATCTCTAAATCGTGCCCAAGAACTCTGAGTGATCCAAGGTATATAATTTAGTCAAAGGATCAAGAATCAACCATATTTTTCTCGCAGACGACTCTATATTACTTTTTGGCATTAATCCTCTTAGTTGTGTATCCCTCAAATACATCCTCAATCAACATAGTATAGAGTGTAGATTGAAGATCAATTTTTACAAGCCATCACCGACGGCAAGTCTAAATACTCAAACTCATCTTTGAGACAATCTTTCAACTACATTGGGTATCCCAGTTTGTACTACCCTCAGCAAATATTTGGATACTTCTCTAAACGTAGTGACCCATAAAACAAAATTCTTCCGCTCTCTAATCATGAAGGTTCGATATCGTTGCGCCGGTTGGAAGGGCGTTTTACTCAACAATGTGGAAAGGCTCACTTTAAAAAATTATGTTGTCGTCACTTCTAATCTACCATATGCAAGTGTTTCTTCTTCCAGTTTATGTATGCGAGCTGATCAATACTATACTTGGTTGTTTCCTCTGGTATGGTGATGGTATAAGGAAATGAATTCATTAGATGAACTGACACATTACATGTGGCTCGAAACTTGACGGTGGTTTAGATATCAAAGATACAATAATTTGGACCAAGTATTACTACTAGCCTTTGTGGCTTATGTACTCCTGTCTAAATATTTGTCCTCCGGTCTCATTCCTTATTGCTTCCAAACCTATGACTTCCTCATGGAGACGGAAGGGTATCCTGGTGGGCAGAGATATCATTGTTTCGGGCTCCTGAAGACTAGTGGGAAATGGTCGAGAAATTCTTATCTAGGACAACTAGTGGATTCCTAAAATATCTCTATAAACATGGCTCTTTTTGCCTAGTGAAACAGTCGATTAAAGTTGTGGTTGAGCTGGTAATGCCTTTTGGGAGTTTGGAATTCGAATATGATCCCGTCGATATTCTTAAATCACATCGCCTTAAGTATTTTAGCTCATTACTTTTCTTTTGTTGATTATGAGGACAAACTGATATGAGATCTCACCCACGTCCCTCACTTCTCAGTTAAATATGCCTACCTTCTCCTGTATAAAGAAAAGCATTCATGGATGCTATGAAGTGGAAAAGTCTTGTTAACTCAATGCCTTTGGATTTTCGGAAGAAAATTTAGGCCTTATCTATCCATCACAAGCCTTTTTCTTTTGTTTTCTTTTTCTTTTGGCAAGTTCTCTAGGAACGATTTCCGCTTAAATCACCCTTCAAATTTCAGTGTGGAAGAGACAATGTACGCCCCTTTTGTTCAACCCACGTTGAAACGGTGGGTTAACTTTCCTTCGGATGTTCATGTACGAGACTGCGTGGAGTTCGGTCTTCCCCAGGGTTTATATGCACCGCCTTTCACGGCTCCTTTTCGAGAGCACTCATAACCTGGATTCATAACTCAAGCTCCCCTAATAAGGCAGATCCAAGTCAATCTCTACATCTTTTCAACACTAGATGCATCCTTTGATCATTACCATATTATTCAGTCAGCCACCCTCTTGGTCAACCAACTTGAGATTGTTAAGTGTTTCACTTAATCATAATACTTGCAACTTGCTAGCTAGTCCCCTTTTTCATACATTATCCTTCCTTTCACCAAAATCTAGAAAGTTGTGTGTGTCCCTCGTTGTGTGCTCACTAATGCTTTTGATCATGTTTCACTTAAGACTAGTATGAGGTCAGTAATCATGCTTCCTAGTGGGAGAATCTTTGGACGCTTGGCTCAATCTTTCAACTTGTTATTCATCACTAGACTGCATAATGAGTATCTCTAACTCAGTATCTCCTAGATGACAAGTGCTGATAACATATTAGTGGCCATCGTGAGTCCAATATTCTTCAAAAGATGTGTTGTCTGTAAAAATTTCATAGCTTTCATATAAATTCAGGTCAACTCCTTCGCGAAGCCAAAAATATTGTCTCGTTATGGTGCCAAGCCAGGTGTTTCTCGCTTCAGTAATGGCTACAATTTACGGTACTGCTATAGATGGTTCTTTCTTCTTTGGCCAATATCGTCTTGCTCTCGATTGTTAAATAAGAAAGAAGTTCAACCAATTTTATTTTTTCACTACAAGAAAATAAATTAATTTGTTTGCTTAACCTTTGCTGTTAATCTGTTATTTGTTTTAATCTGTATGGGTCAGGACTTTGTACTCTTCTTTCATATTAATGCAATTTAAGTTGAAAAACATTTTTTCTCTCACGGAGGGGAATTCTGTCTTGGTTTAAGAGAGAGTCTCTAGTTCAGTTGTTATTCAGAGCTTCCTTACTGATTGAATCTTGTACTATTAGGTTCTTATGGTTACATCTCTTACCATATAATTTTGCAGATCACACGGCAGAATGAGTTGAGCATGTATGGTACCTTTGTTTTGCTGAGTGTGTTGGTCATTTTGCTTTTTGCGTGTACTTTGGTGCAGAATTGTCTACATGCTGTCATGTTGCGACCAGAAGGTTTTCAGGGCTGGTTTCATGTGACCTTATTTAGCCTCCAGAGTGTGAGATATCCATTTATCTTGCAACTGGGATGTCATCCGTATTTTTGGCAAGATCGGCTAAGTTTTGAATTTATCTTAGTTGATCTGTTAATATCATGTTGTCATATATTTCTGTTTTCTCAAAAAAGAAAAGTTGAAAAACCTGATACGATGTCTAGCAGTTTCATTGGCATCATTGAGAGAGCTATCCTCGCCTACGGCCCGTACAAGGGCTCAAAGAAAAGGCACAGATTTGTAAGTAGGCCCAAAATTCATCCAAACAGATCAAGAAAGAAGAACAAGGCATTTAGAATGGGACGGCCCACAGTGACAGCAAGAACAGAGGCTGGAGACCAGAGACTTGAAACGTTATGTGCTGTCCACTTTACCGACTCTTCGTACTTGACCACGACCACAATTCTAAACAAAATTTTAATTTGAAAAAAGGCTAAGGAGAATCATTTTACTACTCCAAGCATTCTCTGTTCTCATCCAATAAAATTGCAATGCTTTCACTCAAACCAATAAGATTCTACGCAGTTCACCCATGATCAATAGTCCGTCAGAAAATCGGTTGCAAGTTGCTACATAAGTGAAGTTAAAAAATACTTCGTAATTCCACACGAACTACAAGGATGACACGACAAAAATGAGAGAGGAAAGAGGAGGGAAAATCACATTTCAAGTCAAGTACAATATAATGTCTTGAATCTGAAATCAACCAAAAACTCCCCAAGGAATTTTACCCAGTGATGGCACAATGCAAATATGTAATTCCAAACTAAATAATAAGAACAATGAGTAAAATGACCAGCACCACCACGACAACTGCCAGCAACCACCAACACTGTCATAAGACAGAAAGCACATTCAAGATAATATAAAAAAATTTGATAGCATTTCTCTTTTTGTGTTTGATCACGAGTGCTTAATCCTAAATCTACTTATATGATCTCGAAAGAAAACAGTTAAGTGCATATAGAGCGCGGAGGTGGTGCTATAGATGCACAAGCGGGACTCACAAGCAGATCATTAGTGTTCTGGGAGTTAACTGATTGGTTGCACTGCACTCAACTCCTTGTGTTTACTTCTCGTTTTATCTTAACAATGTTCTATTTACAGTTCTCCTAAACTTAAAACTCTCAATTTCCCTCTTGATGCCCCAAATTTTGACCAAAAGTCTGGTACTTTCCGCCAACTTTGTCAACGGTAAAGCTAGTCGAAATTAAACTGGTCCTTCCTAGGTGAGCACAAACTAAATTCTTAAACACCGGATTCTTCACAGACCACTTACCCATGAGCATTTGGATTTCGCTTTCTTGGAAGCCTTAGAAAGCTGTACTCTAGCTTGGGTTGTTGCAGCAGAGGAAGCCTCAATGTTAGAGTGAACGTCATCTGCAGTAACAAAACGTGTTCCAGACAGACAAAAAACACCGAGAACTGACAAGGGAAAGTTTGCATGAAAGAGGATTTTCTGGTTGGTGCCCAACATCTTACCGATTACAACACCCTGCTCATGAACTAGAACAGCAAGGTCCTTGAAAATTTCATTTGCTTGTCCAATTTCATCCTGTATGTCCCTAATCCCGTGTTCCCTTTCCTCAATTATAGCCTCGTTGAACGCAATTTCATTTCCGAGCAATAATACCTCCTGCCTGCACATTAGGAGTTCCAAGAACACTTTCAATAATAATAGGTTCTTTACGTTTTCCAACACAAGCAAAGATAGTGCCGGAAAGGAAATCTGAGATACTAGTTTATTGAGGAGATCCAGCCACTAAGAAATAAGGTGTAGATGCCAGCCTTTAAATTTAGCTTGTTTAAAAGAATACAACAAAAGGCATAGACATATGCATTAACCTAAACGAGTAGCTTTCTTTTATTAATCCCCATCAGATCCAAGATCTTGCTGAAACGTGTTTAAATTCAACAATCATGAAGCTGCATTTGGTGGAACTTGAAAGCTTTCACCACAATTAGGTAAATTCTTTCAAAGTTCTAATATATGCTGGCACTAAGAACATAGTTTTTACCGTCGGCAAATAACAATTGGACATTTGGACAAGTTAAGCAGATAAAGAACATGGCACGTGCCACAGAAGTTAATGCGGATTGATTGATATATCAAAGCTTCTCGCTTACGCTTTCTTCAGTTTCTTGATATGACGCAACAGTCGTTAAAGGCAGTTATTGATGCAATTAAACGTGCAGCTCGATAGTACAGGAAGCGGGAGCAGTTGCCGACTGTTACCAAAAACGTGTAAGTCAATGGTTTCGACTCTTTCGAGCAGTTGAATCCTCAGAATCAAGGAAGAGATATAAAGAAAGAAGTGAAGACGAAGAGGACACAACTTAATTAATCAACATCATTAGGACTTAGTTTTATTTTGACATTGTGCCTTGTAATCGATTTGTAATACTCAGAAGATAATCAGGCAAAGTCCTGATCTTCATAGTTCATGTACTTCCTTCTTCTAAATCAATCAGAAATCTTTGTCGGCGCATCTTTAATTTCTAAAGTTACAATGTTCGTATTTACAGTTTTAGAGAAGTCCTTAGAGAAACGCAAAAAAGAGCCTGCACTGTGAACCGAGTACAGCTTTGTTTACCATTCGACTGGAGATTGCAATTGGACGCAAACTATATATGGTACAGCAACCGACATTTCTTAGATGTAAACAGGGTGAACACTAGAGTATGGGCATAATAGAAAGGAATTCCAGCAAAATCCTGAAGTCTTTGGATGGGTCTCTTCCAATTCGACAATTAGTAGGAAATATAGAGTTGCATTTAGGTGGAAAAGCTCCAGTCACTGAAACGACTCCGTATGAAGCTTCTTTCACTGTTATTCGTGTACTCGGTGCTTTCAATTCTGTACACCTGAACACACGTTTTTCAAGCTGTAAAGGAAAAGTTTCTCGCAATAAGCATGTAAACCTACAGCAAAACCTAGGGGATAGGCGAATCCGTTCTGTTAAATTCAACACTCCTAATTTTAGTTTCTTTCATGTTTTATCTTGGCTGTAAGACATAGTTGCATATATGACCAACAACCTTAATCACATCAACCCCACTCATTGAATACTTTGGTCACCGCTACCTCAGGTTGGCTATAAAATTCCTTCTTGGATCTTCAGCCACATTTGGCCATCATGTTCTCTTTTACTGTTTATCAACTTCCTTCACCTAGATCTTAGGCCTCATTTCTCAGTTCCAATGACCACCACATTTTCGGGAGACCCCCAGCATAATCTTCACCTCACAACCCTCAGCACATTTTCCTGGCTTATTTATCTACTCTGTTTTTCACTGTAATGGAAGAATGCAATCCTCATACTTATCAATTAAAAATAGTGCAACTTTCATCTCTATCACGTAGTTTGGCTACATTTATGACATAGTACGTTCAATTTAGAATCAGACATTGACACCCAAAGGTTGTTTTGAGAGCCATTTCAATTTAATAACGAACTTCATTTCTCTCTTAGATAAGACTAAGTTAGATGAACCTGAAGGCGCAAGAGAAATTGCACATGTAGAGGTACGTGATTACCTTTTCTGTTCCAGTAGAAATGGTTGGTTCTCCTGGTTCATATCACGTGCCAACTGGTCATCAGAGCTAGAGCTGCTTCGGATGAAAGACACCATGGATATAGGTGCGTAATGTATTAGCAAGCTAAAGATAACTGGAAACTGAGATAACTATTATACAAAACATATAAGTACCCCTACGTCGTGACCAGCAAAGATGGAGGGGCAGAAGGTGAGTAAGTCGACTCGCGTTCAGAGGCCAGCTGCTGCACCTTCTGAAATTCTAGCAAGGTAGTTTGAAATTCTCTAGCAAGCTTTGCGTCCTCAATTCTCTTACTCGCCTGACAGATCCACCCAGTTAAAGAAGGTTAGTTATCAACTAAACATAGTTGGATAGTAGTAGTTGCAGTCCAAAAAACTGCAATTACTTGGCTTATCTTGGTTGTTTCTTAGTCCTGTGTCAAACACCAGGTCAAATGTTGACTCTGTTCTTTCAAACAAACCAATTATTTAATATACAAACAGTCAGCCAATTAAGGCTATCAATGGTGCGCAATACAGGCTCAACCGGTACATAACATCCTAAAGCAACTAGCAATTTGGCCACAAGAAACAATTCTTTGGTCGATGAAAGAGTTAAAGAATGGGTTAAAAGGAGGAAGTGTAAATGATGAGATTATATAGTATACGCACATCGACATGGGTGCCGTGATCGGATGCGCTGAGGGATTTGAGCTTAGCAGAAACTTCCTTCACAAGCTGCACTATTTTATGCCTCGTATTTTGCCTGCCTCCCAACAAAATCATTTCAAAATTTTGCACGGGCGGTCAGTCAGTCATAATAATACACCCTAATATTCACAGACAGTGCTCATACACGGTGCTAATAATGAAGAGTTTTAGGACAGGAGGGGGGGGGGAGAGGGAGAGAGGAGAGAGAGAGAGCAGACAGCTTGTGACGGTGATCAATAGTGTCTTTGGAGGTTCCAATTGAATCGACGAGTCTACGGAATCCGGCGACGGCGGTGTTGATCTGGAATATACCGGCGGCCACGGCCTGTGATGAATTACTTGATGAAGCTCGAGCAGCCGAGGAGGAGGAGGAGGACCCGCCGCCGCCGCGGCCCCCGAGATCTTGGAAGCTCATTTATCTTTTGATTCCCAAGCCTTACGAGGTTGGCAAATCAACAGAACAAGTAAAGTCTCGCCCCCTGCAGCCTCTGGTTTAAATCACGGCAATATGTAGCGGCCTCGTATTTACCAAAGCCAACTTTACCGCTGCCTCGTGACGGTGGGGTGGCGGTAGGTGGCCGATCAAGGAAATGATTTTCTTGCTTCTTTTTTACGAGCATACGCTGCTCTACTTCGTCGCCAACTTTACTCAAATGGATTGGATTTTTTAGTGACAAATCTGCACATTTAGAGGATTTCAATTCGTAATTATTTACAAAAAATTGCAAAATAAAGCTGGATTATGACCTGCAATTTGAAATTTTTGATTGGTATAACCATAAGGTAGCATTTTAAAAGAGTATATACGTAGAGTTTGTATGATATGATTCGGTACCAATTCAAAGTGACAAAAGAAGTGATAAAGGGACATTTTGAGCATTTTCTACTTTCCTTTACTGCGCAGCTTCTCATTTGCACTGCGTATGGATAGCTTCAGAAGAAAAAATAAAAAGGAAAACTTTATGTTGCACCAAAATAATTATTGAAGATTAATATCTATCTAAAAAAAGAAAAAAGAAACCTATTGTTTTTAACGAAATAAGAATAGCGAGCGAAATAAGATTATTGACACTTGGGTATTAAACTCCGCAAAAGGCCTTAATACACTTGCATGGACCCACAGAGGTCTTGAAGAAAAGTCATATGCGTAACAACCCGATTCATGCCTTATCACAGGGCGATGCCTACTTCAAAAGGGCTAGTTAAGTAAGTACTTATGATTTTAGCGTCTTATAAGGTCAATCACAAAATCATCTCACATCTGATGTGCGATATTACAATCTCCCCTCCTTATGGCTAAGCGTCCTCGTAAAGCCTAGATCACACAGACCAGAATCTTCATCTCTAACCAATGTGGGATATACCCGATTTACCCTTCGTTGCTCCAACCATCCTCTTAATGTGTAATATACTTGGACTTGCTTTCGTTTTCCCCAACCATGGGCAACCCGACTGAATAACTTTCATTTCCCCTAAGCATAGGCAGTCTGACTGGATAACTTAGCCAAAGCTTTCAAGAGTCGGCTTTGCTACCATATATAATGACTCGGTCTATAGCCTAATTACATGGCGATGCCTCCCTCAAAAGGACTAGTCAATTAGGTACTTATGAGTTCGCTGAATGGTCTTATAAGCCCAATCAGAAATCATCTCACCTATCTCACCTCCGATGTGAGATACCACAATATATACTTAATGACCTTTAGGGTCTGTAAAGAGCTATCAGAGCTAAAAAGTGATCGAGTCCTCAAGACTTGATGAAAGCAACTTTTTAGAACCGCGTTCATTGTTGATAATGTTGAAAGATGCAATAAAAATCAGCCTCGGGCGATCGCTGGCCTCGAGAGATGCTTGCCTCAGGTTTTCCAGACTCGGGTGAGGAAGCTTCAGCATTTACAATCTCTGGAAAAGGTTATCGAGAATTACTTTGACTCAATTAGAATATGCAGATTCCATGCTGACACACATAAGTATGGTCCATTCAAATTTTGTTGTTTGGAACATTAAAAAAAAAATGGGTTGGAATTGAATTTCATCAAATTTGACTGGATTTATGTCTGTAGTGTGAAATCCAATAAAAATGGTCGGATTTCGTGCCATCTAAACTTACTTAAATTAAAAGTAATTATCTTACACTTTTCTGGATCTCTCCAACAATTAATTCACCACCACTGTCTTTATTGTCGTTATCGCCACACCACTTTTATTATCGCCACACCACTTTTATTATCACCACACCACACCACCGGCACCACCACTTTCGCCGCCACCACCGCCACCACTATTACTACCTTTGCTACCACCACTATCACCTTTGCCATCATTATTACCACCATCAGCATAACTACCGTTACTGCACCATCAAGCCACCGCTGTCGCCACCACTGTAACCGCTACCACCACCACCATTATCGTCGTCGCCGCCATTATTACCATCGCCCCGTCACCACTACCCCCACCATCGCCATCACTGCCACCGCCATCGGTACCTCCACACCACTTTTATTGCCATCACCGTCGTTGCCGCTACCGTTACCGCTACACCAGCTTTACTACCATCACGGACACCACTATTGCCACCAACACCAACAGTGCCACCGCCGTCACTACTATCGTTGCCGCCGCCACCATTATCGCCCCCCCCCTAACACCACCACCACCACTGCCCCGCCGCCACCCTCTCCCCCCAAATCACCATATACTGGCACTAGCACACTTAAAACAACTTAACATAGTTCAAACACAAAACATAGATTTTATAATTTGAATTACCTTCCGTATTAAACATAAAAAGTGAGATTCATTTCCTAATTTAAAATCCAAATCCTAAAAAAATTGGTTCCAAACAAACTCTTAAGCATTACTTACTACCAACATTAATATTCACGAAACACTAAACTCAGTTGAGAAAAATTGAAGCATAAACACATAGTAAGACTAAGGCTCTGTTTGACCAAATTTTCAGTTTTCAATTTAAAAAAAAAAACTGGAAAGAGCTCTGATTTTTTTTCTACCGGTTTAAAAAATTGGTGGGTGTTTGATAGAATTTATTTTTGAATGAAAAAAAAAAAACTAGAAGCGTTTGACAAGACAACCTTTTTTTAACACAATTTTCACATAATGAAACATAATTAACATATATTACAATGTCTCACATATAATTAAACATAATTCTACAAATATGTTACAATGTCCTACAAATAATTAAACATAATTAAACAAATACATTACAATAACTTTTATAATGTCCTACACATAATTAAACATAATTAAACAAGTATATTACAATGTTTAACATCCCTTGTGCTTCATTCTAGTGGTATTAACCGAATCTCAACAATAAATCAATGTATGTCGTTCCAAATGCTTTCAGCAATGCGGTCTCTAACTTCCTCATTCTCTTTTGCTGTCGAGGGTTACTTAGATACATCTGGTTTTGATTTTCTGACCCGCCGATCTGAGCACCTTCAACAATCATATCTTCCCTTGCAAAATTCAGAAATTCCAGATCACCTCGATCTTGTCTTCTAATGAAGTTGTGGATAGTGCAGCATAATCTGCACGAGCAAACGAACTGAAAAACATAACAGGCTACCGCAAAATTGCATTCCCGAATAAAAGGAATCGTCATAAACAGACCATAATCCACACACAATCAGTCGTAATTCATAATTATAAGTCGGCAAACAACATGTAAAAGCATAATCAGTTGTAATTTGGATTCCAATACTTCGCAATAATACCTTTAGCTCCTCACTGAAATCATGATCAAACTCACCATACATCCAAAATCATCCAGTTAACCTAAAGCATTAACCATCTTACCAACACGAAACCGTAATTCAACCAAAATTAAGGAAGACCCCAAAAAAACACAACAGACTTCCCCAAACAGCATTTATGACTAACACCAATCAATAAAGAGGCTAGAAACACACAAACAGTTGCACTTCCAATGGTTCGTGAAGGATTCAAGATATTCCAACTACAAATTTTAGTTTCCTAACACAATGCATGCAAACAGGATTCCAGATCTCAAAAATATTGGTTTTGTAGAAGACATACCCAGCGCAAATAGAGGAGATGGCCGCGGCGGCTCTGCGAGATGAATGTGCTGCAAGATGGAGGCGGTGACCGATGGAGGCGATGGAGGCGACAGGCTGCGGAGTCAACTGGTGAATGGTGCGGCTGATTGAGCAAGGTCCAAGAGGCGTCGGCTCTGCGTGATGGATGGGCTGCAAGATATAGGTGGTGACTGGTTTCCGGTGGAGGCGATGGAGGCTGTGGAGTCAGTTGGTGAACAGTGCGGCTGGGAGAGGAAGGTGAAAGAGAAGAAACCCTATTTTAGGTGGCTTTTATATGTCCAAAAAAATATATGTGTCTGCTATTGCTAACGAGGTTCGAACCATCGACCTCATTAATGTGTTCTCAGCCGCGTGAATCTTACTCTTTTTAAATCAGAGAAAAGAGCTTTTTGCTCTTTATAAAAAGAGCCCCTCTTTTTAAACGCCTGGGCCCAAAATAAAAAGGGAAACCCAGCCAAACACCCCATCTTTTTGGACTTTTGTCCAATTTTAAAATTTGGGCTTAAAAAGAGCAAAAATAAAGAGTGTCAAACCCAGCTTAAGTTCAACTGTTTTGTAACAATATTTAACCTTTTTTGAGAAAATTGAAGGGTAAAATATTATGAGATACACACATATGACAATATAGATGCTTTCTCACGTGCATGTCTTTTTCACATGTATGTATTGCTATTCAAGAAACCGAAATGCGCTCTTAAAGCTAAATTTTCTTGATCAACAGGAGTTTATAAGAAAGTAATCCTCAAGATTCATTATGCCATAGTGGCTAGGCATATGGCTCGAATAAGGTGATCGACTCAGAGGAAGAAGAGAGAGAGAGAAATGTATTTAGATCGTGTGATAGTCAAGAAAGCCATGCCTACAAATGCCCCTTATTCAAAGAACATACATTCATAATATTTTGGAATATTTATTATAAATGTAATACACAAATTCTTTACACACTCAGGTTTCTAATTTTACATTTTATACTAATCAGTCGATCTTTCATTTTGTACACCTTGACACAAAATCCATCAGCCACTTCGAGGACAACATGCCATCTTGAAGAGTGTCTGCCCTGAATCCAACTATCATTGACCCTATTCCCCACTAGCATTCGCTCATTCATAAATTGGGATAATTTCGTTTTAGTCCCATGTACTTTCCCCATTGTTTTATTTTAGTCCCTGCACTTTAAAATTCTTTAAATCAGTCCATGTACTGTGTGCCGTCATTAATTTAGTCCCTCCGTTAACAATTCTGTTAAAACTTGGAGGTATTTTAGTCAAATAATGAAAAAATGTTCCATATCTCTTCCCTTTATGTCTTCCCTTTCCATAATGAAAAAATGTTTGCAAATGGCGTCGATTCGTCAGTGGAGTTGCAGTCAATTTTGGGGAGCTTCGCCTTGTGGAGGTGGAGAGTCGAATGACATTCTGGGCAGAGGAGGGTGATGGCGTCACCGATAGCACCGCAGAGGAAGAAGACAGCGTCCAACATGGTGATTAGAAGGGCAACCTTCCTTGGTTTCCTTTGCAAATTCATCTACCTCACTTCTGCCCTTTCTCTAGCAATTGGTGGAATGCATAAGCCCTCTATAGAGACAGGCGACCTTCCTAGGTTTCCTTTGCAATTTTTTGTCATTTTTCGTTGCAGATTTGAGAATGGAAGGAATTGAGCGGGCTTTTTGGTTTTCCTTTGCTGTAATTGGGGTGTTGGTATGTTGGGAGGGAGGAGGAAGGCTATGTTAAATCAGGTAAGGGATGTTCCATGTTTGGTAAGCCATATGTAAATGTAGTGGAAGATGATTGATGGGTCTGGTTTTAGAGGGATGAAATTTGAAGTTCATGAATTCGGTGGTGGCTGCTAGGATGGAGAAGAGAGGGAAGAAGGGAAGACGGGGAAGGGAAAAGAGGGAAAGGGAATAGGGAGAGGTTGAGGGCTATAAGGCTAGGGCTTGACTGAAATACCCCTAAATTTATGACAGAAATGCTAACAGAGGGACTAAATTAAAGACGATGCATAGTTGATGGACTCTTTTCAATGATTTGAAAATATAGGGACCAAAATAAAAAAAAATGAGTAAAGTACAAGAAACTAAATTGGAATTATCCCTTCATAAATTCATGAAATTGCAAGTTCAGTATTTGGACAATTTTGTGAAAACGAGTATTTTATATAAAAATTTACATCTGAACAATTGAACCCAGATAATTTGATGGTGTATGGAATATGGAAACAAACTAATGAGATAGAGTATCCCTTTTTTGTAGAAGAAATTAGCTAAAGTGATGGAGACAAAAATAATCACTCTGTAACATGCCAACAGGTTGACCCCTTCCCAGCAGCGCAAGCATCCGCAAAACACTACTTCTTCATGCATAATAATGTTCCACTTACCGATTTAAAAAGTTTGCGTGAGCAGAAGACGTGGATAAATAAATAACACACTGATACTATGCCAAGGGAAAGAGAAAGTACTGACTGAAGCATTACTTTCTTGCTAATGACTATCAACCTCAATTCGGAAGATAAGAAAACATCTAATTCCAATAGATTCCTGGGTTGGTCTGTCTCCATCACAGTGTGTATACTGGCAAAGCAAGGCAACTAAACCTCGTGGCTTCCCTTCTGCGAATGAAATCTGATTTAAGAAACCCAAACCAATATTGACCAAGCCACTCTCTGCATGTATTTTTTACTTACTAAAGAAATGAAATTGAGTCACCAAATTAGACTTTCAGCAAGTAAAGAGAAATAAAACACCCAATGGAAAGAGCAAGATCAGAGCTACTATTGTCGCATTGGAACACCTTACATGAAAGGATTGCACACCTTTTATGAAAGGATTGAAGATCTTCTTTCACAGTAAACCCTGGCAACAAGCTACAATGAATCTTAGTGTCAATGTGTTGTTTACCATAAATCATACCCCGTGATATGAGTCTTTCCCACGTCACCATGTAAGGCCGAGTCCCTATGTCAGTTTAGTGCGAAAAGACATTGTTTCATCCTGGAACATAGAACACAAAAGTCACGACGACAAACATCCAGATGAAGACATGATCAACTCACCTGTATCAATGCAGCTTAACTTGAAACAAAGCTCGGTAGTAGACAAAAAATTGTGTTCTTATCTAATGCTCGCTGTATAAGTTGCACCTACAAACATCAATTTGTTCCATCAATTGCTTCTGGTTAACAGCAAGCAATCCCTAAGAAGGGCATCACGCTTTGATACTCTCGGGCAAAATAGCTAGCTTGTATGACAGAGACAGAGGAACCTCAATTTAATTGACCCACCTTACGCAATCCTATCATGTTGACTTCAGTTCAAGTGATCAAGGACATGGAAGTACAACCCTGTGGACCAGATTCAGTTCAAGTGAAGTCATTAGAAGCATTGTAGAATGGAAGTAAAGCCCACTATCTCTGCACTAAACTAATATTTTATCAGGGCCGGTAGCGAAGCATATAGTTCAGCCAAGCATTGGAATATCCAATTTAGAAGCTGTTCTCTTGGTAGCTCCAGAAGAAGTTCTGCCTGTAAGATAGAGTAGCACATAAAAATAAAGGAAAATGAAGGGTGACAATCTTGAAGATTAAAAACGTAACAAAATAACTGTAGCAAGGAACAAAAGACAAGCGAGCCCCTTTATTTGTTACACGTTCCATACGTGCTGGACATCTGAGAAGCCACTTGCACGTGTGGGACTCAATTTAGGAATCAATCTGTAAATATGTGCAAATATTTACTTCAGGTCAAACCTCTATTACTTCGTAATCCTCAATGACCATGATACAGTGTATCATCTTAAATCATAAAGAGACTAAAGTTTATTTTCCCGTTCTCTTTCGTCGTTGTACCACGTTATCTCTAGTTCCATTATGTTGAAGGTTTTTTTCCCTATCGAAACCTTGGCTATTCCATCAGTTTCCTTACATATAAAGTATGTCAGAGATCCACGTGTGCGCACTAAGATTAAAATTATCTGAGTCAGAGACCATCAGAAACATGTATGTCTGTGAGTGTGTGCGCGAGTGTACGAGTGTACGCATATTGTGTATATGCTTGAAAATTTGTACCTTAATTTGGCCATCATCAAAAGCAAGACAGTTGCGGTGTACATCGGATGCCATTGAATCTGTTATCAGCTGGAAAACCTTTCTACTCATGTTTGTCATCATACCAACCATTTTTCCCGAAGAATATATTCTTGTAACCCCTAGATCGGCAGCCATTCTCCTCACATAAAGCTTCTTCAATAGAATTTCCATGGAGTAGGGCTCTTTTCCATACTGGCGCCGCAGATTCTCCGTAAAATGAATCAAGCTCCAGATGTCTTTTTCAGCAGCTTTTTCAGCTTCATTGATGACTTCCATGGGATTTTCCAGATAATTTATATACTCGGAAGGGAGATGAGGGTTTATATTCATATCAAGCTGACACAGGCCAAAAAAAAAAGAGAGCAATTATACTATGCTGATTTGCACCTATAATATTGCCATTCCCCGAAGGTGCATTAGCCAGTCCATAATTCAAATTAATACCGTATTGAGAGTTTCAGCTACCTTTTGAAACATCAAGTGTCCATAAAGAGAAATACAAACTACAAATGCTCATGAATGTCAGTTATTATATCCCCAATTCAAAATTTTCATATATTTCGGTTGGTAACCTAATAATGTGTCAAAATAAGTTATCTTTAGCTAATACATTACGACTGACTGAATTCTCAAAGTGGAGAGCATTGGTGGCGGAGCTAGAAATCTTGTATAAGGTGGGCACCAAAGTTTTAAAGGTATCTTAACGTGTTCGGTTTAAAACTAATAAAGATGAAGCTTACAATGTTGTTTTGAGAAATAAAATTTTGCATTCTATTTTTTGTACTTACACTAAACTTTGGATATTAAGATCAATAAAGTATCCCTAACGGAATGGACGTATTACTATAGATTGAACATTAAAATCAATAAAATATCCCTGAAAGGAATAGACATATTACTATAGATCTATAGTAACAAAAGTGAAAATAAATTGAAGCATTAGAATTTCTTGATTATTATGTGGTAGAAATAATTTTGTACATATTGAAAAAGAACAATGGCTTCAAAAGAATTCTTGAAATCTACAATTTTTTGGAGCACCAAAGTAACAAACCATTAATATAAGACTCATAATACAAAATATACTTCATGCCAAAGGGTGGGGGTGGAACAGTGGCCTCCGCCACTGCCAGCATTCTGTAGACATCCAAAAAACAGAAAGGCTGATGGTTTTTCACAAACAGGGGGAGTATACAACAACTCCGTCATACTACCAAAATAAAACGAATCCATGGCAAACGCGAATATATGTGTCAGCATCAAAATTTGTAACTCCCTGATAGTAAGAACTTATAACCCTACACAGCAACCTTTTGTTCACCAAATTCTAGCGAAAGTAGCGTCAATAATTATTAAAGGTAAATAACAGCTTACTGTAACTTTTTACAGTTCAGGAGTTAATCTCCAACCACATCAGACTACATGAGGCCAAATGCAACTAACCCATCTTCTAAAAATTTGAATTCATCTTTGGTACATGGAGAATAAGTATGCAACTACTACGAATATTATAATGCAAAACAAATACACAAGCTATCACATTCTTCCGGTGGTTATATACTAAATTTATTCTGAAGTAAACAAGTACCTGTACTGAATGGTAAGGAACTGAAGTTACACGATGTTCTTCAACCTGGATTCCAACAACATAGTGTCAACTTACTGAAAAATGGATAGGGTACAACAAGCGTAGACAGTCATATATTAATATTTGCAAATCCTGTTCAATGAATCTCGAAAACAAACTGGTCAGCAACTTAAAGCTGTTATGGAGACTAGTCATATGTGAAAGACAGCACAACAGAGACTGAAGCTAAATTGAGGGCATTGAAAAGGAAACGAGAACGAACTAATGATTTCATGAAATACACTAGAGATTAAATACACTAGAGAAGGTTGCATCTTTCTGAGGAAAATAGGATGGGGCTAATTAAAAGAGTTTAACAAAAAGGACCATACCTTCGATAAACTCTCAAATAGCATTTCAAAGAAAAGATCAATGCCTACATTTCCAATATCTCCTGTTTGTTGCTCACCAAAGATATTACCAAAGCCTCTTATACCCATATCCCTTTCTGCAAGTTGAAAGCCTAGGCCAAGATCACGACACTCTTCAAGAGCTGCAAGCCTCTCCTGCAGTTTTCAGTGTTCAATATTATTGCACTCAAAAGGCAACAGCTTTATGGTTACCTGAAATAACACAACTGCAAATAGGTGCAACTAGAACACTGGGAACCAACTTATTTTTTGGCCATATAGAGTAGCATTTTGTAATACACAAGAGTGGATAAGCAAAACCCATACCCGTGCTTGATCAGAAAGCAGTGATTTATCAGGGTAAAAAAGATGAGCATGAGCTTCCTTATCTGCTCGTCCCACTCTTCCGCGCAACTATTCACATAAAAAGGAAGTAAATTAGAAACAGTTTGATAAAGTTAACCACCACTGGCTTCATGCTTGTAGCCTTATGCAATTCGAAAATCAATTCGAAACATTCTAAATATGTATGGAACCAATACATTACTCGAACTTCTACAAAAACACTCTAACATGATATGATTACCTATAAAAAAGAATATCACTTCAGAGATAGTAGGAAAAACTAGGTAACTTTTTGGTACATGAATTATTGACAAACTATTATTTTATAAGGTCATTAATTTCATTAATTGTTGACATTTCAAAACACAGTCTATCCGATATACTAACTTAGATAACATGAAAAGAAAAACTCACGTATGAGAATAGATTATAAAAAGAAGAATAGATGCCGTGATTTTTTTTGGCCTTAAAATATCGCGTAGAATAAAAACCTATAACATTTCAAAACAAATGTAGGGAATTTTTTTTTATACACCGTGTTTTGTCGTCAAAAAGTGCAATAGCAGAAATTTGTTTATCTTTTGACGAAGCAATAAAGTGTGAAGCGTAGAAAAGCAAACGTGGGAATAGGAATTGATAGACGCTCCCATAAATCTAACAATATTAATTCATAAAGGTTCCATACTCTATAGTAGACAAAGCAAGAGCTGAATTAAATAGAATACTTTTTTTTTGAAAGAATACATTAACCAATCTTGTTTTTTCTTTTTGTGCGTGTCCATAATTTACTTAAAATTCAACTTTAAGCATTTTAAAATTCCACATTAGCAATATACCAACATATTAAGACTTTATTTTACTTAGTGTATTCGCAAAAACACTTTGCAATATGAAAAGAAAAATACTCGTAAATTACTCTATAATATGAAAAGCCGGAACTGGCCAACCAATCCTACCATCCTTTTAAGAAAACCCATATACATATATAAATATGCATGTTACATATATATAAATATATCTATATGTATGTGTGTGTGTGTGCGCGTATATGTATGTGTGTGTGTGTTCGTGCGTATAAAGACACATACATCTAGAAGGAAAAATTACATACAAAAGAAAAGTAATCTAGCTATATTAAGGTTAAGCCAAATTCCAACTCGATTGATAACCTTCGTACATTCAAAGATGAATCTAACTTGGTAAACATGTTAGTTAAATTTTGGTCAACAATTGCCTTACTCTAAGGTTTTGCACTATCCTATTTAGTCGCGCTGGTTACACGTAGAAACATTAGAGTATGCAATTAAAAAGATAAAGGAGAATAAAGACCTTATCATCTATGAAAAGAAATGTATATTTTTAACACAACCTTTTGTCATGTTACCTTTTAGCCACAGAATGAGGTATGAACAAGCATATGAGGTGTAAAAATAATTGCTCACACTCCTATAGATTTTGCATGTCGTACGCACATTGAGATCTGAAGATCTTCAAAAAGAATAAATTTTTTTGCATTATTTCTATTTAAGTATGTTTGTTTCTCTTAGGCTTCTTCCTTCATAGCTAAGAAAAGCACCCTTTGGCGCAATAAACTTAGTGTTTATAACATATATATAGGGAACTGATCCGTTGAGAGCGCTAGCAAAATAGGAGATTTTGCTAGCGCGATCTGGCCGTCCATCCAGGGATTGACGACCCAGGTCTTTTTTTTTTTCAAAAACTATCAGTCGTCCGCTACACTATGTAGCGGACGAACTTTTTTACCATATTGCCCCTGCTCCCTCGTCCGCTATACTGTAAGGCGGACGACTTTTTTGGCCTGACATGTGACAGTCAAAAAGTCGTCGCTACACAGTGTAGCGAACGACTTTTCGCCTGACCGTGGTCGAGTCATCCACAACCCCCCTGACAGTTGTCACACCAGTCCTAAGGCGACAGGACTGGTGCTTTGTCCTTATCCCACCGTTAGCGATACTGTGTAGGGGACAACTTTGCCAGATGGACTGTCCGCTATACTATGTAGCGGACTTAGCCCATAACCACACCCACTTCGAAACTCTTATTCAATCTTTCTTCTCACAATTTTTTTTAGCGGCGTTGGCAAGTAGATCTGCGCAATTTCTTCCAAAGAAATCCTTTAATCATCTCATCAATCACGTAAGTTCACAAACCAATCTTTTATTTGTTCATACTCTAGAGTTGTTATGAGTATTGCGGCTTATGCATGGTTTTGAATATGTATGCGCTGGATTGTGCTAGCGTTTGTCAATATATGTGTATTGCGTATTATTTGTTCATGTGATTTCACTTACAAAATCCAATTCCGTGTTTGTTTGTATGTATGTACATACATATATACAGCATGTGAACTTATGTGAGCACATGCTAGCGTTGTATGTTTGAGAATGCTTACGTTTCCAACCTTGCCGTTTTTCCATAATTTCAGTTGTGAAAAATGAATTTTAACCCTGGACCAGAAGATCCTTCCGTATTATACGACCAAGCAAACCATATCAGTACGCTCATATGGGATGGTGGAGTAAGATACTTATTTTATCAACTTTCTTATTCTTGCGAACGTTGTATACTGTTTGTTTTGCTTAAATTGTATTTATTAATTCATAAGAAAGAGCACTTCTCAACACGATAGAAGTATCCGATAATTTCAAAGCCTGAAAATTGAACAAATGCCAGAAAAGATTACTGCATGAGATTGGGTTTGAGATTTTCACGCATGGACAGATCTTTCAACACCTTGACCTGTACTTAATAGGTGCCCTTGTTGAAAGGTGGAATACGTTTCACTTCCCTCTCGGAGAGATGACAATTACCCTAGAAGATGTAGGGTTCATCTTAGGGTTACCAGTGACGGGGCTGCTGGTAATAGCTCCTCCGTCTGAAGCAACGAATAAGAGAACCGCTAGGGACTTCTTTACTTCGATATCCCAGGATCAATTTAGCACTGGTGGTATCAAGTTGAAGTGGTTGATAGATACCTACAAGGTTCTGCCGGATAACTACACGGATCAGATGCTTGTTCTGTACACAAGCTTTCCTCTCGTGGGTGATGGGAAAATTCTGTTCCCAACAACGTCGAAGAATACGATCAGCGTCAAATATTTACCGTTGTTGGGTAACCTGCTGGAGGTTGGGGATTATGCCTGGGGTGCAGCAACTCTTGTGTACATGTACCGAGCATTGCACAAGGCAATGAGGCCCGACTCCAAAGCTATATATGCATGTCTCTCGCTATTGCAGGTATATCATACAAATCTTGATTACGTTCTCGATTTTTTTTGATTGAATCGACAATAAATTTTGACGATACTTTATTTAATGTCTTTGCTCTCAGGTAGGGATGGCAATTAAATCCGCAACCGGTGGATTCCCGACCCGCTCCGATCCGATAGGAGCGGGTTATATTGACTTTGACCGGGTCACGGGGCGGGTATGGTATTTTTTTTAAAAACCCGCAGCGGGTTAGGGTCGGGTATGGTATTCTGCCCAACCCGCCCCGCGATCCGCCCCGCACCGCCCCGGTCTACTTACCCTATGCAATAACTAATCTCAGCCGTCCATCATGTACTATATATATGTACTACTTACCCTAGAATCTAAGACATGGCCGTCTATCTCTCTCTCTCTCTCACACACACTCGGCCGACCAAAGATACATCTGCACTCTCTTTTGCCGACCATCTCTATCTTTCTCTCCACTGCTGGCCGCTGCGGCTCTGTGTCTCCACCCCCGTGTAGTTGATAATGCGATCTCTGGAATTCACCGGCAGTGAGTAAGTAAATTGAGTCTAATCTTTTTTCCCTTTTTCTCTATCCTCCATGCCCACTATTGGTGGATCGAGAGAGGTATAGATATTGGGCGCGGTTGGTTGATCAATACTTTTCTCCAGGTGGATGCGTATGGCCCTTCATCTACTTTATTGAATAGGCCGGAAAGAGATGCAGTCGATTGGTACCTCGATCTCTATCCATGATGCAGTTCGTGCAGTTCGGTTGATTACGATCTCAATCCAGTGAATGATCCACTGCCGATAACTCTCTTCAAAACATCTCGCTCCCCAAAAAGGGGGACGGTACCCTTTTCATGGTGAAGGAATTTTACTATGATCAAGTTGTTCATATGTAGCATTTCATTTTCAACTGGGCGGGGCGGATCGGGGCGGGTACGGGTTTCTTAAATTCAAATAGGATCGGACATGGTATTCTACATTCATAACCTGGTGGCGGGGCAGGTCGGGTCGGGGCAATGTTTCATAACTAGCGGGGCGGGTTCGGATTTTACTAAATCCGCATCCGACCCGCCCCATTGCCATCCCTACTCTCAGGTGTGGTCTTATGAACACCTTGCTACCTGCGCACCCAGGTGTAGAGACGGAACCGATAATGTGTGGCCTCGGTTGTGCGCCTAGGAGTACAGCTGAAAGGACAGCCACTACCCGAGGAGAGACGATCCCCATCACAACATTACGTACTATCGGGGGGAGCTCGACTCGCTATCTCCGGGCCAGATGCGATGGGCACCGTACAAACGTTTGGCGCAACGGGTGGGAGAGTTGTTCGTCTTCACGCTCTCCGGATTGCAACGCACACCCCTGATCCACTTCAAGATCGAAGAGTAGCAGCTGCCAGATCGCGTTATGCGCCATTTTGACTGCCTGCAGGGGTTGCCAGCCGGTGCGCCGGATATGAGGCTTAACAGGAACTCACCGGGTGTTGGACGGTTTGGCAAGGCGAATGCGCACAACTTGTGCACACGAGAAATTGAGGTTTGGAATTCCTGGCAGGACACGCTGGCAGCCATTGTGTCAGAGCCTGACCCCGTGATCAGCATCGAACAGTACAATGAGTGGTACTACCGCATCACCCGGAGGAGAGTAGCCCCAGTACGGTTTGAACGCAGGGAGAAGTACCACCATAGGTGTCAGATCGATGAGCAGATGGCATACAATCTGGTAAGTTGCCCAACTAGTGCTTTCAATTGAACTTGATGATTCTAAGTATGTGTATGAAGTTACTTATTTATTATTTCTTTGGATGTAGATTAATGCCTCGTTCGCCTTCTTCCAGAAGTTGAGCGAGCGAAAGGATCTGGTGGATGCAATGGGCGAGGAGCTTCGCCAACAAGCTGAAGCGTTGGCGTTTGGCTGCGGGAATTTTTTGCTCCAAGCATCGGGACAGCCTTCGGGCGTAAGCCCGAGAATGGGTTATCTGGCGTGGCAGCCCCCTTATGTGAGCGAGGGATACGGTGATCCCTCGGGACAGACTTCGGGGGTGAGCCAGGGATATGGTGGTCCCTCTGTACCGAGAATGGGTGGTGATTGGGGACAGCCAAGCACCATGGGCCAGACTCAAGCGCCGTGGGAAGAGTACAGTGCGCCCTCCTTCTCTTTGCTTCTGGACTTGGAACCCTAACCCCTCTCTCAGAGTCAAGTCACGCAGGACTGGGGGTCTCGGAAACATCAGTCTGTCCGAGACACTGCCCATTGTCCCTAGACCTGGCAAACGGATAAACCCGTCGGGTACGGGTAAAATCCGGTCGGGTCCGGGTAAAAACGGATCGGGTAAATTTTACCCGATTTTTTCCGGGTAGTGTTTTTCAGAACCCGTACCCAACTCAAGCGGTTCGGATATTACCCGCGGGTAAATAAATAAAAGTCTAATTTTGGATATTTTGAACTTGATTATATTTTTCTTCCCTTCTTTTACTACTACAAGCACAACCATCATTTTCTAAATAAAATTCTTGCAATTACCACTTCACTAATTTCAATTTTGTCACAATTATCTCCACTCTCATCTCAACTCTCAAATCCATCACAACAAACACATCTTCAAAATCCCAAGAAATTACCTAAAAACTAATTCCTGAGTCTAAGCCCTAAAATAGTAAAATTCATACAAAAGATTATCAAAAATATTACAAATTAGCCAAACTTTTTACAAAAATATCTGGTTAACGCAATAATCTTCCTAGCTTCACTGCTCCAGTTTGAGTTACCACTCTCAAAGCACAAAGTCGATCGGAAACCAAAGCGTCAACCACCAACAGTAGATTGCAACTTCCCACGGAAGACTGGCGGTCGGCTATAGCAGATCTGCGGTCGGCTATGGCAGATCTGCGGTCGGCGTTGGTAGATCTGCGGCTGGCTGTGGCAGATCAGCGGTCGACTTTGGCAGATCTGCAGCGGGCTGTGGCGGATCTGCGAAGCTCTAATCTGCGAGTGAGTGTTAGAGAGACGGTGGGCTGCCGTCGATGTAGAGTAGTGTTGTCGCCGGTGAAGCCTGTCGTTAGAAAGACGGTGGGCTGCCGTCGATGTGGAATAGTGTTGTCGGTGAAGGCTGTGGTGAGTGAGAGAGAGAGAGACTTCAGAGAGGGAGGAATGGGGAGAGCGGCAGATGAGAGAACCGAGAATGACTACCGAAAAAAAACCCCAATGCCTTATATAGTAAAACATTCGGGTATCACGGGTAACCCGTATCCGACCCAGATTTAACCGGACTTTACGGGTCGGTTCGGGTACGGGTCAATTTTCGACGGGTCTCCTATATATGTACCCGTACCCGGGGTTTTTGACCGGGTACGGGTAGACCCGCGGGTCCGGTTCGTATTTTGCTAGGTCTAATTGTCCCGTGGGCGGGACCATCTGTTGCCGAAGGAGGGCAATATCCCCCGGTCGACCCCCCCGAAGGAGTGCAATATCGCCCGGTTGACCCCCGAGGGCAATATCGCAAAGGGCATCCATTGAAGCCCCTAAAGCTGCATAAATGCCAAATAATCAGAGAGCGTTATTTTAGCGGGGCCCCCGAGACAAAGCGTCGTATAGTGTGGATCACCCGGAGGGCATGGATTACTGTTGCTCGTGGGGAGAAATGTCCTCCCTGACTCCGGAGAGTTGGTTAGACAACGGTGTCATCTCTACCTACGTGGAGATTCTGAAGGAAAGGGGTCGGGAGCGGCTGAACGAGTATCCGGGCGTTTTTTTGGTGGATGCTTTTTTCATAGCCTCCTAGTGTCTGAATGGCATGAGTGGGTTCGAACAAAGGGGGAAGAAAAAGTTAAGCCAGTGGAGACCGTCTGCTAACCTACGAGCGTATCTTAATAGGGATAGTCCAGTGAGCGCAAGGGTTGTCCACGTGTTTCTAATCCCATTTTTAGGAAAAAGCCACTGGTACTTGGTTTGTTATGAACCAACAGAAAAAGTCGTATCGGTGATCGACAGCCTCCACGACGATACCATCCACATGCCTGTGTTGCGGATGTACAAAGCCCAGTTGGACTCTATGGTAATCTTACGATTGTTGTTTAATGCTTATTGTAACTTGCCAATTATAAATGTTAACTCGTGTCTTACGCCGTTTTCTGTTTCTCGCAGAATCTATTTTGTGCCATGGTTCATGCTATCCGTGATGTACATATACTGGCGCGGCCAAAAGCTCCATTTCCGATTGAAGAAGAGGAGGCCCAAGCAACATAATACTTCGGACTGCGGCGTCTTCCTTTGCATGTACATGGATTACATATGTCAGTCTGAGAGCCTCAGGGCGGCCGCTTGGAGCCAAGAATGCGTAGAAGGCTTTAGATATAGGATAGCTTGGCAAATTATGAAAGGTCAGCCTAGAGCTGTTAGGTTTATTGAAAATCCGTCTAAGGACAAGAATCCGGCTCAACATGATAGGCCTGGCAAAAATCTATCCGGACCCGTTACCCGAACCGTACCCGGGCCAAAATACAGGGTACGGGTACATGTTTTGAATACCCGTTGAAAATAGACCCGTACCCGAACCGACCCGTAATTTTCGGGTCCGATTGCGGGTAACAGGTTTACCCGGTTTTCACTCGTATATAATAGTATTTTGTGCCCTAATCACATTCACTCTCTTTTTTCTTCCCACTTCTCACCTCTCAGACTCCCATCTCTCTCTCTCACGCCGTCCCCTTCCTCTTTTCTCTACCATCGCTGCCGCCCCTCTCAGTCGACCGCCATCACGCCGTCTTCCACCTCACTCTAACAACTAACAAAGCCACCGCCGATCGCCACCTATCGTCGGCCATAGCCTCCTCACAGATCTGCGGCGTCACACTCACTTCCTCACCGATCTGCGCCACCGCCGCCTCCTCACAGATCTGCACCGCTCCTCCACCGCCGATCTAAAGTTGCATCACCACCGCCGATCTGAAGTTGCATCACCACCGCGACGCTGCTATTCACCTTCGATCGACACGAATTCTGCGAGGAATGGAAGATTTAATTTTTCATTATTTATGCATGTGATTTTTTATTTTATTTTAAGAAAAGTGCATATGAATTATGATATGATGTATCTGTTGAAATTTAGTTGTAGTTGTTGTATTTTAGATTGTTAGTACTTAGTAGGAATAGGATTGTATATATATTGGAAATTTAATTTGCTTTATTTTGGATTGTGGGAGGGGAATGGGATATGGTATTTAATATTTCAGTTGATATAATTTTTATTTTTTGGTGAAATGAGGAACACCGAACATGTTAGTTAGCTGAAAAGGCAAAAGAAAGCTGAGTTAGCTGAAAAAGCAAAAGAAATAAAAGAGAAAAAAAATAGCCCTAAATAGTTGGTATTTTACTATTTTATAGTAATTAAAAAAATTTTATAAAAAAATTAATATTTAAATTGTTTACCCGCGGGTAATACCCTACCCGCCAGGGTAGGGTACGGATCTTAAAAATGGCTACCCGGAAAAAATCGGGTAAAATTTATCCGACCCGGTTTTACCCGTACCCGGTCGGTTTTTACCCGTACCCGGCGGATTTACCCGTTTGCCAGGTCTACAACATGAGGACCCCAGTTGATATTGTACCATTAGAATAATTTTTTTTAATAAATCATGATTATTTAGAAAGCTGTCATTGGTGTGAATTGATTTGTGTTGAGAACAGTTGAGCTGTGTTAAAGATGATTGATTGATTTGACTGATTTGTGTTGAAATTAATTGACATTTGATTTGGGTTTGATTTGATATATTTTGGTTTTTTTGCTCTCATTAGGAATGATTGAATGGTGGGAAACAAAACAGGGGAAAGTCTAATAAATTCTTTGCAGCATTCGCCACACAGTGTAGCGGACGTCCAAAGTTTCTGCTACGCCGTCCACTACACAGTGCAACGGACGTCCATAGACCCAAAAATTTTCCAAGTGTTGAAGTTGAGAGTTTCTGCTGCGCTGTCCGCTACACAGTGTAGCAGACGTCCATACCCAAAAATTCTCCAAGTATTGGAGTTGAGAGTTTCTGTTGCGTCGTCCGTTACACAGTACAGCAGACGTCCATAGACGCAAATTTTCTAAGTGTTGAAGTTGAGAGTTTCTGCTGCGCCGTCCGCTACACTGTGTAGCGGACGTTCAGAAAACCAAAAATTTTTTAAGTGTTGGAGTTGAGAGTTTCTGCTGCGCCGTCCGCTACACTGTGTAGCGGACGTACAGGAAACAAAAATTTTTAGGTGTTGGAATCTTTTGAAGTGTTGGAGATCAGACTTTGTGCTGCGCCGTCCGTTACACAGTGTAGCGGACGTCGCTAATTCTCTTTTATGAAATTGACAACGGAATAAGTGTTTTAGCGACGGAATCAAAATTCATCAATTAACAACCTCAAACCATCAATTAACAATCACAATTCTCAAATGCACAATTAAGAAAAAAAAAAGATCAGACAAATGAACATTAACACAAAATTGTTCATAATTGGATTTAGGGTTCAACATTGGGGGAAAGTTTTTTCACAAGTGCTTTGATCAAACACCATCACTTGAAAACGCATATGCCCCTTGTGTTCAAAGATTACAAAGTCCCTTTCATTGAGGTCATGCTGCTCTACGAAATTGCTCCAACCCTCTTCAAAACAAATTTACTCTTGGCCACGCTTCTTCTTGATTTTAACAAGCCATGACCCCTTGCAGCTGGTTAAAGTTGTTTCGAAACAAAGTGAGGTAAGCAATCTGCAAAAGGCTATCGGTATAGCCTAACATATTCATAATAAGACAGGTAAGTTTTTAACTAAAGATAAAACTTTTAACACACGAAAACACAGAGAAAGAGGGATGGCCTACAAGTTATGTATGAAACCCAGGCATCATGACCTCGAAGAAGTGTCTACCGACTGAAATGTCCCTATTCACCGAAGCAGAAGCCATCAGGACGGATCTGTAGCCGGAGGCAGGACGGGGATGTCGCTGGAGGCGCCGCGGCGTCGGGGGGAGGACGGTGGTGTCACCGGAGATGTGGGTCGTCGTAGAGGGGGTCGCGGGTGGGTGAGATGTTCGAGACAGATAGAGAAACGGGAGAAAGAAGAATGGACGATCTGATTAATATTTAAAAGCACTTTGACGTCCGCTACATTGTGTAGCGGACACAAGAATACCAAGAGTTTTTTAATGAGGCTCCGTTCGTTACATTGTCTAGCGGACTACATTCAATAGGGGCAATCTGCTGCGCGTCCGCTTAATTGTGTAGCGAACATTTAGTTTTAAGATTCTGTTGCGCTGTTTGCTAGATTATGTAGAGGACACTCTGAAAAATTTCTGCAACGTCCGCTAGATTGGGTAGCGGACAAATTTGTGAGCCGTCCGCTACACTGTGTAGCGGACGAGCCAATATAAAAAAAAAAAAACCTAAAGTTAGATTTGATGGCGACTCTAATAGGTCCATCAGAAATAACCTTCCGGTCTTCAATCAAAAGATAATCCCATCAAACAAATATTACGTATTATTACAAATGTCAAACAAAGTTGATGGCTTATACAAAAAACTAAAGGTCCACAGCAGCTACTTCTTCCTCATCTTTGGCGTCATCTTCTTCTTCGTCTTGCAAACCCCCTAGACTTATCTCCAGTGCCTTGTAATGGTTCCGCTTGTCATGGTCGGTCATTTTGTTGCACAATGCACACCTTCTCAGCTTTTTAGGTTGAGTTGCCTGTTCAATAGAGCTCTTCATCCGCGTAGATCTCTTGCGGCCTTTCGTTTGCGATATAATTGGATCCAAAGGCCGGATATCATTGTCGTCTTCCTCCCCCGGCTCGTCATCTTCTGATCCCGTTGTAGGCTCAGTGTCAACCGCATTGCTGACTGAAGCTGCTTCCAACTGGTCGACGATGGGCTCTTGCTGCTGAGCTACCTCGAGGAGATGTTTATATCCGACCATTGTAGCAGCACCTTTTACGGACAAACGGGTGAACATTGTCACCAGATGATTATACCGCAACGTCTCTGATTCTTCAAAGTCAGTATACGGGTGCTCCGGAAAGGCAATGGTACCGTGCAACCTGTTTGCACCTTTCGTCCACCGTGGCAGGACATATTTATCGGGGATTGTCCTGATATTCTTCTGGGTGAAAAACCGCAGAATGTGTCTACACAGGATGCCATGGAACTCAAACTTCTTGCAAACACATGTCACCGAATCTGTCAATGTGTCATGGCTCACCGTATAAATTCTGCGCAGCTTCTCAGGGACGAGGTCATTCACGAGCGAATAAACCTTGTACTCACGCGTAGACATTTCTGCCACCTTGTTTATACTGTATCGTCCCGATTTTCGCAGCTCTACTTGGTATAGCAAGAAGATCTCCTTCGTATAGACTTTGGCACCGTTCAGCTCCAGCGGGGTCTCAAGCAACCTTCTCCTTTGTTTGTACGTGTTGCAAAGTCTGCAGCCCTTTCTTTTACGAATAACGAAGCAACCGCTTTTTGTGCGGATGCGACAAAACTCTTCAAATTGGTAGTTGTACCCACATAGAACGTGGCATTCATAGATTCACTCCTGCCCGTCGTTTTCATGCCCGCTGAAAAATACCTTCTCGTGTAAACGCCAATCCATTGCTCTTTGCGCTCGTACAAGTGCTGGAGCCACTCGTTGTCTTGCAATGAGTAATCCCAAACAAGCTTTTCCCACCTCTCCTCGAATTCCTCAATCGTTAACGACTTGTTAATGCACTTGTCAAAATCCTGTTTAAAGTCTGGATACTTTGCGTACACGTGATGCAGACGTTCAGGGTATTTGTTGCTTATGTGCCAAGTGCACAAGTTGTGTCGAGTGTCTGGGAAGACGGTAGCAATAGCCTTCTTCATTGCCAAATCTTGATCGGTGATGATCACTTTCGGTGCTTTGAAGTTCATTGCTTCCAGCCACGTCCTAAACAACCATACAAAAGAACCCTCGCTCTCGTCCCTTAACAAGGCGAACCCGAACAGGATGGAGTGATAATGATGATTGACGCCCGTGAAAGGAGCGAACGGCATCGAGTACTTGTTGGTACGGTATGTGGTGTCGAAAGTCACGACATCCCCAAAATGCTTATAAGCTAGCCTCGAACGACCGTCGACCCAAAAAATTGTACTAACTCGATGCTCGTCGTCAAGTTTATAATCGAAGGTAAACTGCGGGTCCTCCATCTGCATCCGTTTCAATAGGCTCATTGTGATTGAGCATCATTGAGGTCATACGCGGCTCGTCTATGGGTTCGGACCGCGTTACGAACGTCTGTCGTGTTAAAGTTTAAATTTTGAATTCCCCCAGCCTGTTCAGCAAGAACATTAACAATCTCGGTAGGTCCAATCCGCGCATTGCTCATTGTGTGAATTAGGCTCCTCGCGACCTTACCCATCTTCTTGTGTTGATGCATCTGACTCACCTTAGAAGGGGTTACTAACGGGTGATTGTGTGCCAGTTCCAGGCTGGTAATAAGCCAATGATCTTGCTTGGGTTTGTAGCTTACGAACATCTTGACCTGGCAATTTGTGCGCTCAAAGCAATCCCGTCTTCTACGCGAATATCCTATTTCGTCATCACTGTCATCATTGCCTACGCGTGTCTCATTTTGCAATGGGTTTCTGCCCCTATGACACTCGTATAAGCGAGAGCATATCTTTTTTGTTACGTTGCTTGTTCTTGTAGTCTTTATTCTAATGCCAAAACCAACCCTCAATGAATACGCTCGAAAACATTCTTCAGCTTCTTCCAATGTTTGAAACGTTCGTCCTAGATACGGATCACTAGCATCTACGGGAGCGTTGGAGCTCGACACGAAATCAGACATTGTGAAACAAGACCTGTGTAGAAATAGACTACGCTTAACAATCAAATGGCATTTCTAACTGAAAATATTACCTAAAAATTACCTTGACGAATAGACCAATTTAGGATGACAAATATACCAAATACATAATCTCAAAAGTGTCTCCAAATTAACAATTATTAATTTATTGAACATAACAAATTAAAATTACTAAGATAAATAGACAAATTCATCATGCCAAAGTACACAAACATATGTTAAAAAAAAATTTAAATAGGATAAATTTTTCGAAGTTAGCGAACCTAAAAAAAATTGAATTAAACTATAATGAATTTATTTAAAGTTAACAAATTATACTTTTTTTATGAACATCATATCTAGAATATCACAAAAAATCTAGAGTGACATCATGTGTAGAACATCACAAATTGATGAATAGAATGACAAATTTCTAGAACATCACAAAAAATCTATACTTTTTGTCCAAACAAATAAATTATACTTTACCAGTTAATCCATAAAGAAAACTTCACCATTCACAAACTTACCTTGCTTGAGTGAAGCTTGAAACAAGTGTTACTCGAAGCTTCAAATGTGCTAAAAATGAAAACGAGTCTGAAGGATAAAAAAATTGTGCTAAAAGAGCTGAGAGATGGGATAATAGGCAATACTGTCTGCGATACTGTGCAGCGGACAACATTGACGTGTGCAGAAATAAAGGTACAAACATTAATGGAATTGTGTCGGTCGTGTCACGTGAAAAGTCGTCCGCTACACTGTGTAGCGGATGACTTTTTGACTGTCACATGTTAGGCCAAAAAAGTCGTCTGCCTTACAGCATAGCGGACGAGGGAGCAGGGGCAATATGTTAAAAAAGTCCGTCCGCTACACTGTGTAGCGGACGACTGACAGCTTTTGGAAAAAAAAGATCTGGGAATGGACGGCCAGATCACGCTAGCAAAATCTCCTATTTTGCTAGCGCTCTCAACGGATCAGCTCCCATATATATATATATATATATATATATATATATATATATATATATATATATATATATATATAGTGGATAAAGCATGAGCTAATTCAACTATTTTTATGTTGGGAACAAATCTTGTTTTATGGTAGTAATTAAACTCTTAAGTATTCTAAATTCTACCTTAGCAATTGACTTTATTTTGGCTTTTACACTTCTAAAAACAATGTCTTATAAAAGAAAAAAAGTAGATATCTAGAAGATATTGCATATCAAATCCCTAAAAGAATATTAGTTATCTAGTAATTAAGGTATTACTATCTAACTTAGTAAGCATGTTTGTTAAATGATTTGCTAAATTTTGGTTAAATTTTGTTTAACAATTTGCTTACTACGAGGTTTTGAGTTATCTTATTTAGTCATGTTGATTAAACTTTTTAAACCTCACAACAATTGTCTCGTGCAATTACATATTGATCTTACTATATTCTTTGTATACATTTATTGGTGGACCCTATTTGCTTCTAAAAGCGTCACCTTATTCTTATCTAATCAACGTACTTTTATAAATCATATGTTACAAGAGAATATACACCAAAATATTCTCTATCAAAATTAGCCCAACATGTAATTAACATTACGGGAATGTCATTGAAATGTACAAATTATTTTCAGAAGATACTTACAGAAGCACAATAAAAATGTCTCATGCAATAACAAATACATTTTAATTCATTCTCCGCATATTTTTATCAGTAGACTCTACTTTCTTCTTTTTCGGTGTCCTAAATAAACTTCTACTTTTGTTCCTTTATGTGGTTAAAAATCAAAATTTAGCTAAATGCACAAGAACAATGCTTATTTATATTTCACCACAAGGGTTTATTACTTTTTTTTAAAAGTGACTATCTTCGATGAAATAACCATGAAAATAAAGATTGTGCAATAAGTTTTATTATGCAATTCAAAGCTTTTAAAGTAGATAGTTGTTAATAAGGCCACCCTGTGCTTCGCACGGGTTTCTAGGCTAGTCATTCTGAATAAGCAAAGAACTGAAAAAAAGTAATTCTCCACGTAAAGATACTTGTGAGGGTGAGTAGGAGTGGGGTGTAAAAAATAAAATCCTCAAACAACATCTCATTCTCTCCTTTGTTGTCTTAAAGAATACATGAAAGACAGTGGAAAATGTTCCTACAGGGATACCGGATATGAGTGTGTTAACCACGAGAAGTACGATGAAAATAAGTCCCAAAAGGCCACAAAACACTTGTGGTACTCATCACTTCCTACATAACAATCTCCTACATGATCTGAAATCAGAATTTACAATTGGTGACATACTCCACGTCCTCCCTCCCTCCTTCAGTACCATAACTCACATATACCACCTGTTTATCTGGTACAAGGGTCATGTATCAAGGATTTAAAATTTGTATGGTAAAATGCTGCCCTTTAACTCTATACAAAACCCACCAATTACTATATAACACCATGGGATGAAAGGATAAAACCGGAAAAGATAACGTAAAACAAATGGAAACATATTTATACAGGAGTCTCTGATTTAGGGCAGCAAGTTCTAAAAATATACAAGGAAAAAGGAGTTAAATAAAAACCTTTTGTGTATTCAAATAAGTTTAACCATCCTATTGTCCTTCATTGCTTGCGACTTGTTAGTGACTCGAGTAAGGCAAGGATAGGAACAAAGAAGAAGCAAAACCTGATACAGCTGTGCAAGACCAAATTGTTGAACATCTTGAATTATGATGGTGTTGGCATTTTGAATGTCAAGCCCACTTTCCACTATATTTGTGCATATAAGAATCTTGATTTCTCCTCCCGCAAATTTTTCCATGGTATCCTCAAGCTGTTTTGAGTATTGCTGCCAGAAAGATTTATATGTCAAAATCATGATCTTAACACTACACTATACAGACATGAATATCATACTCTGCTAAACATTGTTTAGCCATATTCTCTAAAAGCCTCAGAGCAAGTGGTAATTTAACATAGTATCAAAGCTCAGATTTCCCAAGGTCCCGCACGTAGAGCCAAGTCTCCATTCAGAGTTGAGAACATGCAACTCAGGTAGTTGGCTTGCTGAGCTAACTAGCATATAGCTATTCTGTGGGAAATAGCCTGGGACTTTTTTTGGCAAGGAGCTTATATTCTTAGAGCATGAGCTGATGAGGAAATCCTTAAAAATGTTGGCTAGAGCTTGGAGGATATTCACGATCAGAGGAGCTTCATAACGTCAGGATCAAGGCTAAAGTGTGGGCAGACAATTAATGTCTGAGGCAACTTGTTGACTTCCACTGTTCCACGTAGAACTACATTTCCCAAAATAATTGCAAAACTGTGATGCCTTACATCATACAACTTTGTTACATGAATCCTTTTCTTCTGTTCTCTGATATTCTGACTACTTCTTGTCTCATTCTTGTCTTACTCTCATTCCACCAACTAAGCAAAAATCACTTTTCCTTCCTGGAGCACCTAAAGTCCTGCTTTGCATGACCAACCATGCTCCTCATCTTCTCCTCAATTGGTACCACCCATCTCCTTGCGGAGATCCTTATTTCATATTATATACCTTGTCATGTGGACGTTCATCCACCTAAGAGTTCGTACTTTTCAGTTGCACTAAGCTTACTTGTATACACTCTGAAGCATGCAGCATAACTGACCTCTCCACCACCGAGCTAAACTTTCCCTTGAACTTGGGAGGAATATAATGATCGCACGGCGTTCCAGAAGGCAGAAGCACATCTCCACTTACACTCAACCTGCTTTATATAAGGACAAAATCTCATTAATGTCTCGCTCACTGTGCACAAATAATCCAGGATAACTAAAGATATTCTTAGTAGGCACTTCTTGCCCAACCAGACTTTCTCCTACTTCCTAGAGTTACATTACAAATGCCTCACTCTAGCTTAACATTCAGTCTCGTCAACTAACACATATCACCAAACAATCGGTGGTCCTCGCACTAATTACAGCTGGAGTCATACATGTCCTTAATCAAATCAACATGCATGGCAGGAACGTCTTTCTTTACCAGAACCCACCACATAACTTCTCATTCTTAAGCTCTTCATCAAACCCCTAATCAAGAAAACAGCTTCTGCAGTACAACTCCAGGCACGTAAAGTAAATCGGACAAAACTCCATTCCTAAAACAATTGCGAAAGTGCAATGCCTTCCATCAAACTCCTTGCAATAAAAGCATCATAACAAGGGAACCCTATTAACTGATATAGTGAAAAATCAAGATGAAAGTTTGATGTTGGGACTTAGGATTGACAACTATAGAAGCCAAAGAACCTAAATTTTGAGTTGCAGAAAAATAATACCTTCCCATGAGCAATAGCTACTTCAACATCTGGACATGACTGTTCAAGAAATCCCATCACCTCTTCAAGCCCTGTGTATGGTGAAGGGCCAATATACAAACTAATCATCAGAAATATGTTTGGAAGGACCCACAGCAGGCTTCACAATTTCATATCTCTCTTTTAGATGTCTCTGTTTTCTTTACGTCGTCACTTCGTAGTTAATTCTTTCCAAATGCATGCAAGTTAGAACCACTAATCAGCTGCAAATGCAAAACGAGATAAGACATACACAGCACAAACATATGATCATTAGCAGGTTACCTTTGATGCGAGGCAAAACATAGAACACCTGGCCTCCACGGTCCAACTCATACTTGATTGCTGATATTATCTTCTCTTTACTGAATGCTGAAAGGTGTGTTCTTATTGGAACTCTTTCAGGAGGCGGTGTAGATATTAAACTGAATAAGGGGAAACAAAAGACAGATTCAGGAAAAGAGCATTATTGCACAACAAAACCTAAGTTCCACATACTCAGTAATAGACCTCCTATTAAGGCAGTAAGTCATAAAGAACACAGTTCAAATGCTAGATTGGGCCATAACTTAAAAGTTTTATCAAAACATTCTCATTAATGACATGAATTACAACTCACCATGTTTGCATGACTACATTAACATAACCATATTGGACACTAGATATTCTCAATATATGAACCATAGAGAGCTCAGGTACTAAGTAAGGACTTCAACTCTTGAATGTTACATTACCTAGCATCACGAAATCCAGTCAATGCTAAGTAAAGAGTTCTTGGTATGGGTGTTGCAGAAAGAGTGAGGACGTCAACCGAAGTTTTAAACGAAGCGATCTTTTCCTTCTGTTTGACACCAAACCTCTGGGGAGCAGAGAACCATTGGAAATGAAAGTAGAATCCTTCAGATAGTCAGTCATCATAATCAAATGCTATATAGTCAGATGTGAATTTACTGGAGAGACATAACATTGCTCAGCTGTTTACTTTCAGTTCACCCTCCTTTTTGTAGAGGTAGAAAGGAGTTCCTCTATAAAACGTAAGGATGAATGCATCCCAATGGTGGTGACTAAAAGGGCAGTTTAAATCTCAAACCACTAGGTTTCCACTTGCTGCATTAGGAATATGCTGCCACAAATCATTCCTAACCAAATAAAAGATATTACATAGTCTGAGCAGCAGTAATTCGATATTTGGAAGTAGAGAGCTTCATTCCTTGATAAAAGAGTCTACCGACACTCGTGAACCTCAATTCTCTGAAGCAGATAAGAAGGATAACTAAGCATATGGAGGAAAAGAATTAAAGTTACATCACAACTAGTTGCAGAGACAGCTATACACTGGGTTTTGGCTCAGTATTGGTAATTATTATGCCATGACCTTACTATTTAAGTTATGTTAAATAGTCTAGCTACCCAGTAAACTATGCAATTTTTGGCTTCTGCAGGTTGATGACGACAGTCTCCATACTGTTTGAGAGCAATAGAAGTTTCCAAAGCCAACCTGTTACTCTTAAAAAAGTAGATCACAACCTCTTCTTCAAACCAGTTTACCTTAAAAGTTGTCCTCCACTTGTCTAGCCTGAATAGTGATCCTTCTCGATGGAGGGATATCCTAGGAAAAGGAAGCTACCATCCTCCACTAGTGTAGGCTTGAGCACGAAGGAAAAGAAGCTGTATTACTTAAGTTTACCATCGTATCACCTTCCACAAAGGAAATGCTGTTCCTCAGAGGGAATAAAATGAGAAAAATGATACGGGCCGTACTGAAATTTTCCACTTTTGGGAGGAATTAATATGAGGGCCCAAGGTGAAGGAGTATCCCTCCTTACTTTCTCTTTGTTAATTCTTCGTCCCTCCCTTTTTCCTTCCGCCCCTTCTCTCCCCTCCCTTTCCATCTTACTCGGTAGAACACTAATGTACTACTTTCTTTATATTGCAATTAGTAATTACCAATGTACTACAAAGTTCTTCTCTCACTTTCTCTTCATTGAAACCAAATAATTAGCAATTGGCAAGTGATAATGCATGTAACAAGCTGAGAATTTTAATGGAACGATAGCATAAAAAGACAAGCACCAAACCTGTTCCTCGTCGACTACAAGAAGGCCTAAATTGTTATACACAACTCGACTGCCTAGAAGTGAGTGAGTCCCAACAATAATGTCCACTTGCCCACTTTTAATCATCTGAAGGTACTTCTCTTTCTCTGATTTGGTCTGCATATTGTCAAAGAATAAACAACAAAACAATGAGGATTGCAAAGCTAACACAAATTATAACGCCAGAGATTAGCACTAAAAAAATAGTACAACACAAAATGCAACTTCTGTTAGTTTGTGCATCACTAGTAAAAGTCAATTTCTTGGACCAACAAAAGGTCATAAGAGAAGACCATGACATAGTAAGTTAATGGCAAAACGACTGAAACCAAAAGCATTGAGAAGTACCAAAGAGAGAAAAAAAAGGGATTAAGAAATTGAGCATAAGTCAAAAAGCGTAGATTCTAATTACCAAAAACAAGTTAGCAAAACATTTTGCAATAGCATAGATTCCTGAAGGACCAAACTGACTTGACAGATACTTCCTTCTAACAACAAACTTCAGTAATAAAGCATCAAAAGTTTATGTAAAGCTGATGCTACTGTATCCAAACAATTATATGTTAATTTACAAAAGATATGGTTACCTGGTCAGAACTAGTCTTACCTGAAACCTGCTCAGAAGTCCAACCTTGATATCAGGATATCTAGAGAATCTCTCAGAAACAACAGAAAAATGTTGTTTTGCCAAAACAATTGTCGGTGCCATGACCATAGTTTGCTTCCCTGCTGAGACCACACAAAAGATGGCACGTAGTGCAACTTCAGTTTTACCAAAACCAACATCTCCACAAATCAGTCGGTCCATTGGAGTTTCTCTCTCCGTTAAATCCTTCTCAACATCAATAAAAGCCTGCCATGAGGTTCCAAAGTCTACTTTTAGCAAATACAGGACTCTAAACTACTACTCCTGCCTAGTTGATGGAAGATAATATAGAAGGCATCTGTGATTAAAACTTCCTAGAACTCATCCAAAGCTAGAAAAAGTTCCTCTTATGAAAAACAATCTGATAAGTAGTGCCCCATTGCGTAGTAAGTGCATTGCATACCAAGTCAAACCCTAGGCAATAAGGTTTTTGAGTTTGTCTGACAGATAACTAGACCTAACATATAAACCAGGGTTATGGTGAATGAGCAGGGACAAAAGAACAAGAAAGGAACCTGTTTCTGATCAGGTGTGGGCTCATAAGGAAATTGAGATGAAAATTGAACCATTGCTGGACTTTTTGGATAGGGAGGCCTTCGTTGTTTTAGCCGGTGTAGATACAACTCCATGAGATCAACAACCATCTTCTGAACTGCAACCTTTCCTTTTATCCTTCTCCTTTCCCATGCACCGGTGTCACTTAATTTGCTCAATGTCCGCGGCCTTTTAGTTTCATTCGGCCTTGAAAAAAGAAAATGAAAAGCAATTGTGATCAATTTTCAGGTACCAAAGATACATGGTTTTTTCCCTTCTTAGCAAATGGAACTTGTGGATGCGTGAAGTCTCAAATTCAAAGTAGTTGCAAGTGCCTGATGCTTAAAAGAACGGTCTTCGCTACAAATGGCAATCAATTGGTACAGAAACAGTGCATATGCTGTCTGGAGAAGGAAAATTACTCCAGCAGGTCAACAAAACCCTAGGTTGCAAACCCCATTCCATCATCGAGCATATGCGGTGACACTTTTCAAACACGATTGACATCGACACATAAGGCTATAGCCCGCGTTATTATTATCTTTTGTTCTTATGACTGCAGTAGCTTCAGTTACTTGAATTACAGGTTTCTATGATATAATCCTTAAAACAGTATAATTGCACGGGGCAGTATGAGGCTTTGCACCAACCAAACAACTTCGTAATACAAACCCAAAAGGTAATGCTTGAAAACATAGAATGAAGACAGAAGAGGAGCGGAGGACAAGAGAACCTACAGATTATAGCGGTAGAGGAAACGGGTAGCTTGCTTGACAGGGAGCTTGGCCATTCCATCAGCATACTCAATGAAGACATACTCAATTGGGACAGTGGAACCTTTGGAAACGTCGAATTTGATGCCAACAAACCTTCCAACACCGACCTTCTTGTGAACGACGTAGTCACCGGGGCGAAGAGAGTAAGGATCGACCTTATAACCAAAACCGCCACCGGCAGCAGCAAGTTTGCCTTGCCGGTCGCCCTTCAATTTCTGCAGGCCCCTCTGCTGCTGCTCCTTGACGAGCTGAATGTACTTATCGGCTTCCTCGGAATCTATAGATGCGGAGGAGGAGGACCTCTCTCTCTTGCTATGTTCCCGGCGAATCCTATCGTTGAGAGCAGAAATGGGGTCGCCATCCAGCAGCTCGTTAAAATTGTCCCTTGTAGGACGAGGAGGGGGCGGCGGGGGAAATGTGGTGCTACCGGGGATTGAAATGCCTTGGGGGGTGTACACGGCGTTAATCCTCCATGATGGGCGGCTCTGGTTGCTGTTGTAGTCTGGTAAGTCAGGAGGGAGGCGGCGGTTGCAAGTGAAGAGTGTCCAAACCCTACCAGGAGGAGCGGAGCCAAGACTGGTGAAGAAGAAGGCAAAGCAAGGAACTTGATGATGATGACTGGGTGCAAAGGTTGGGAAGACGGGGGCTCTTTGGACGGAAGCCATTTCGAGAGAGAGGGAGTTTGTAAGTGATTATGAAGGCGGCCGGGAAAGAAACCAAGAATGAATGTAGATACGACCTCAGCCCGCCCCGCCCCGCCACGCCACAGACACAGTAGAAAGGGTGCTGCTAATACTCTACTTACTTCAGTGATTCATAAGAGGGGGAAAGAAATCTCGGAGATTTTGCGGAGAGAGCGAGCGGGCGGGCGGGGGTTTAGACTTTAGACACAGTGACTCGAGTGAGTGGGTGGGGAGAATCAGAATCAGAATAGAATGGAGGAAATGATAATAATAATAATAATAAGAGTTAATTACGTAATTGACCACTGTACTTTTAGGCAAATTTCACTTTGACTACTGAATTTTGATTTGTGTCAAAGTGAGCATTGGACTCTTTAATTTATTCAATTAAGTCATTCCGTTAGGTTCAGTTAACAAAAGATCCCGTTAAGTGTCCACGTACGAGGCACATGTGGGGGCAAAATTGTCCAAACATAAAAACTCAATTTTTTTATATTACTTATTTTTTTATCTTCTTTTCTTATTTTTATCGTTTTTCTACTTTTCTTTTTCTTCTCCTATTCTTCTTCCTCCATCTCAACCACCCGTAGGGATGGCAATGGGGCGGGTCGGATGCGGATTTAGTAAAATCCGAACCCGCCCCGCTAGTTATGAAACATTGCCCCGACCCGACCCCCCCCGCCACCAGGTTATGAATGTAGAATACCATGTCCGATCCTATTTGAATTTAAGAAACCCGTACCCGCCCCGATCCGCCCCGCCCAGTTGAAAATGAAATGCTACATATGAACAACTTGATCATAGTAAAATTCCTTCACCATGAAAAGGGTACCGTCCCCTTTTTGGGGAGCGAGATGTTTTGAATAGAGTTATCGGCGGTGAATCATTCACTGGATTGAGATCGTAATCAACCGAATTGCACGAACTGCATCATGGATAGAGATCGAGGTACCAATCGACTGCATCTCTTTCCGCCCTATTCAATAAAGTAGATGAAGGGCCATACGCATCCACCTGGAGAAAAGTATTGATCAACCAACCGCGCCCAATATCTATACCTCTCTCGATCCACCAATAGTGGGCATGGAGGATAGAGAAAAAGGGAAAAAAGATTAGACTCAATTTACTTACTCACTGCCGGCGAATTCCAGAGATCGCATTATCAACTACACGGGGGTGGAGACACAGAGCCGCAGCGGCCAGCAGTGGAGAGAAAGATAGAGATGGTCGGCAAAAGAGAGTGCAGATGTATCTTTGGTCGGCCGATGTGTGTGAGAGAGAGAGAGAGAAAGAGAGAGAGATGGACGGTCGTGTCTTAGATTCTAGGGTAAGTAGTACATATATATAGTACATGATGGACGGCTGAGATTAGTTATTGCATAGGGTAAGTAGACCGGGGCGGGGCGGGGCGGATCGCGGGGCGGGTTGGGCAGAATACCATACCCGACCCTAACCCGCAGCGGGTTTTTAAAAAAAATACCATACCCGCCCCGTGACCCGGTCAAAGTCAATATAACCCGCTCCTATCGGATCGGAGCGGGTCGGGAATCCACCGGTTGCGGATTTAATTGCCATCCCTAACCACCCGTCACGTACTGCACAAGTATGGCCATACCCACGACTAGAGTTATCAAATGGACCGGGCGGCCTGCGGGCTGGCCCGACCAAGCCCCTTTCTGGCCCGGGCTAGCCCTACCCCTTCATGAACAGTACTGGTCCCGCCTTTTAGGGCTTAGAGCCTGGGCCTGGATCAGGCCTGCAAATCCGAGAAAAAAGCCCGGGTCAGGTCCGGCCCGAAAAGGCCCGGGTTTGGCCCGACCCGAATCGTGGCCCGAAAAAAAGCCCGGGTCTGGCCCGAATCTAGCCCCCTCTTTACTTTTCAAATTCAGATTTTCTCCCCTTCCCCCCCAACGGATTTATTCCCCTTTTTTTCCCTAAATTTCACTTTTACCCCCTAACAGTAAAATAACTGCTAGTTTGAGGGGTATTTTGGTCCAAATTAATTTTTTCAACTCTTTTAAGATTTTTACACTCTTACCCTCTCCAACAACTATAAACGGATATTTTTAGGGGTATTTTGGTCTTTTGTGAAGTTTCAAAAATCTATAAATTCACACCATTTCTCTCTAATTTTTCACACAAATCTTCTTACTCTCTCTTATATAAACATTCTACATTTCTACAAGCTTTACTACTCTTGCTAATTACTATTCTTGTTAATTACTACTCTTATTTACTAATTAGTACTCTTGCATATTATTACTCTTGTTTACTAATTACTACTTTTACTAAATTTTAATTACTAACCACTCCTCTTATTAATTTGTTACTCTCTAATTCTTTTGTCTAGTAATTAGTGAATTTTTATATTTATCAATTACTATTACTAATTTTTTTTTAATTACTAACTCTCTCCAATTTTGAATTACCATCAGTGATTCATTTGTTACTCTTTAATTCTTTTAATTGTTATTTCTAATTACTAATTACTGTTCTTATATTTGTGTATTTAGCTACTCTTACTAATTTTATATTTCAATCTAGTAAAAAAGTTTAGCGTCAAATATGGCTGGATTACTGAAGAAACTGAAGCGTGGATCATCATCACAAAAAACATCATCATCATCACAAACACCGCCACGAGCGCCAGCACCACGGCCATCACAAACACCAATCCAAGCACCATCACAACCATTCGTTCCTGGACGAATGAGTACAGTTGTATGATAGATACCCAAGCCAATTGGGAGTTCAATCAAAACATTCCAGATTTTGAATACACGCCTGATTAAGACCCCCCGCATTATAGTCAAGGACGCAGCTCGGTTGGCGAAGCTACTACTCCGTGGCATAATCTTAACCCTATGCCTGGTCATGATGAAGAAGGGCCGAGCAATGCCTCCGGTAATGAGCCAGAAGTCCAAAAGGGAAAAAAATCGAGTGTTGGAATCATTTTGATGAAGTTATGGTGGACGGCATCCGAAAAGCTCGATGTAAGTACTGTGCTAAATTATTTTCGTCTGGTAGTGGTAATGGACATCTTAACAGGCATTACCCTCAGTGTGCACCTCGACAAGGCCACGTCGAACCTACCCAAACGCAGTTATCTTTTGACGGTAAGTTATTTGTTTATAATCAGCGAGAGCAAAGAGACGGTCTCGCTGAATTTGTTATTCACGATGAACAAGCCTTTTCTTTTGCCGATAATGCTAAGCACTCTAGATATATGAACACATACGTTCAACCTTTGTACAAAAAGGTTCATAGAAGATCCGATGCACTCCGACAGTATAATGCTGCTAAAGCACGCCTGATCGATTATTTCGATAAATTTGACGGTAAAGTTAGTCTTACTTCTGATATTTGGCAATCTCCGTTTACTTTTGTTAGTTATACTTGTGTGACGGCTCATTGGATTGATGTCGATTGGATTATGCACAAGAGAATCATCGCTTTCGAGCTCTTTCCTTTTCCGCATGATGGAATGAACATTGCTAGTATTATATTAAAAGCATGTACCACATTTAAATTAAAGGATAAGATTATGAGTATTAGTTTTGATAATGCTTCTAACAATACAGCTGCTGTTGATGCTTTACAGGAGAGCCTCAAACCTGTACTTTCTGGTAAATTATTTCATGTTCGTTGTGTTTGTCATATAATTAATTTAATTGTTCAAGATGGTTTAGCTGCTGCAGGAGATATTCTTGTCAAAATGAGGGGTATGACAGCGTATGTTAATAGTTCGAGTCCGAGAACACAACAATTTAAAACGTTGTGTGTTGAATATAATATGCCTCGCAGGAGAGCAGTTACAGATGTGGTCCACAGGTGGAACTCTACATACCATATGCTTTTACACATTCTGGCATACAGAGAAGTCTATACGCATTTTCTACTAACCTTGTTCCCAGCCGGCTTGCCAACTCAAGAGGAATGGCAGATGGCCACATACCTAGCTGAATTTTTGGAGGTATTTTACACGTCTACCAATTTATTGTCTGGTACGTACTATCCCACCTCTCCTCTCGCTGTAATAGAAATTCTCAAGATGGCTACAATGTTAATCAAAATGGAGATATATAGGACCCTTTCAGGAAATAGTAAAAGTGATGGATAAAAAGTTTAATAAATATTGGAGTGAACTGCCTGTTGTTTTTGCTGTTGCTACTTGTTTAGATCCTAGGTTAAAGTTGCATGGCGTGAACGTCTCGATACAAGAGATATCGAGATTAATGTGCTACCCAGTAGAGGACACAACCGCACTCACAGCGAAAGTGAGCAAGACATTTGAGGAACTGTTCAACCTCTATCGTAATTCTGCTGACGTGCGCGGACGAGCTTCATCATCAACTGCTGAGAGGTATTATGCGCCATACCTTAAGGGCTTTGAACATCTAGTAGCAAGACAACTACCAGGTGAAGGTACTTCTAATTCGGCAGGTTCGTCTACTTTTTCCTCTTTTAATGAGATTGGTGTATATTCAAATACTGATCATTATGTTGATTTATCAATGCAAGAACAGGTTAATTTTAATTTGTTAAATTTTTGAAAACAAAATCAAAACATGTATAAAACTTTAGCTCAAATTGCACGGGATGTACTGCCAGTGCAAGCCTCCACGGTTGCTTCAGAGTCGGCATTTTCAGCGAGCGGGAGGGTTTTGGATGACAGGAGGAGTCGTCTTAACCCCGAGTCGCTCGAGCTATGTGTATGTTGGAAGGATTATCTTGATGCGAAATACCGCGAGCAAGATAAACCGATTGATGATAGGAAGAGCAGTGACTCGGATGTTGAAGTACTTATGGATGATTAGGTAATTTCTTTTTATTTTCCTTCTCTTAAGTTTTAAGAATAAAATTTCTCACAAAATATAGTTTTTTTCATATATATATAATAAGTTTTTACAAGCAAGATAGATATTTTTTCGTATATATAAAAAAATAGGTAACTTCGCCTGTTTGTTTACAAGCAGTCAGTTCTAAGCCCGGATAAAAGGAGGAGGGCCTATAAACACATTTATCTTCAATGTATATGATTTATAATAAAATAAAAGGATAAAGATTAGGTTCGTTAAATTGCGAATATTGGACATGCCTAGAGTACAATTTGCTTAAACAATAATAACAAATTACCATAATTAAAACCCTTACCTTGAATAACAAGAAAATGCAAACAAACAAAAAAATTGGGCCCGGGCCCGGCCCAAGCCCGGCTTTAAATGTTGGGCCTGGGCTTAGACTGGGCCCAGATATCCCCAGAATCAGGCCCGGCCCGTTTGGCAGCCCCTTGGCCCGGCCCCGACCCGTTTTGCTGGAGGCCCGATGGGCTTGGGCTGGGCCAGCCTAAGCCCGGCCCATTTGACACATCTACCCACGACCACCATCAGTTCTATTGCTCATCACCTGTCAAAGTTATCCAACGGAAAGCACCATGGGTCTCACCCCCGCTCTTCACGATGTCAGTTAATTTTTGGATTTGGATGGATAGTAATGCGGCGGTTGCACCGATGGAAAGCTAGTATGGTGGTTTGTGGCTTCTGATTGTTCCGATTGCTCCGATGGAGAGCTAGTATGGCGGTTTGTGGCTTCCAATTGCGTCGGTTGCACCGATGTAGAGCTGCTATGGTGGTTTTGTGTCGTCCGATTGCGCCGATGGATTGTTTCATTTTTTTTTTAAGTTTCAGATTTGTGGTGTTAATGGGTTAGTTTTTTTTTTGTGGTAGTGGTGGGCTGTATTGGTGGCGGTTGTGAGTTTAATGGTGGAGGACAGAAGGTGGTCGTGGGTATGGCGGTGGTTGCGCTTAGTGGTGGTGTTGGGTTGCTGTGGTGGTTGTGTTGGGTTGGTGTCACGATTGGGTCGTGGTGGTTGGTGGTGGAGCGATGGCTGTGCTCAGTGGTGCTGATGCTTGGTTGAGGTCGAAGACATCGAACGAGAAAAAAGAATGAAGAAGAAGAACAGGAGGAGGAGGAAGAGGAAGAAAAAAAAGAATAGAGATTGACGGATTTGCCCCTAAATTAAATGATTTAACATGCATTTTGTTAACTGAACCTAACGGAATGACTTAATTGAACAAATTAAAGAGTTCAATGGTTACTTTGATACAAATTAAAGTTTAGTGGTTAAAGTGAAATTTGCCTAATAGTACAGTGGTCAACCACATAATTAACTCTAATAATAACACCATCAGTAGTAGTAGTAGTAGTAGTAGTAGTATCGGAGTAGAGAGCAGAGACTGAGTGGGTTTTGCGGGAAAGATATTTGGGCGGCTCCCCCTCCCCCTCTTTCTTTTTCATCCCTAGTCTGATCCGAGTTTTTGCCCTTAATAATCTGTTTTAATAACTTAATTATTTAATTATTCCATGTTGAACCTTATTTCCTTGTGTAACCCTTTTTTTTAAATCCTGATTTTAAAGTGAAATTTCAACGAAAAAAACATGATTTGAAATATAAATTTATTTTGAAAACGTATGAAATCTCTGTTAGGAAGCAAGATTTCAAAAGAAATCTCTGTTTCAAACCATATTTTATTTCCTTAAAATCTCACTTTGAAACTGTGATTTTCAAAAAGGGTTACACAGGTAAATAAGGTTCGAAATGGGGTAATTAATTAATTAAGTTTTAGAAACAGATTATTAAGGGTAAAAACTCAATCCGATCTAGCAGCGATTTTACATTTTAAGTAATCCAGTCTCGTATCATCATTTGAGTCGCCCCCTTATCACATTCTTCCAGGCTCAGCATGTCACAGATAAAACACAATTAGCTCTAAAACCTTCGCAACAATCTATCTGTCTCAAATTATTTAATCATATTTATTTAAAATATCAGTCAATATTTTACATATTACTTTTCTATTCTAACTAAATGAGAGGGAGAGGAAGAAAGAAAGTTTAGACGTGGAGAGAGAAATTGAATAAAAAAAATAAGAAGGGTAAGTATTGAAAACACTCAGGGAATCTTTCTTAATTTGAAAATGATCGGAAACAATCAAAAAAGGAAAATGTGATCAATTTTTTGAAAAAGGAGGGATGATATAAACCATCTATGTAAACACCTTCAAGAAAGAATAATCGCACCAAAATCAGTTATGTTTGTCCCTTTCAAGCATGCGAGTTGCAGCAACCTCATCGAAAACACACTCTAATCCTACCCAAAAGACAACATTCTCCTAAGGCCATAAAATGCTTGCTTCACAACCATTTTTACCAAAGACACAAATTTTATTTATTATTATTTTTATTTAATTTTTTTGCGGTGCAAACCAAAGATACAAACGTGAACAAAATACAAGATTTAGCATCTAAGTGGGCCACAGTGAACCGATGACTAACTTGAAATATACTCGTGGTAGATAAATAATAGAACTACGGTCCCATAGCTGATTTCAAGGGAAACTCGTTTTAAATGACCACGTTGAGCTTAGAAAGTCAATAATCGATTGAAGCGCCTAAATACTAAATACATAGAAGATATGCGTCGTTCGCCTTACAAAAACAAATGACAAAACAATGGGAGATAACTTCAACAAAAAAAGAAAGGCTAATTACACACGTCCCTGAGGTTTGAGGGTAATTACACGCGAGGACAATAGTTTGCAATAATTACACTTATGTCCGTTGACCAAACGGAATATAAAAATACTTAACGGTTTTGATAAAAGACTTGATTGCCCCTGACTTTAAAATAAAATACCATCAATCCCTATCAAAAATCCTAATTTTCAAATTAGGTTTATCTCTCCAATTTTTTCTCTAGATCTGCCGCCCACTCCCTCACCCCACGTCGCCGGCAGGCCAAACCCCCTCCCTCGCCCTACGCCGCCGGCAGCCCAGCCCCGTCCCTCGATCCATGTCGCCGGTAACCCAAGCCCCACCTCGCCGCAACAGATCCCGGAATCTTGCTTCTCCGACAATCCATCGACACAGCTTCGGGGTGAACCCGAACCCACTCCCCACCGCGACATAGCCGGTGAACCCGAACCCAGCCACGAGAGGCGGCAGCAAAATCGGAATTACGTGCTATGGGTGTTTGTCGGGAAAGATAAGTCGCCCGTGGCGACTGGTAAGGACGGATGCCATGCCGAGTGCTGGCTGCTGCATGTGAAGCTGAGGACTTTTGAGGGGTCGTGGACCTTGAGGAAATGATGGGTGAGACACGTCTTTATTTAGAGAGTGAGAGAGATTGTCAGAGCTTCGAGCATCGTCGTTATGCTAAGCGCACGAGGTGGGAGGATCGGCGATTTCAGATTCACTGTGAATTAGGGTTTGGAACCCTAATTTTCAAATTCGGGCTCTCATTCTCTTCTTCCTTGGCCAAGAAATTGGAAGTCACCTTCCGAGACTTTCATCACAAAAATCCTTCTAAAAATTACAGAAGATTCAAGCTCGTAGCTAGAATCTGACAAAGATGGAATCTGCCACCCTAATTTAATTTTCAAATTAGGGTTTTGAAACCCTAATTTTCAAATCAGGGTTTTGAAGCCCTAATTTGCAAAGGATAATATCATTATTTTAAAAATACGTATTGATAATATCATAAAAAGGTACACTTTTTAGACGGAACCTGACAGATGGACACGAGTGATACATTTGAAACACTTTTAGTCATAGAATGTTACATTTTGAAATTTTGTGTCATTGACTGTAATTACCCCCTAACCTCGTGGACATAGGTATAATTAGCCCCAAAAAAAGTCGTGGACCCATCTTTTGAAAAATAAAAAAAGCCGAACAAAAAAGGGATTTAAAACGCTGCGCAAGTAGAAGGTTAATTGAACGAAAATGCAGAACATGTCATCTCATTCCTCATGTAAAACCCTAAAATTAACTCATCAAAACATTACAACTTATTTTATATACAAATACAGCGTAGTAACAAATATTAAGGCAGCTTCATGGATGTTTGCTTTGACAGGTCCGGATATCTTTCAGATACATTCTGCTCACTACCCTGCTCCGTCAGTGAGCAAAGACGAAACAACCTCCTCCCCATATCCAGCAAGAAAGCCACAAGGGTCGCTTTGGTGACACAATTTACTAAACATAATATATCATGCCCACTTCAATAAGGCTGATGTGAGGAATGTTGAGCGCAACAGCAGGCCCCCTGCAGTTCTTTCGAAGGAATGAATATGCAATATCAATCACAAGCTTCTTCAGATAGGAAGACGACCTCCTCGCCTTCACATAAGAGTGCCCCATTATATATGCAACCCCTGCTTCCTTTGCCTGGATCAAGTCCAAAAGCTCTTCCCTGACTGAAGAATCCATCCCCAGACTTGCTGACAGCTGAAACCTCACTTGGCGCCTCCTCACCTGAGGGTTCTCATCATCGTAAGCAGATCGCAAACTCTGTAGGGTCAAGGATTTGCTACTTTGAATAGAATTAGCTGCCCCAGAAGCTTCTTCCTCGGATACGATCAATGATGAGCTCGATTCTACACTCCTAGTGCTTATAACTGCCATCCTCCCATCAAATGATGTATTTTCGGAGCTCGAGAACTGTGGTTCTACTGCTTCCATCTGAATAAACTCGGCTATACTACGGATGAGCTGATTCTCAAAGTTCCCGTCGTCTCGCTGGATGTCTTTGTACCCATATCTCACTATACACCGGTACATGCGGTAGGGTCTTGGGCAAATGCGTCCAATGAGAAATCTCTCCTCTGGTGCGACAAAGGGTACAGGAACAGATTTTACACAGACAAAAACCAACACGTTGTGGAAGGCAGGAAGATTCGTCACAAAATGCGAGAAGATTGCAGGGACTCCCGTTGCCAATTCAGAGTATACAAGGCCTATTCCAGGCACACGAACTATACCTAGGCTAGGGCCTAGGCCAAGAAGCCATTTCAATGAAACTTTGTTGTGGAGATCAAAGTTGTACTTCTTGCGAGTTCCATAGTGCCAAATGAACATTATGGCCATAAAGATGAAAGAGAGCACAAGAGAGACCCATCCTCCCTGAGGAACTTTCATCAACGCGGATGACAGGTAGACGCCCTCAATGAACCAAAAGAAGAGAAGGAATCCTGCAGCCAGTAGGAAGCTTCTCTGCCAGACGAAGATTATGACAAGTGCCATGAGAAAGGTCGTGATAAACATAACTGTCATGCAAGCAAGGCCTGGCAACAGACAGCCACAAAATCAGAAACCAAAAGATAATAAAAATATTATAGAGATACATGATCTAAAAGGCTAGAGGAGAAACTCAAGCAAAAGCAAATGAAAAATACAAAAGCTAGAACACAGTTAAGTTTCAAGGCGCAGCTCACCTCATAAGGAGTCAAATCATGTGCTGCTTACTTCTTTGCTTTCTGCACTTTAAAGTTGCAATCAGACAATAAAACTATATCTATGAAGCACGGATACGGTGCAGGTGCTGGTTCGATATGGGTGCTAATACGCGGATATGGCTTTTTTGAAAATTTTAGGATAAGGGTGTGGCGGGGATATGGCAAATTCCCCCTCCCCTCCCTGTGTGAGTCAGATCAAGCCCTACCCGTAAAGGATCTGCCATTTATTAGGTTAGTATGATTTTTATTATTTAGGAAAATTCTATTTTTCACCCATAAGTATCAGATCGGCACCCGGGTCGCACCCGCTAGTTAGGAAATTAAAAATAAATAAATAGAAAATACTGGACACGCACCCATGCCGCACACGCCCTGCACCCGAAGCGCACCCAGTGCGGGTGCTTCACACCTTTCTAGGCGCACCCGTGCTTCATAGACTATGCTTATTTTCCAACTACTTTTTCTTTTTAAGATCAATCAGGAAAATTGACATTAATAACAAGTGTGTGTCTTCTTAGTACACAAATAGCCAGACTACTTTCTAAGAAAACCAAGTTACATAAAACCTAAATATGCAACCATATTGAAAATGCAAGTCTTTGAGCTAAACTCTTAATAAATTAAAACCAAGCTTCGACGGGTTGACCAAAGCATCCTCTGCATAGAGCTTGTTTGGACCGGTCGAACTAGAGGTGTTTGGCTGTCTTTGCAAGGGAAGAGCAAACTTCTTTTTTTCCTTTTTATCTTGTAACTGGAATGAACCTCGAGCCTTTGTCACGAGTGTTCTTCATTCTACCTTTTGTACTCTTTTCAGCTTGATCTTTTATACACCCACTGCAAAGACTAACACGAGGAAAAGCTCACCCTAATGGATCTAAAATAAAGGTAACACAACTGACATACTTGGTGGATCCAATTCAAAAACTACACTGTTTTTAACTTCTTTTTTTTCCCTATCTTAACATACTACCTAGAAAGTAACATAGTCTCCCCCAAAAATACTACACTAGTGCTAGTTAATTGGGTCAAAAAATTTGGATCTCTTTTCCTTGTTCTCTTTTCCACTTTTTTTCCCTTTAGTGAAGCAACATAGACCTTCTCGATACTGCCTCCCACAAATCTTTCATGTCTTCTGCCAAATCCAAGAAGTCATACAGCCACTCTGAACAATAGTACTTGGCATTATCTTGCCTTGGTAATACCACAGCGTAGCATCCAAGCAAAATGAGATAGACAGTACAAGTTAGTTGTGTTGAACCTGCCAGATTGCAGCTCGAGTACTAGGCCCATTTAGCAACTCACTTCACGCGCCACTGCTGAACCTCCTCAATCCACCAAACGAAAAAGCTCACACCAGCAAAATTCTGGACAAACTGAACCATCCCTCAAAAATTCGGAACCAAGTCTTCGTAGAAAAAACCCAACAACAGCCACGCCCTAACAAAAGGATAAGACCACGCTACTGTGATTGGCATACCCAAAAGTGAGAGCAACGTACAACCAACAAGAAAACCTTAAGAAGGTTTTAAATAAGAACACCAATTAACACCTAAAAAATGCCAAGGAAAAGATCACCGCTTCAGAATTCGCAGACTCTTAAAAGAAGGAAGAAATTAACCTCTTTTTCTTTTTCCCCTCCACATGATCCAGCCACCTTGAAACAGTCATTCTCCTTCACCAAACCTAATTACAGACCAACCAACCCCAAGCCCAACCCCAAAACCTCCAAACCCCACCCCACAGCCACTCATTCCACACACCAACCACCAAGTTACAATCCACGACAAACAAAAAGCATAAGAAAATAATGACCCAAGGATCGTCAGAGCACAGACACAATTGGAGCCGAGCGAAAACACGGTTAACTGACCCAAACCTACAAGCATTCCACTCTTATCCTTGCAATCACGGATTTGGGATCCGAAAACGATAAAAATCTGTACCTACTTTTCAGGGCAAAGAAGTGTGTAAAATCAGCTTCATCTGAAATTCTCAACAAAGGAACTTTGAACCACCAAACACCATCACAACCACCATCCTATATCCAAATAGATCGAAGTAAAAACGCTAAATACCTTATCAAACTTAGTGACAGCAGACTATTGTGACACGGATCGGCAAGGATCTGGCGTTAGGGCTTCACAAGAAGAGAAGAGAAATGTCATTGGAGACAAATGCTCTTCCCTTTACGGCCCGATATACCAAGATGCGTGCAACCATCCCTTTTTAGAGATTGCTGTTTTGTATTCCTTGGGGGAGGATTGAGAAAGATATGAATGAATCAAGAATAGGTGGTTCGAGTGAAATCGCTAAGGTTAGAAATTGTTCAAATCTAATAAGAAATCTGGATCAGAGAGGGAAGATAGGAAATCTAAAGAACAATAAAAAGAACAGGAGGAGAGCCTCTCTCCAACGAGAAAAGCCCGCCTCTCTCCAACGAGAAAAGCCCGCCCCAGGAGGTTGCTTCACTGTTAGAAGATAGAGAATCTAGAGAGAGAGTATCCAGTCGTTTTATTTCCCAACTGTTAAACTAGCGGTAATGTAGGTTCTTTTTATTCAAATCCTAACCTTGCAACACCGCCAAGAGCAAAGTCCTTATTTCTCCGCAATTTGGACCTTACAACGCTCAATGAAGTACGACCAAAGTTTGATCTGCAAATTTTCAAATCCTCACACCGGTTGCTAATCATGCCTCAAAATTTTGCAATTTTTGTTCGCCATTGGTATTCGATACCACTTCATATATTCCTATCTCTCTATACACATAATCAAAAACCCTGGATTCCACTGCCCAATATCAATTTTGGCATCAAGGGTGAAGAAGAATGTCCAGAGCCTAGATCATCGTTTGAAATGAATTGGCTCTCAAAACAATTATCATCTATTCTTACATAGTCCATAGCAAGTGAAAAAGCTACAGTTTATTGCATTTGTTTCCATGCAAAACATGCTTCCCAATCATGCACATTTTCTCCCCTTTCTTGTGTACACTCACGTCACTAAAAACTATTATCGGAAGACGTACGAAGATCACAAAGCAAAAAGAGGACTTTTCAACCTTGATATAGACAGAAAAAAGCAAGAGAAAGTTCATAGCAATAAGACACTATGAAGATGGTTAAAAAATAGAGAGCCTTGAAAATTTGTTCTGCATCATATGATGCTCCCAAGGGGCACCAACACATTCCTCAAGGAAACAAAGCTTTTTAACTAAAAGACTCCATGTATTACATCTAAGGTAACAACATTCCAGTAATAAAAGGTGGATAAGGATTAGCACCAGCGAACATTCAAGGTTAGGTGGAAAGCAAGAGAATCGATGTAGGAAGATTCAAGGTTTTTAACTAAAAGACTCCATGTATTACATCTAAGGTAACAACATTCCAGTAATAAAAGGTGGATAAGGATTAGCACCAGCGAACATTCAAGGTAAGATGGAAAGCAAGAGAATCGATGTAGGAAGATTTGGTCAGTAAGATTCAAAATGGCAAAAGTTGTGGATATGTGTACATATATCACCATGCATAGTGTGCAATATCTTTCAAGTTCCATCATTTCATTTGTATACATGCATCTTCATCGCAGTAACACTATTATCAATGATTGGCACATCTTTGTTATCAGCCACTTACAAGCTGACAAAAGAACATGACAACTTTGACATATTACGGCTATATATATATACACACAGAGAGAGAGAGAGAGAGAGAGAGAGAGAGAGAGAGAGAAAACATACCATATGCATTTCCTATTACAGTTGTATCTTGAAACCCAATAGCAACAGAAAGAGTAAGAATCATGAGGATCCAATTTATTTCTGGTACATAGATCTGCCCATAAATATGTCTCGATGTGTGGACGACCTTGACCCGCGGAAAGCAACCAAGGGCGTGACATTGCTTGACAATGGAGAAGGTAGCCGTGATAATAGCTTGACTTGCAACAATGGCTGCTAGAGTGGCAATAATGAAGACAGGCCAAAACACTCTCTCTGCAAGATAAGCAAGGATCCCTCTCAGTATAGACTAAAATTGTTTCGAAGAACAGAATGCTGAGAGACTATTCAGCTTTGGTAAAATGAACTAACCAGGTATAGAAGCGTAGAAACTCTGAGGGATGTTATCAATGTTCATCGACAAAAAAGCTGCCTGACCCATGTATTGTACTACCAAACAAGGGTACACAAAAAATGCAAATGCAAGCTGCAGAAAGGAACAACGTTCAGATTCACCCCCAAGACATCGTAAAAGATGAGCGTCTACTGCCACATCAATAGTTTGATAGGCTACCATGTGACCAGTTTTAATAAGTTAGAAAAGTTCTTATAGCCAGCTAGATCAACTCTAGTGCTGGAGACGGACGAAGGGGAATATTTGGACTTTGGTTGGCCCTGAAGTTAGCATAAGAGAACCAAGGGCCCATTTGATGGTAAACTTCTTCCAACTCAAGATCTGTCGACAGATAAACTTACCCTTATTGATGAGGCAGTAAAATGACCAAGATCAGCAAACATAGCTTCGGTGCCTGCAGGTAAGTAAATGGTTTTGCCATATACCAGCTTATGCACAGATTTCAAGTACCGAAAGGAAACCTAATATAAGTTCATCAACGACAGATTTCACATACCTGTTATGGCAAGCAGGACTCCCCCGAGTGAAATCCAGCCGTCTTTACCAGTCTCATGGAAAAACTTGATAATATAATAAGGGGAAAAGGCAGAAACAATTTTCGGGTTCCAGCGTATAGTATTGTAGACCCCAATGACGAAAATTGATATCAGCCAGATAATAACAATTGGTGCAAACAGAAAAGCTACCCTGTGGGTGCCACAATGTTGCAATGCAAACAAGCCAACCAATATGACGCAGGCAAACAATAGCACTTCCCCTGAAAACGGATAGAAGCATATAAGCTAGCGCCTATGAGTGCTAATTCAGTTCCATACATAATGCATTATAAATCAAAGTCAATGGCTAAACATGAGAAATTCAAAATACAAATACAAGTAGTTACCATTAGTCAACTTATGTTCGGCAGCTTGAAGTCCTGACACTGACGCTAAAACTGAGGAAAAAGAGTAGGGTCCATATTAGACATCTTGAAAAAAAAAACAGAACTCCGAACTCCGTCGTTTCTATAGTAAACTATTGGTAAAATATGAATCATATGGAAACCAAGGAACGTGTGAAAACCATGGTTGAAATGAGCAAATTCGGCAGCTTATTGGAATGGATTTGGTATCATTTTCAGCATTAGTAATAAGTTTAAGTAATAATGAACATAAATATATTATTCAAACTCACTTTTATGTTATATCATATGTCTTCGCTAAGAAACAAATATAACATATTTAAACAAACTTAAAAAGTGAGAGGTGGAAACCCAGCACATTTTTCACCAAAAAGCAAGCTTCTACTATAAACTAACACGCCATATTGTATTCTTTTATAGTATGTACACAAATTCTTCTACAAAAAGAAGTAGCTTATTGAAATTGGAGGAATAGCAATAACTATACTTCTTTTCTTTACATGTCATATTATGTGTAGGCAGGTATTAACTCAGACCACTGGATTGGGTTAATATATAGGTAGCATGTATGCTCTAAGTCTTTTAAGTATCATCAATGCATGCATTGAGATACTCTCTTCATATCACATGGATACAGTTCATTTGTCAATAGATCAGCGATATGTGGAGAACCACATGTTCATGGAATGAAGAACCACAACGAGTTTTGTTCCCCAGCACCAAAAAGGAATTACGATTTAATAACGAAACATAGCTAGTATAGTAACATATCATGACCTGAAATTGCAGGAGTTAATACACCATCACCGATGACCATGCAAGCCCCCAATAAAACAACGATGAGAAGAGCCGTCCGTGACTTTTTATGCTTTTCAAGAAATCTCTTCAGTGGCAAAGAGGATGGAGACACCCCTGAGGGGCCATATCTATAAGCAGACAACTCTTCATCAGCTGCTTGCTGATTAGGAAGTAAACTAAACTTCGCATGCCTGCAAAGTAATGAGTAAAGAGCAAATGTGCCACCTGAAACAAGTGTAACGGTCTTGGTTACTTGTCGGAAAAAGAATCTTGGTGAAATACATATAGGTCATAGGCTTTATCACCAAGTATTTTGTTTATTTGTGTGTCAACCCACCTTCACCATTATCATCAGCACTCAACAGGATGAACACGTATTTGAGCAAAGGAATCAAAGTTAAGGTCCAAAAGATCAATGAAAATGCACCAAATATTGCATCTGGAGTTTGGTGGTTCTGCAGCTTCCCGATAAATACACTTCGATAGACATATAGAGGTGAAGTGCTCAAGTCTCCATATACCACACCAAAGCTTTGGTATGCCAATAATAGATTCCTGGAAAGATTCCTCCAAGAAACCTGCAAGCACAGGCATAGCAACCATATACTAATAAGGCCATCCAAACGCTCATATGGTGTTCATAAAAATAGAAAATTTCATGTTAATATCACATCAAGGGCAACAACTTCAATCTAAGTAGGAGATTCTACAGGCTTACCATTGTTTCGTCATACTTGAGCCTTGAACTCAGAATTGCCCATGAATAAAGAAGAAAAAAGGGTCCTTAAATATTGAGTATTAACCAATATCGAATGTGAAATCAAATGAAAGAGGAAGAGGAAGATAGCTATTGATGTCACCGTGTACATTCAGAAGATTAATAGAACCCACCCACCCACCCTTTAAGAAAAAAGAAAAGAAAAGACAGGCGGAAAGATATGACAACTCTGAAAAGTGAAAACATTGAGCAACCACAATGATTAGGAAGCCCTTCAAAGTGTCTGGCTATACAACCATTTCTCACCATCGAGCTCAAGGCACAACTTCCTTTTGTAACATTACAAGGCAGCAACCTTATTTTACCGCCTGACACCCATTTATCTTCCTGTCATTGCAGATAGCACCTTAATGAATTATATCTCACATTTAAGCAGTAATTTCATTTTGCTGTATGGCATGAACCCTAGATTAGTTTCTCACATCTGAAAGTTCTGGCTAAATCTTTTTGACTGGAAACATATTCCCATGTAACCACTCATCCATTTCTGTATCCTCACTCCACCCAATAAGGTAAAGGATAAATGAAATTTAAACCACCTTTATTTTCTTTTCTTACCATCAAGTTGCAGTTTACACTGCATTCAGAGGATACATTTCTCCGCATCATCCGATCTGCTAGCCTCCCATAAGGTAATTGTAATATCCCAAATTTTGGGAGCCGTTTAAAATAACCATCTGTGCTTCGAAAAATAAACGGGTGATAATTTTAAACAATGCTCGGGTAGTAGTAGAAAGTGGAAGCTTAAACTAATTTTGGGACAAAAATGTAATTTTGAAAACTTTTGGGGTCATTTTGTAATTTTTGGAAATTTGGGGACATAAATGTAAATTATAATTTTAGTGATGAAAAATAATAAAATGAGAGATTGTAGATATTTTCAGTGATGTTTAATTAAATTAATAGAGATTAGGATTAATTTGGGGCCTGTACAGTTAGTGTGTTTATTTAAGAGCTTATGTATAGTTTTTTAACAGCTTAAGGTTGGAATTCCTTTTGTGGAACTTTAAGTTGTTGGAAGAACTTCGGGTTATATCGCTTTGGAAGATCTGAAATAATGTTAGGTGCTATGATATGTGGTGATGTTATAGGTTAACACTCCGGGGGTCCGGAGCGATGGAGTTCCGGATTTCCGGGCCATTACAGTAATGGCTCCATTGCCTCTCAAAAATGCACAACCCACTAAGCGACATAGACTTGGGCAATTGTTATTTTGTTTAAATTTGCCTTTTTCATTCGGGGTAAGTAAAAACTAATGCCTGCACTAGTCATGGTTTAAAAGCTTACACTGTGCAGCATAAACTGTGTAGGAAATAAGCAGCTTGCAGCACTATATGCAACAAGTTTACCAATTGAATGAGACGTTTTACCAACCGCACATAATGCACACAAAAATATACCCGTACAAAAGGTGTAATGTTGATTTATGGAATAAAACGTGTGATGTTGATTAATGAAATAAAGTGTGGTGTTGATTTATGAAATATCTTGTTGGTGATGCGGTAAGATGTATACATCATAACCAAAACCTCTGTCAGTAGGTAAAACACACCAAGACATAAAAAGTATTCATCAATCTCTTCTCTGGCACAGCTGATCATATAAGATCAACCCCAATAGTTATAATACTGCAGCATTTTTTCCAGGAAACTGCCACTGTAACAGTTTACAAGTGGCAAGTTGATCAGCTATGTATGTTGTGGATGTTTCCTATTTTTCCCCGTACCAATTACTGCTTACCAGGCTCAACGGAAAACCCCAATCGCAAGCGGCAATTTAAGTACAGGGAGCTTTAACATGGGAAGCAAACATTTCCGCGTTGAAGGAAATTTTTAGAGGAGCGGCGCTTAAATTGCTTCTGTGCAGCTTAAGAAGAAAATAGAGGTGAAAAAATATAAGAGGTTAAGACGTCAAATGCTCAGCAGCTCAAACATCCAATGGAAACTTCTAACGATTTGATTTTACCCCAATCAAATCCACACATGTAGACGAATAGATCTACTCTTTCACAGAAAATTGAGCCTTACAAACTCCTAAACAAGAAGAACCATCCATTTCTGCAGCCTGTCGAATTATTAAATCGTAGGAACATGAAATATTCTGGAAAGAATTGGTTGTAGCAATCAGACGCAAAAGAACCCCAACAGACGCATTAACAAGAGGGAAAGGAGGGGGGAAACGGGTAAAAGAAGGAAGCCGGACCTGGGAAGGGTTTCGAGAAGTGGAAGCACCAGACTCTGGTTCCATTTGTATCAAGTCAACAGCAGAAACAAATCAATTCAACTTTTTTGCGCCCCCTCACCAAAGTCAGCTGAATTGGGTTGGAGATAGAGCGGATAGGGAATCGCCTGCAACAGCAACGGAACTGAAATGGTGGGGGCTTGGAGTGCATTTTGTCATCGAGTTGAGTGGTACGACGAGGTTTGGGTTGGCATGGGCTAAAAAAAGTTTGATTTGATCCGTGGGGAGAGTGCGCTGCCTGCGGCCAAATATCAGTCCAGGGGTAACCGGGTTTTACGTTTTGCCTATTTCCGCTATTTCTTAACCTCCTGGGACTTTGATGGCAATTACCTCTACAGTTGATATAATGGAAGATGACTGTTGCATGCGTTGGCAACTTAAAATAAGTGGTTTACGCCATTTGACCGTTCATTCATTACGGATGAATTGGCCAAATTTATTTTTTTTAAATAAATTTCGTCGTCCACTATATTATGTGGCGGACGGTAAAATTTACTATTTGCTCCCCCCCCCCCCTATTTCCCTGTGAATCCCTTCGACTTATTAAATACCATTGAGACATTTTGGTCAAGATCACCATCCGCTACATAATGTAGCGGATAACGATTTTTTTTAAAGTTAGATCTAGTCCATCCATCCGCTATGGATGGACGGCCAGATTGCACTAGTTGCCAGAAAGCAATGAATTATATATATATATATAGGGGGCCGATCCACACCCACCGGTGGAGAAATAACAATTTCTCCACCGAACCGCAGGTAAGAGCAGCGGTTGGGAAAAAGTCGTGCCACGTGGCGCAAAAAGGACGAAAAGGGACAAAAAAGGACGAAAATACTATGAGAAATTCACGAAAATCTCACGAGAAAATGAAAAACTCGTGAGAAAATGGGCATTAATGCCCAACCGCAACTCCCACATGCGGTTGGCATTAATGCCCAACCGCAACTCCTACATGCGGTTGGCATTATTGCCTTCAGTGACCCCCACCCCCACCCCCTTCCCCCCACCCCCTTGCCCCCCACCCAGTGGCCCCCACCCTATGTCCTTTTCCCCCACCCGTGAACCCCCATTCCCCCACCCGTGAACCCCTCACGTGTCATTACCACCCTACCCCCCACCCCCACGTGTCATTCCCCCCTCCCCCTCCCTGCTGTTCACTCACGGTTCTTCTCTTCCTCTCTCACTTTTCTCTCTATAAAATCCCTCCTCCCCGAATCATTTCTTCCACTCTCCTCATCCTCCCTATCTCACCTACATACAAAAAAAAAAATTTGACGCTAGAAGATCGGTGGATAACCGCTAGAAGATCGGTGGATTTTTCTTTAAATATATCAAGTTAAAACAAGTAAGTATTTTTCAATTTCTTCTTACCAATTGATTGTTTAAATTGTGTTACGCTTAAATTGTTCTTACAATAGTCTAAAATTCGTGTTTAGGGCGTCAAAATTACGTTTTGACAAATCGGGGTATTACATTCGAAAGATTCCAAAATAGCGATTTTTTAGGGCGTCAAAAATAGAATTTTTCACGAATTTATAAAAAATAGCTAGAGCTAGATTTTGCCAAAGTGCGAAACAGAGACCCTAGTTATTTTCAAAAGATCTGTATCAGGTAAAAATTTCAGATTTTTCCAAAGACTGGAAAGGGGTTAACTGATACGCGCAACCTTGTAACTTTGCAGTGTAATTTAAAATATCAAGCCAGCGCGATTTCGCGCGAAACTTTTATGAGAACCCTAGGGTGTTGGGAAGTTCCATTCCCCAGGAATTCGGGCCATTCCGAAGCCGTTAGCTATTTTTTTGGCCGAACGGGCTTTTAAGCGCTCGATCCGGACACCGGTTCGCGATATTTAGGCGAAAAATCCGTAAAATACTTTTTAGATCAAGAATGAACTCAGGAAGCTTTAAAATAGCTTTTTAAAGCACTTTTGATATTTTCTCATGCCAGGGGCATTTTGGTAATTTGCCACCCCGCGAGGGGTGTTTTGGTAATTTTCCCGAAAAAGTTTTTCAGCGGACTTTTAAGTCCAGAAATGTAAGTAAAACACCTGAAATGTTGTTTTGCAGCTGATTGCGGGGCGTAATTGTCGCTAAAGGTGAAAACTTAATTAGACAGTTTTTTCACGAATTTATAAAAAATAGCTAGAGCTAGATTTTGCCAAAGTGCGAAACAGAGACCCTAGTTATTTTCAAAAGATCTGTATCAGGTAAAAATTTCAGATTTTTCCAAAGACTGGAAAGGGGTTAACTGATACGCGCAACCTTGTAACTTTGCAGTGTAATTTAAAATATCAAGCCAGCGCGATTTCACGCGAAACTTTTATGAGAACCCTAGGGTGTTGGGAAGTTCCATTCCCCAGGAATTCGGGCCATTCCGAAGCCGTTAGCTATTTTTTTGGCCGAACGGGCTTTTAAGCGCTCGATCCGGACACCGGTTCGCGATATTTAGGCGAAAAATCCGTAAAATACTTTTTAGATCAAGAATGAACTCAGGAAGCTTTAAAATAGCTTTTTAAAGCACTTTTGATATTTTCTCATGCCAGGGGGCATTTTGGTAATTTGCCACCCCGCGAGGGGTGTTTTGGTAATTTTCCCGAAAAAGTTTTTCAGTCCACCTGAAAAGTTATTTTAAAGAGTGAATTCAGGAAGCTTAAAATCCCGTTTCAAAGCACTTTTCAGATTTTATGATGCCAGGGGGCATTTTGGTAATTCGCATCCCCGATAGGGGTATTTTCGTAATTTTGCAGCGTTAAGTTTTTCAAAGGACTTCTTAGTCGAGAAATGTAAGCAAAGCACCTGAAAGGTTGTTTTGAAGCTGATTTGGGGCGTTAGGGTGATAATGACCCTCGGGGGCATTTCGGTAATTTGCCTTTGCTAATTTTACATTATACAAAATTTCTAACAATTACGTTTAAATAAATTTTATTCTTCTTTTATTTAATTCTATGACTTGTTGAGAATGATATAATTTTTATTTTTTAGATTTCAGTATAAATATGGATGCAACTGGAGGAAATAATTTTTGTGAAGGTTCTGATCCACCTTACGTTGGTCAAGTTTTTCAAACACTGGACGAAGTTGAAGCATACTATAGAGCATATTCGAAAACGATAGGTTTCGGTATTAGAACTAAGACGACTAGAAAACGGGCGAATACAGATCAAATTTGTGCAAGACTATTTGAGTGTCATAGAGGAGCACCGCATGTACCCCGGTCGTTCGGATCAGTGACGAAGGGACAACAAGACAAAGAAAACGGGACACATTTCCGGGTACCGGCTGCAAGGCCCATGTGTATGCAGTACACCGAAAAAATGAAAACCATTGGGTTGTGACAGGAGTGGAGTTGAGCCATAATCATCAGTTGATGACCCCTAGTAAGATTGGTCAAATTCATCAACACCGAGAAATAAGCGCGGCACACAGACAACTGATTTTTACAATGGCCGAGGCTAAAATTCCACCTTCTAAGATGATGGGGGTTTTCTCAAGCCAGGCTGGGGGGATTGACAAGTTGAGTTTCAACGAAGTTGACCTTCGAAATGAACTTCGTGCTCAGAGGAGAGAGTCTTTCGGTAAGAGTGATTCTCAAACTACACTTGATCTCTTCAGGTGCCTTCAGAGTGAGAATTCTGGATTTTTCTACAGTCTCCAACTGGATGAGGAGAACCGCATTAGTACTATATTTTGGGCGGACCCCCGTTCTAGAGCTGCTTACCAAAATTTTGGGGATGTTGTGACGTTTGACACCACATACCGCACCAATAAGTACTCTATGCCTTTTGCTCCGTTCACCGGGGTGAACCACCACTATCAGTCAATCTCGTTTGGCTTTGCCCTGCTTAGGGATGAGACGGAGGAGTCATTTACGTGGTTATTTGAAACGTGGCTTCAAGCAATGTATCATATTCCTCCAAAGACCATCATCACCGACCAAGATCTGGCAATGAAAAATGCAATCGCTAAGGTCCTTCCAGATACTCACCATGGCCTGTGCACATGGCACATAAGCAACAAATATCCCGAACGGCTTCACAATGTATATGCAAACCATCCGTCATTCAAGACTGACTTTAATACATGTGTGAAGAAATCGTTGACGGTAGACGTGTTCGAGGAGAGGTGGGCCACGTTAATGGATACTTACTATTTGCACAATCATGAATGGTTACAATCGTTGTATGAGATCAAGACACAGTGGGTCGGTGCCTACACCAAGAAGTTTTTTGCAGCCGGAATGACTACGACCTCGAGAAGCGAAGCTATGAATTCATTCTTTGATGGGTACGTAGGCCAGTCTTCAAGTATAGCGGAGTTCGTACTAGAGATGCAGAAAGCCGTTGACAGGCAATTGTACCGTGAGAGAGAAGCCGACGCGGCTACAGTTTGCAAAGAAAGAGCTATACTAGTTTATTCACCTTTAGAGGCTCATGCGGCTCAAGTCTATACCAAGGAAATGTTTCGACAGTTTCAAGAGGAACTACTAAAGTCGAATCAATATGGCATGACAAAGTTGCACGAGTATTCCACCAGAGATATCAAGGTTTATGCTTTGACAAATGTGACGAATTTCGCCAATCCGTGCTCTTCGTCGGCTCCGAGGAACAGACGACATTTTACCGTAGCAGTTTGTAAGGACACCGGGTTGGTTAATTGCAACTGTCAACTGTTTGAGCATAAAGGTATACTTTGTCGACACGCGTTGAGGGTTTTGAGCGCCAAGAATGCTAGTGAAATCCCTCCACAGTATATCTTGGAACGGTGGACGAAGGAAGCCAATAGAGTCCACGGTCACATTCCTTACGTGCCCAATGTTTCAGTTGATTTCGAGCAATCTGAGTCGCTGCGATATAATCACCTTTGTAACATCATGCACGGTTTATCAATGGATGCAGCGTCGACATTTGATGGGTACAGGTATCAAGTTGAAGCAGCCGCACGGGATAAGGCTAAGCATGCACAGTTTAGGATGGCATTACCAGAAACTGTGGACACTCCGACTACTCGGACGACTCCAGCCGGTAGATTCAATCGAGCCAAACAGCCAGTCATTGACGGCACTGACCTACAAGGTGAGGAGGACGACATTTTTGATCCAATTATTTCTCAAACAAAAGGGCGAAAACGAGCAATACGCATGAAGAATCCGATTGAAGAAGCAACGGGTCAAAAAAAATTACGAAAGTGTGCGTTGTGTAATAAGATGACTGATCATGACAAGAGAAACCATTATAAAGTGTTAGGTATCGAACCTGGCAGTATGGTCGAGGAGGACGATGATGATGAAGAGTGTTAGGGTTAATGTTTCAGTTGTATAAATTGAACTTTTATAATGTTTAAATTTGTGATTTGGTTTGTGGAATCTTTAATTTGTGATTTGGTTTGTGGATTATTGATATTTTTGGTAACTCCGTTTTCGGGCACACTTTAGGCCCCAATTGATAGCTTCCGAAAAAAGTTGTAATTTTTTTTGTCAATTTTTTTCGCTCATTGCACCTCAGGCACGCTAGTTAGCCCATTTGTAAAATTTCGGCGAAAAACGAGACACATTATTTTTTGGGTTTTCCTAGGAAGGGCCTATTCGGGCACACTTTAGGCCCAATTGATAGCTTCGAAAAAAGTTATAATTTTTTTTGTCACTTTTTTTTGCTCATTGCACCTCAGGCACGCTAGTTAGCCCATTTGTAAGAATTTCGGCGAAAAACGAGACACATTATTTTTTGAGTTTTCCTAGGAAGGGCCTATTCGGGCACACTTTAAGGCCCAATTGATAGCTTCCGAAAAAAGTTACAATTTTTTTTGTCACTTTTTTTCTCATTGCACCTCAGGCACGCTAGTTAGCCCATTTGTATGAATTTCGGCGAAAAACGAGACACATTATTTTTTGGGTTTTCCTAGGAAGGGCCTATTCGGCCACACTTTAAGGCCCAATTGATAGCTTCCGAAAAAAGTTACAATTTTTTTTGTCACTTTTTTTCCCTCTTTGCACCTCATGCACGCTAGTTAGCCCATTTCTATGAATTTCGGCGAAAAGCGAGACGCGTAATTTTTTCGAATGCGTCATATGAAAGGTATATTCGCGCACATTTTAGCGCCAAATTCATAGCATGCGAAAAATTATGTACATTTCTTTTTGGTACAGTTTTTTGTAACATCACAGCAGCTAGCCACGCACGTCAGGATAATGGTAATGAAGGCGTCTAGCTTCATTCTTTTTCAGCTCCCAGGCTATCCTATACCTAAACGTCAAGGCATCCTTCCTAGTCCACGAGGAGTGTTTGAGCACTTCCGAGCGAGCAATGTAGTCCATGTACTTGAGGACGTAAATCCCGCAATCGTGACCGTTATATTGCTTTGGTCGGTCCTTTATCATCACGACCGTCCAAGGGTCCCCCTGTGGCCGTTCGCACGCTAGCGAGAGGACAGTAGTCTGCATCCAACAATAAAAACGAGAATCAAGCCTATGAAACAAGAACAATATACTATGAGCCAAGGTCAAAAAATAAAAACTAACCACTAAAGTGATGTACTCGTTGTACATCTGTGCCAGCAGCTGTCCAGGCTCGTCCTCCCTTAGGCTATCGTATATGTGAACTGTTCTGAACGCTGGATGGAGAACTAATAGGAACCAGTGGTTTGCATGATGACAAGGTATCATGATAAGGTTCGCATCAGCAGCGGGACATTGATAGTCTGCGTTCATCATGCCTAACACGTTTCGACCTGGTTTCCACTTACTCCTGCCGCCCCCTCGCCTCCATTCTGTGAATTCTCTCACCGTTAATTCCACAAAATGAGTGGGATACATGTTAAGCTTCAAATATTCAGAACGGTTAAAATGTTGCTCTCTAATCCGGAGCAGTTCTATGTAAGCGTTCATGACAAAATTTGAAAGATCTGTCTCCGGCGCCAACGTTCTGATATCCTCATGACCTAGGAATGTCGCAAGGGGAAAGTCTGTTGAATTGACAGGCTCATGCCCGAAGTAGTGCCGGTCGATCCAACCCATCTTGTCCGGCCTCAATGGCTTCGTCGCTTGTCCTTTGTCCGACCGAAAGCTTGGGCGCGAGGCCTGGATTCCTACGTGGGGAACCTGACTCTGGGGCTGATAGTCGTACGCGTCAGGAGGAGGGCGACTAGACGGCTCCCACACCTGACTCTGGGGCTGATAGTCGTACGCGTCAGGAGGAGGGCGACTAGACGGCTCCCACACCTGACTCTGGGGCTGATAGTCGTACGCGTCAGGAGGAGGGCGACTAGACGGCTCCCCTTGGTAACCCCGGTACGCAAGACTAAAGTTTTGAACTTCAGTCTTGTACCTCTCAATGGACCTCTTGAGATTGTCAGGAGCCTGCGCGACAAACCAGTCAAACGACTCCAGCTGCTTGAACACCTCAATGCCCTGGTCAACCTAAAAAACATGCATAGAAAATATGGCTAATCATTTCAGGCATGGTCGATAAGGTGCGCAAATAAATTACCAAACAACACTAGCATGACTTACAATGGCCAATGCCCAGAACTGGTCATAGACCTCACGTGGCGCATACGATGTCTTCTTCACCTGGGAAGGGCGATTCACCCTCGTGCGCGTCACCCTGAGAAACCACTGTAAGTATTCCTCAGTACTAATGCCGTCGTGCTTCAGCGATACAAGGCTATCATACGTTTCCTGCCAGGTATTCCACTGTTGCACCTCGTCACCCAACAAAATCAAGGCATCAGCCACCTCGAAGTTCGGCCCTCGACCACCCCTGTATGGCCGCATGTCTACAGCGGGTTTTGGTATCCCTTGTGGACAGCCAGCTTGCTTCATAGCTCGATCGGGCATCTGAAACTCACATTCTTCGAAGTGAATGAGCGGCACCCGAACCAAACCTGCCAGCACGTACGACACCGGAAGTTGCCAACACCACTCATCCAACAGATGCATCACCTTTTCATATGGCTGCCACGTCACCTGGGATGCATCTAGTATCTCTAGTTCCCCCCGATAGAACTTTAGATGGTGGTGAGGGTCTACCCGTCTCCTCCTCCGGTTGGTCGTAGGCCCCCAGGCCCACACCCTAGGCCACGTCTCATCGGAATCTACCAACGGTTGTGGACGACCCATGGGTAGCCTCTCGTAAGACCAAACCTGTGAATGCAAACATTATATGGAATTAGTAATTAATCCCGAATATATTGACTAAGGATCCGACCAAGAAAATAAATGCTCATACCTGTAATAGAGTCAGGCAGGCGGCAATGGACTTGGCACCGTTTCTCGTAGCCTTATGCAGTGCTCGATATAGGTGCGCAAGGACAGCTGAACCCCACGAATACGAGTATACCTCCTCAAGATCCTCCAAGAACACCATATACTTCGGATGCACCGTGTTTTTCGAATGCGTCGGAAGTAATATAGCTCCAATAATATACAGAAGGAATGCCTTCGTATACGTCACGAAATCATGAGGAGTGTATTCATCCGGTAGCACGCCGTACTGCTCTCTCAGCCATTTAAGCTTGACGCCGTTTGTTGTAAGAGCTGCCCTTGGAATTCCCGGAAAATACTGCATAGCCATATTCGCTATGGATGCAGACGGCACGTTCAGAGTAACGGGTCTGCCGTGACATGGGATTCCAAGTATATATCCGACGTCCTCTAACGTAACAGTCATTTCACCAAACCGGAAGTGAAATGAGTTCGTCTCGCTCCTCCATCGTTCAACTAGAGCGGATATAAGGCAATCGTCGTGTCGAGACCATTTCCCGCAATCGGTGAACAGGGTTAAATTTTGACGGTGTAATAGCTGTATTTGTTCCTCGTTTAGTACCCACTCTTCAAGGTGCCTTGTGCTTTGAATTGTTTCCAAAACACCCCTATCGACACCGTCAAATACGTGCCTCGCGACGTGGTCATCGTCATCGTATAGGATTGATGTATCATGAGGTCCAGGGCTGAAATTCATACCTCTAAGAACAAAATATAATTATAAACCAACTTAGCGTCCATAATATTTACATTCCAAAACTATAACTGGATCTTTAACCTAGCTTACCAACACATTAGCAATAGTCATTATTTCAATGTATTAAAACAAATCCTCACTTCCCACCACTCCGAACGCTTAATTACGCTAGTTCCCACTGAATTTAGCGCCAACGTGGTTATATAGCAATATACCCCCCGATGGCCCCTACACCCCCAACACCTCAAAACCGCTTTAAAGTCAAGTTTTTAAATGGGTTACGTCAATTATATACCAAATAAATCAGGAAAAATTTTTAAGGGGGAAATTACCGAAATGCCCCTGGGGGTTCACTATCACCCCAACGCCCCCGAACCAGCTTCAAAACAACATTTCAGGTGGTTTACTTACATTTCTGGACTAAAAAGTCGTTTGGAAAACTTGGCCCGGGAAAATTACCAAAACACCCCTCGCGGGGTGGCAATTTACCAAAATGCCCCTGGCATCAGGAAAAATATCAAAGGTGCCTTAAAATGCTATTTTACGCTTCCTGAGTTAATTCTTGATCTAAAAAGTATTTTACGGATCTTTCGGGCAAAAATCGCGAACCGGTGTCCGGATCGAGCGCTTAAAGGCCCGTTCGGCCAAAAAAATACCTAACGGCTTCGGAATGGCGCGAATTCCTGGGGAATGGAACTTCCCAACATCCTAGGGTTCTCATAAAAGTTTTGCACGAAATCGCGCTAGCTTGGTATTTTAAATTAGACTGCGAAGTTACACGGTTCCCCATATCAGCTAGTCCCTTTACAGTCTTTGGAAAAATCTGAAATTTTTACCTGATACAGATCTTTTGAAAATACCTAGGGTCTTTGTTTTGCACTTTGGCAAAATCACGCTCTAGCTATTTTTTATAAATTCGTGAAAAAATTGTCTAATTAAGTTTTCACCCCTAGCGCCAATTACTCCCCCGAAACGTAAAATTACCAAAACACCCCTCGCGGGGTGGCAAATTACCAAAATGCCCCCTGGCATGAGAAAATATCAAAAGTGCTTTAAAAAGCTATTTTAAGCTTCCTGAGTTCATTCTTGATGTAAAAAGTATTTTACGGAGGTTTCGCCCAAAAATCCCGAACCGGTGTCCGGATCGAGCGCTTAAAGGGCCGTTCGGCCAAAAAAATAGGTAACGGCTTCGGAATGGCCCGAATTCCGGGGGAATGGAACTTCCCAACACCCTAGGGTTCTCATAAAAGTTTCGCGCGAAATCGCGCTGGCTTGATATTTTAAATTACACTGCAGAATTACAAGGTTCCCCGTATCAGTTAACCCCTTTCCAGTCTTTGGAAAAATCTGAAATTTTTACCTGAGACAGATCCTTTAAGAATAACTAGGGTCTCTTTTTTGCACTTTGGCAAAATCTAGCTCTAGCTATTTTTTATAAATTCGTGAAAAACTGTCTATATTTGGCGCCCTAAAAAATCGCTATTTTGGAATCTATAAATGTAATACGCTGATTTGTATAAACCTAACATTGAATTATAAGGAAATTCAAAATACTTACTTGTTGTGACTTGATGTATTTAAAGAAAAATCTACCGATCTTCTAGCGGTTATCCACCGATCTTCTAGCGTAAAATTTTTTGGTTTGTATTGTTGTGGAGATTATGTAGGTGAGATATGAAGTACGAAGGAAGTTGGTAAAGATGATAGAGTGCAGAAGAAGGGTTCGGGGGAGGGGATTATAAAGAGAGAAAAGTGAGGAAGAGAGAAGAAAAAAGACAGAGAAAAGTGAGGAAGAGAGAAGAAAAAAGACAAAAAAAAGTGAGGAAGAGAGAAGAAAAAAGACAGAAACCCGTGATTGAGCGGTCAAAGGCTGCGGCAAAAAAAAAAATTTGGCAGAAGGACACCACGTGGGGGGCATCACGGGGGAGGGAAGGACGCCACGTGGCAGGGCCACCGCCCCCAACCGCGGGTTCTTTATGCGGTTGGGCCACGTGGCAAGGGGGCCGCCACGTGGCAGGGCCATCGCCCCAACCGCGGGTTGTATAAGCGGTTGGGCCACGTGGCAGGGGTGGGGGACGCCACGTGGCAGGGGCCATCGCCCCAACCGCGGGTTGTATACGCGGTTGGGCCACGTGGCAAGGGGCCGCCACGTGGCAGGGCCATTGCCCCAACCGCGTATACAACCCGCGGTTGGGCCACGTGGCATGGGTGAGGGACGCCACGTGGCAGGGGCCATCGCCCCAACCGCGGGTTGTATACGCGGTTGGGCCACGTGGCAAGGGTGGGGGACGCCACGTGGCAGGGGCCATAGGGTTGGGCCACGTGGCAGGGGCATATTAATGCCAACCGCTGCTTCTTCATGCGGTTGGTGTCCTTTTTCTCCTTTTCGCCATTTTCTCGCCATTTTCTCATGCCTTTTTTGCCATTAATGCAGTGTCCGTACGACTTTTTCCCAACCGCTGCTCTTACCTCCGGTTCGGTGGAGAAATTGTTATTTCTCCACCGGTGGGTGTGGATCGGCCCCCATATATATATATATATATATATATATATATATATATGGAGTTGATCCGTTGATAGCGCTAGCAAAATATAAGAAGTTACAAACGCGATCTGACCGTTCATGGGTGATCTGTGGACGGTCTAAATCTTCTTCTTCTTTTTTTGCGTTTTTTAAGTCCTTCAGTTACATTATGTAGCGGACAATTTTTTGACAAAAATACACTCTAGTTTGAGGCAGTGTCCATCCGCTACATAATGTAGCGGACTACTGAAGCCCTACTTTTCTGACTTTTTTCTCTCTCTGTCCTTTCTTTCTTTTTTCTTTAATTTTTCTGACACACTATTTCTCTCATCAATTTTCTGACTCTCTCTTTCTCCTTTCTCTTTCTATCTCTCTCTCCTTTCTCTCTTTCTCGGAAGAAAGATGGAATGCAGCAATTAAATGTGGCAAAGACGAGAAAGATATTGGACGAACTGCAAGCTGGAAACCTCTGAAATTCACGGTGTCTGCGAAAGCCTTGTGATCCTGGTTTTTGTTCCTTCTTCTTCCAAGATAAGAATTGTTCCCCGTCGGCACTCGTTGATAACTGAGCACATTCTGCATCCGTGCATGGCATATGCTTTCTTCCCATGAGCTCCATTAATAGCACATGAATATAAGACATATTGTAGTACTGCATATTAGTTGGAACACGAATAGGAGCACCCGAAGAGGTGTTGTGCATGTTCCTGAGCTCCAGACATATTATCAGGCCTTGATCGGTACACTTCAACAGTCTGAACACCATAAGCTGTATTAAACCCAATAAATTGGTGCCTGCTGGGGTGAGAAGTTAGCAGCATACTCGTGTGCATCCATATTCTATTCTGTTTGTCAATAGTAATTAACTCTGTTTCTGTAAAATATATCAGAAGAAGCAATGGTGAGACATCGGGGGATTTTTGGTGAGTTGCCTCACATGGAGTCAGATGAAGTTATAATAAGTAGATTCTTCTTGTCTGGCCATCTCCCATATATATTGGTGGCCATAAGGGACTCTTGAACATAACTTCCTCTAGCACTACCTTGTAGATCTGTGACTTTTCACCTATTTTCTGCTGATGAAAATGGTTGCACCAATTCTAACCCAAAAATCTAATTCCCACACTCGCTCAATAAGCTTGCCCTCTAGAACTCATCCTCTGAACTCGCTCAATAAGCTTGACATTCAAGTGAAATGGATCATATTTGTCATAAAAAAAGCAACTTGCAACAGACACACAGTAAAGAACCATCACGGCACCACCCACCACGGTTTCGAGCTCCGAAAGGGAGAGTCAAGAACCTCGCGGCACCACCCTCGTGGGGCAGCCGGTTCTGGGGCCGCACCCTCTGCACTGTGAATCCACCACAAGAAACTTTACCTGTGTCACTTGCGATTGCGGCTCCGGCAAGATGGATCTAAGGAGCTGTGCCACTTCTACCTTCACCCTATACCCATTAACCGTGAGAGAAAGGAGAGAGGAAGAGGGGAGAAAGAGAGATAGTCAGAAAGAAAATTGATGGGAGAGAAATAATGTGTCAGGCCATTGAAGAAAGAAGGGACAGAGAAAAGAGAAAAAAAAAAGTCAAAAAAATAGTGCTTAGTAGTCCACTACATTATGTAGCGGATGGGCACTGCCTCAAACTAGAGGGTATTTTTGTCAAAAAATTATCCGCTACATAATGTAACAGACGGACTTAAAAAACTAAAAAAAAAGATCTCGACCGTCCACAGATCGCCCGTGGACAACCAGATTGCATTTACAACTTATCATATTTTGTTAGCACATCAACGGATTAGCTCATATATATATATATATATATATATATATATATATATATATGGGAGCTGATCTACTGCTAGCGCTAGCAACTTAACCTAAGTTGCTAGCGCGATCTGGCCGTCCACGGGCGAGAATGGACGGCCAGATCGTGAGCCACAGCAGCGAATTTTTTCACCGTCCGCTACATAATGTAGCGGACGGGAAAAAGTCCGCTACATTATGTAGCGGACGGCCCAACAGTGCTAGCAACTTGCTAGCGCTAGAAATGGATCAGCTCCCTATATATATATATATATATATATATATATATATATGTATATGTGTATATATATATATACACATATACATATATATAGGGGGCCGATCCCTGTCTACCGGTGGGAAAATCTTTATTTCTCCACCGAACCGCTGCTCTTTGTAGCGGTTGGGAAAAATGAACACAAAACCAACCGCAACAAAGTGTTGCGGTTGGAATTTTTCTCCAACATTAAAACCAAACCGCAATTGTTGACCACCAAAGCAATTGTTGACCACCAAAGTCCACCAAACCACCAACCAAAGTCCACCAAACCACCAAACCAAAGTCCAACCCGCAACTAAGAGTTACGGTTGGCATCAATTCACCCAAACCGCAACTCTTAGTTACGGTTCCCCCCTCCGTGGTGGCCCCCCTTCCCCCCTCCCCACACGTGGTGTTCCCCCCCCCCCCCCCCGTGATGGCCCCCCCTCCACAACAATACAAAGTGCCAAAGTGCAACATTAAAATCTTGAATTTATAAAAAATAGCTAGAGCTAGATTTTGCCAAAGTGAAAAACAGAGATAGTTATTTTTAAAAGATCTATATCAGAAAAAAATTTCAAATTTTTTCAAAGACTGCAAATGGGTTAACTGATACGGGGAACCTTGTAACTTTGCAGTGTAATTTAAAATATCAAGCTACCGCGATTTCGCGCGAAACTTTTATGAGAACCCTAGGATGTTGGGAAGTTCCATTTCTCAGGAATTTGGGCCATTCTAAAGTCGTTAGCTATTTTTTTGGCCGAACGGCCTTTTAAGCGCTCGATCCGGACACCGGTTCTGGATTTTTCGGCCAAAAGTCCGTAGAATACTTTTTAGATCAAGATTGAATTCAGGAAGCCTAAAATAGAGTTTCAAAGCACTTTTGAGATTTTCTGATACCAGGTGATATTTTGGTAATTTGCTACCCCGAGAGGGGTATTTTAGTAATATTACGGTGTCAAAATTTTCATTCCAGAAATATAAGTAAAACACATGAAAGGTTGTTTTGAAGCTGGTTTGATGGGCGTTAGGGTGACAATGAACCCCGGGGGCCTTTCGGTAATTTGCCGCCGATCGGGGGTATTTTGGTAACTGAACCGGCTTGCGAAAAAAGTTGTAATTTTTTTGTCACTTTTTTTTCGCTCATTGCACCTCAGGCACGCTAGTTAACCCATTTGTAAGAATTTCAGCGAAAAACGAGACACATTATTTTTTGAGTTTTCCTATGAAGGGCCTATTCGGGCACACTTTAGGGCCCAATTCATAACTTCCAAAATATCTTGTAATTTTTTTTGTCACTTTCTTTTTGCTCATTGCACCTTAGGCATGCTAGTTAGCCCATTTCTGTTAATTTCGTGAAAAAATGAGACAAATTATTTTTTCAGGTTTTCCTATGAAGGGCCTATTCGGGCATACTTTAGCGCCAAATTCATAGCTTACGAAAAATATTGTAATTTTTTTTGTCACTTTTTCTTCATTGCACCTTAGGCACGCTAGTTAGCCCATTCTTATGTATTTCGGCGAAAAAGGAGCCACGCTATTTTTTTGGGTTTTCCTATGAAGGGCCTATTTGCGCACACTTTAGCGCCAAAATTCAATGCTTGCGAAAAATTATGTACAATTTTTTTCAATGTTCTTTGCTCATTGCACCTTAGCCACGGTAGTTAGGATAATGGTAATGAAGACGTCTAGCTTCATTCTTTTTCAGCTCCCAGGCTATCCTATACCTAAACGTCAAGGCATCCTTCCTAGTCCACGACGTATATTTGAACACCTCCGAGCGAGCAATGTAGTCCATGTACTTGAGGACGTAAATCCCGCAATCGTGACTGTTATATTGCTTTGGTCGGTCATGTATCATCACTACCGTCCAGGGCTCTACCGTCGAATTCCTGGTGATGGTCTCACCCGAATAATATTGGCACGCTAGCGAGAGGATAGTAGTCTGCATCCAACAATAAAAAAGGTCATCAAGCCTATGTAACAAGAAGAATATACTATGAGCCAAGGTCAAAAAATAAAAAAACTAACCACTACAGTGATGTACTCGCTGTACATCTGTGCCAGCAGCCGTTTCATCCGTCCTCCCTTAGGCTATCGTATATGTGGATCGCTCTGTTCGCTGGATGGAGAACTAATAGAAACTAGTGGTGGGCATGATGACAAGGTATCATGCGTGACATTGATAGTCTGAGTTCAACATGCCTAACACGTTTCCAGATGGTTTCCACTTACCCCTGCCTGCCCTGCCTCCTCCATTCTGTGAATTCCCTCATGCTGGTCACCATTAATTCCAAAAAATAAATGGGATACATGTTAAGCTTCAAATATT